>VWZE01007042.1:81987-104471 GCA_013396675.1 Eubucco bourcierii | reverse complement strand
CTTATGAAAATCAACATTTCTTTAAAAAAAAAAAAAAAAATATATATATATATTTATATAAGGACCGTGGAGAACAGCTTCTGAAAGTTTTTGTAGTAGTTAATACTTTTTATACATCGGGGGCAAGCAAAGAGTATTAGAGTTAATAGTTGTAGAGTTAATAGCTCTCTTTAAAAAAAAAAAATTAAAAAAAAATTCTGAACTGCTGTATTTAGTAATTAAACAAATTTCGTCTGAGGAAAAAGAATTACTTTGCTAAGTGAATTGGTCAGTCTGGTTTCATCTGTTTGCAATGCTTGGGTTCTTTTGGATTGAATTTCTTCAGTTCGTGAAAAAAACGGTGGCTTTAAATCACCGACAGCAACGCAGATTTCAAGTAAGGGATGAGGGGGAAAAAAAAAATCCACCAGCCAGGGGCTTTCTTACTTAAGCATTCTCAGAAATGCTTTAAGACAATTTCGATCTTGAAGGTCATCCTTGTTCCTGTTCTGGTCTGTGCAGTTCAAGTAGTCTCAGATCCAGCCCTCAGTGACTTCTGTAAAATCCCTACTGGTTTTTCATTGGCTAGATATGAGGAAGGGAAAAAAATATTGTCTGTGTCCTTTGAAATGCAATTAACAGTTCTGCTACCAACGATGTGAGAGATGTTGCATAAAATCTAATTTACTCTTCCAAAGTTGGACGGGCTTCGCCGTGTTCAGAAGGACAACAACAACAAAAAAAGACAGATCTATTTGTATGACTAAAATAATTTCCTGTATGCATATGCAGACACAGAGCTTTTCCTCAAATAGAAGTAATTTTGATATAATAGTGTTCAACTTATGGCTACTCCTTAGAAGTTCTCTAATTCGTCTTAGAGGAATGGAATGCATCTTGCCTAGATGCAGAGCTGCTTTTTTTACAGCTTTGCTCTAGTTCCCTTTCCCGATACTCTTTATTAATGGCATTTTTACGTGGAGAATATCTCAAGACTTCCTCTGCTTCTGCTCTTTATTTATCACTTGGAAGTCATAATTGTTTCTAAAACCACAGCTAGCTGCTCAAGAGGCAGAGAGAAGACCCTGATTTACGTGGTGAACGAGCAGCAAGAGCAGAAGAATGTAATAAGTATTTCTCGCTTAGAACTTGATATTGTTATGAAAAAGGCAGCATAAAAAATTAAACAGGCAGTATATCAGCAGGATCTTACCTAAACAGAGCTCTGTGGATGTTATTTATTTATGAGAAGTTGATGTCTTTTAAAAACAGCCCTAAAGATCTGATAAATTTACAAGAGTAATGAAAATCAAACTTTAAAAAACTGCAAATCAATCTTTAAATGATGCTTTTGGCACCTCGCAAGAGTACTTCGGTTTACAGTTATCTTTATTCTGTGGCAGGCTTCCACAAGCACGATAGGGCTCAGTGGCGTAAGTTAGCATTTCACTCTTTCTTTCAACAGTGTGAGCTGGTTTTCTGCTCTGCCTGGGTGAGTCTTTCACAAAGTCATGGGGAGAAAAGAAAAAACTAAAGAGTGAGAAAAGGTGATTAAATTAAATTACTTTTGGGATTATGGGCCACACGTGGTGCATGAAACTACTTTAAGCTACTTTTTAGCTTCTTTAGTATTAGGATGTTAAATACCTGCTTAGTCTGCCTTAAGGTTTTTTTTTTTTTTTTCACTGTATAAAAAAATTATAATAGAGTAGGAGAAAGATGTGAAATGGAGTCAGAGGAAAGAAGAGGACTGAAAGCCGAGCTTTCTGTCCTGTAAGCAAAAGCAGGTTCTTTAATTTGCCATGTATCAAACAGTAATTCTAAACAGAGTCACTAAAATGGAGAAGAAAACTAATTAATCACATGGAGATTTAAAATGTGTGAGTACAACTGAAACCAAGTGCTCTATTTAACCCTCTGTAGTTTGGGACAAATGTGTGTATACAGCTATGAGTGCTTCTGAGCCAGCGTTAGAGAGGTATCGTCCGAATGGAGATGAAAGGCACAAACTTAAGGAATCCCTTGATTTGTTTTCCAGATTCTTGGTGCTGTGAGTGAGTGCTCTGGTTTGGGCACTACATCATCCATAGAGTCAACATTTTAAATGGACCTTTATCTTAGTAGTGAAAAAGCTGAACATTAAGAGTTCTGGAAAATCACAAGCAGATTATATGCTGTCTGACCTGTTCTCAGACATAGGTGCTTAAAAAAAGAGAAGGGAAGGAGTGAATGGATTTATTTTATTTTGTTTTTCCTTTAGGCAAAAATCCCTTTCATGACCAAGGAAGGAGGTAATAAGATTTTGACAATAGTGTGAAGTGCCTGCTGTTAGAAGTTATTTTCACTTTGTTCCTGAAAAGTCTGCCAAATTTACTGGAGAGCTAGCAGGCTCGTTTATTTATGTAACAGGACGGGAGCTGGGGGAGGAGAGATGCAATTTTGGCCCAGCTGATATTGCTCAATTTGCTTCGATTTGCTGAAAAGATTACTGATGTATTTAGCTAGATTTATCCAGCTACCTGGAAGAATCCAAGGGGCCTTTCCTTGCTCTCTGTGTCCTTACTTCTCAAAGATGCAGCAGAGATGATCCATTATCCATGACATCCCATTTGGTCAGATAACACGCACTTCAGGTAAAAAGCCAGCTAATGCTTAGCACATAGCTGGTTATTGAGCATATTTTGACAGCCGTTTACCTGCCCTGACAGAAATCACAGTGTGTAGCTGCCACAGTTCCTCCTTGTCCTGTCATCACAGTGCTTCTCCAACAGAGAAATAAGAACATTGAACCTTTACCTCAAGCAAATTAGAACAGGTTAATTGTAGCTCCACACCACCACCGAGGTGAGCCCTTGGAGATTTTCTCACTCAGCAGTCAGGAGGAAGGTTTGCTTATTTCACAAAACGTTCCTAAAGTATAATCAGTGCAGCAGAAAGAAAACAGATCTTTTCGTCTATGGAGTCACTCTGCTCTTTGCAGCTGCTTGAGGAACGGAGTGGTTTGATGAAATATGTTATGACATATCCCAAACAGTTTGACTCTTAACCAGCTGCCACCTTATTTCCTGTCATTTTGATCTGTTCAGATGTGAATGCTGTATCTTTCTTGAGAATATACAGGTGGTAAGGGAGAAGAATCAGAAATTCAGTGAACTAATTTCTATGAATCAGTGGTGTTCTAAAAGAAAACCACCACTTCTAATTTAAAAGCAAATCATCAGGAGATAACAGTAAGAATGTAGTACTTGGAAATAACACCCAGATTATTTTCTTTCAGAGACAGTCAAGAAAAAGAAAGTATCATTTCTTTTAGTTCAGTGGATAGGCAGACAGTCACCAGCAAGCATGAAACTCTGACCATACAAATGTGGCACATAAATCTTTCTCTCAGCTCATCATGTGCTTCATATATACTGTTTAAAACTTATCAATGGCATCTAAAGGCCTCAACTGCATAAAATATCTGTAATTAAAAACTTAAATGCACTGCTTTTATAATCTCTCTCATTTACAATTTAAAGTAGATCTAAAATTAAAAGAATATGGCTGGACATGGTAAAGAAAAGGGTATCAAGAATGTAAAAAAAAATAAAACCTACATAATGCATTTTTTACCTTATACTTTGTTGGACTTATTTATGAGCAGTAGAATTCTGGTCTGTCACTTTATTATTTAGTGAATTATCCAATTTCACTCTGTCTAGCACTAACTAAATATTGCTGAAAGTTACCTGAGGATGCTCTGTAAATATTTGTGCTTTGACAGAGCTTTTTTCCTTGTCATACTTTCTCTTTGTGAATAGGATAGGGGGAAAAAAAAAAAAAAAGACCACTGGCACAAACCACTTTGGTAGCAGTAATTTGAAACAGTTACTAGGAGAATACTTGCAGTGGATTTCAGTATTCAGATGATGGTGTAAGATGCTGTGACCATAATGTTTGTTTACTCTGTTTTTTGGTTTTTTTTTTCTTTTGGCTGAGAAATGTCTGTATACCTAAGGAAAAGTGTGTGTGTGTATGCACACAGACCTACATGTGTGTGCAAGCAGGCTTCTGGCAGGCCTGGAGTTGTGGAGAAATGGACACTCTTGTCTGTGTGTTAGAAAAATCCTAGAGATAGCCCAGCTGAGAGCACTGTGAAATCTTGCATTCTTGTCCCAGATGCTGCCAGGAAAAACAACCCTTTTAGGCTTGAGGAGGCTTGAGATGTTTTCTTGCCAGTTGTAAGTCCTACTCCTCAAAGTAAAAGAGATCAAGTAATGTCTGTGAAAAAAAGTTTTGCTGACAGACGGCATGTAGGCAGCTCTCCTCTCCTCTGCCAATCCAGAAGTAATTAAAGCTCTTTTGTTGGCCAAGAGTCAGCTATGAAAGGAGGAAGGAAGATTAAAACAGGTGATCTAGTGGCTATCTCCAAAGGAGAGAGTTCTGAGTTGCAGAGTAAAATGGAGACGAATTAAAAGCTGGGTTATGTGTCTCTGAATAAATGGTCTCCATCTGAAGAAGATGAATTTTAAATCACTGTTCTACTTCTTACATTAAAGATGGTTAAATTCACCCAGAGCTATTTGGCCTTGAGGATGAATTCCTACAATTAAGTGTTTATGATTGAAAGTGCTGCCATGGAAAGCAGACAGATGAATATCATTTCAGGAGTACTGTGAATCATGAAATGAGTTGTAGAACCTTTTCCTGGGCATAGGCCATTTTTACATTTCAGGCTAAGGCTTTGTTAGATTTCAGCCTCAGGCCTGGTGTGCTGCTGGCTGTAGGATTTTGAGCAGCAGGATAATCAACAAATACTAATGTCTGTGTAATTTTAAACTTCTTACAGCTGATTGCAAGGGAGCCCATGGTACCTGTGTATGCTGCTTGGACCAAGCACACTTTGCAGGTGAGTGTGCTAATCGTTAGTGGTAGGTAATGAACTCCACCTGCTCCTCATGTGTTGGCACACATGGCTGATTTTCCCCTCATCAGCATAAAGAGAGGCTAACCCTGACATGCTACACAAACCTGAGCAGTGCTAGCTGCCTGCTACCTTCCCTCTCTTTATTTGTGCCTGGTTTTGTCAGGAAGGCCTAAGGCATCACCCTGTGACTGACTGGCACCTTGGGAGGATGTCAACTGAAATACAGGCCAGACAGATAGACTGGCTTTTTTTTTTTTTTGGCTAAAGAGAGGAAACAGGCACAGGGCTACTCTTCCTGCTTAAGAAAAGATCACTGGTTCACAGCTCACCTTTTCTTGGCACTGCTTCTCTGTTTCCAGGTTTGCTTTCCTTTCCTGTGAGAAGCTTTGCCAGGTATGTGGGAATTAAAGCATAGGAGTATGTAAAATGGGATAGGCTGCTTGAGGCAGTTACTGTTTCCCTTTTTACTTTACCTGAGCCATCCTTCCCTGGCTCTGCAGGCTGCTGCCTGCAGAAGGAATGAGAGAAATCAACACACATCTCCTAAACAACCTCTGTTTTCAGTCCAGTGTGTGAAGATCAACCACAGCTCCAGCGTGGCTCAAAGCTGCAGTCGTTCAGGAGCAGCTTCTTGAGCTGTTTGGTCATGAGGTGGCAAATTCTGTCACAGGGTGGGGTGAATGGTTAGGGATGAGAGTAGTAACTCCCTCAGCCATCTGATTTTAATCCCTTACCATATGACTTGAAGTCCTTAGATGCCCTCTACTGCCATATACCAGAATTAACAGATGGCTCTTTGTAACCAGCTTCAGATTTATTGAAGTTTGTTATTATCTCTCTGCCTTTGTAAATGGATGTAGGAGGGGAGATAATACCCACAATTATTACAAAGTATGCCAGGTCTTTTATAAAGTGTGAGTTTGGGCTAGACATAATTTCTGCCTTGCAGTGCTATTGCCCTGTATTTCAAAATTTTCACTCTGCTATTTTTAGCATTCTTCTCAGAGCTCACATCTCTGATAAATTATCCTTTTGGGAATAAATCTGATCCAGAAAGATGCCTGAGGCACAGCACAACTTCATGCAGTGGAAGAGAGCTGCAAAAGCTGTTGCTGTAGATCAGTCTCTGCTCTGGGAGGAAACTAAAGGATGCCATCAGACCTATCATTTGCCTAAGACAGAACAACAGACAAGAGCCAGTCTCTAAAATGGAACAAGAGTGAAATCTGTCCCCTGATTGTCTGTGTTATGACAGGTTTTGTGTGCTGGCAGGCACAAAGCAATCTCAAGTCAAGCTGAGCTAATGCTGTAGGGAGTCACTAAAGGCTCTAAGAATCAAGTGTTGCTGTTCTTGAATTTGAGCTGGGCTGGTTTTCACAACTCCTTTTCCCTTCTCTTGGAAAACCCAACAAAGCAATCCCACCTTTAACTCCCCAGCCCTAACACTGATTTGACTGATTGGGCTGGCTCCAAATGAAACGAGTGGCCGCATTCTGTGTGTTTTGAAACATGTCTAACCTTTGCTGAGGACACTCTATAACTGTTCATTTTACTCTAGGTGGTTGCCAGGGATGTGACAGAGAAGCAGGCAGGGCAGGAGGGAGGGAAGCTTGCCAGTGGAACATGTGACAGCCAGGTCTGCTCCAGGTAAGTGAAGGGGACACGTGCAGGGGACTGGGAGAAGGACCTCTGCCAGGCTAGTAAAAAGATAAAGCCTGGGCTCGTGGAAGGGCTGAACTTTTACACTGTGCTTGCATTCTCCCAGCACAGCCCTCCACTCTGAGGGCCACTGGTCTAGAATATGCTACTCAGATTTTCCAGGAGCTTTTGTAATTCCAAACGAACAAGTCCACAGCAAAGTCTTGTTGTGAATGGGAGCTTTGTTCGTGAGGCTGTTTCTGGAAACACCTGGCTCTTTGTTACCCATTGCACAAAAGGCTGAAACATGAGTTTATTCTTGTGCTTTTATTTTCAGAGTCTTCATTCCTTCAGCCTCTCCTTTCTCTTTCTCCAAGAAATGTATGAAGCTTTGCCAGTGACCCTGCCAGGTGGGCTCTGCATGCCTCTGGTGGCAAACCTGTGAAACCCTACCAACATATGTCCCCTGGCAGTGTACTCCATTGCCTATCTCTTTACTAGATCCATATTTTCTCAATTTCTTCATGTTCTTTCAATGGCATTTTTTCTCCCTATCCAGCAGGGAGTGTAATCCTCTGTCCAGAGAATGTAAATAACAGCTGTTTCCACTCCATTTGCACTTACATCCTTAACACTTCCAAATAGATTATTTCTAGCAGCTTTCACAATCTCGTCTAAATTCCTCCTTAGTCAGAGGTACTAGTGAGATGTTAACAAAATGCCTTGGGGCTGCCCGATGGGAAAGAAGCAGCAACAATGAAATTCCCCAAACAATTGATCTGTTGTGCTGCTGACAGTTAGACTAAAGCAACAAATTGAAGCATATCTTCAAAGCTCCTTGGGCATTTTCAGGATCGGTTCCTTGGGCAGAGAGTACACCAGGTAAGGAGATGCACTGTCAAAAATTTCTGTGCTGAACTGGTGGTATAATTCTAGCAAAACAAATCTATCACAGGAGTGCAACTGAAAAGGGAAAAAAAAAAAACCCAACCCAAGACCTGGCAAGCTGGATGAAGTGAAAAGCTTGTTTGCCAGGGTCATTTGGTTTGAAGTGAAGCTCTTGTGTCCTGAGAAAAACTGAGACCCAGCTTCTTGGATTTTCTTTTGTGGGCATTTCACTAACCCTGAGATGGGAACACATTTTTATTTGGTGGTGCCTAAAGGAAGACTGTAAGAATTATGTCCTATTATTGTTTTGTTGTTGTGGTTTTTTTCCCTCCAGAAAACTTTGAAAGCCTTTCACCTCATTATTTTGCTAAATGACTCAACTGCTTTAGATTTCTTTGATCCTCTGAAGGCTGAGAATTGCAGCACATTGACATTTAGTGACCTTTGCTATGGTTCATTTGCTCCATGTGGAAGGTTGAAGATACTTTCTCTTAGATCCAGATTTTGTTTGAAGTTACAGAAATGCACTTTCTCTTCTGCCTGTTTGCTTATCCAGAAGACAAATCCTTTTATTTTTACAGGAGTCTCAACTGGGCCATCTATCCAAACTGGACTGGACAATCTTGATGATTCAGATCGTTAAGAGAGCAGTAATTATCTGTGTGAGTTGCTGGTTTTGCATATCTGGACAAGCCTGTGGCAGACTTATTCAGGCTTGGTAGTCTGAACAAAGAGAATCTGAGCTCAGGTCATCTGCAAAAACTGTGGGTCCCAACTACCTGATTTCAGGGGGCAGGCTTGTATTTAAAATTTAAATTTTGATACAAAGAGGTTTTGCTTGCATCTACCCTGGCTGGAGGTAGTTCCTTCCAGAGCAGACCCCTATATTCACACCCCTCCTTCAGCTCTTTCTGAAGCCCCCTCTACACCTGTCATCCTGATTTTTTTGTGTGTATCTTTTAGCTTGGAGTATCTGAAATTCCATGGAACTGCCCTGCAGCCTGTGAGGATGGTGCTTCCCTAGCCTGAAAGCAAGGGTAGGTATTCCATGTTTGGGGCTGTGGTGTGATACTTGAGGGTGCACAGCCAGCCTGACCACTTCAGAGAGCATGCAGTGAGCATCCAGCAAGATGTGATCCTGGGAGTGGTGCTTGGTGCACCCTCTCCCTGCAGGGCTGTTGCTTTAAAAGAGGGCAAGGTGGAACAGGAGCAAGTAACAGAGGTGTGGGGATCAGCAGCCAGAGCTTGAGCTTGCTCCCCAGCCTGCAGCAGGAAGGATGTGCTCAGGACACTCTGAGTCCCTCTATCTGGGAAGTAGCAAATGAACCCAGATTGAAACCAGCCAAGTCTGAAAATCACAACAACAAACAAACAAACAAACAAACAAATAACCCCAGAAGTGATGTGGTTATGGCACTGTATTCCAACTAGTAACTAATTAACTAATTGCAGGCCAAGGAAGACTTTTTTTCCAGGCATTAGTTTTATTATTCAGCTGAAATCCTCAGTGTGTCTCAACCAAAGCAGAAGGCAAAGAGCACTGCCGCAGCACAGCTCTGATGCAGCAGAGCTCCTAAAGAGGCTGACTTCTGCAAACTGCTCACAGAAATCCAACAGAAGTGTGAGTGATGAGAGAACCCAGCAGCATTTAAGAGACTAAGATCTTTACATGAAACTATAAAACGCCCTTTTGTGGCATTAGTGAGTAGGAAATATGTCTGTACACTAGGGTTACACTATCATTAATCTGTCATTTGGGTTAATTTTTGTTCTACATGATGCTGGCTTGATGCAGTAGCCTAAATTAAGTCACTTTTCACTGTTCATTTAAATTTTCCATGACACTTTTCCATGATAATAAAACTCATCTGTTTTGGCAGAAGAGATGCTATAAAACTAGCTCTTTCAGAATGTTTTTTTCCTGGTATACCTCTTATTTTGGTGGTAGGGAGATTCTTTTGCTGAGGAATTGAAATCTTTGATAAGAGTTTGCTGGACTTATTTAAAAGGGTTAACTGCTGCTGCTCCAGGACTGGTTTTCATCCTGACAAGCAGTAAATCTGACTAAGCACAACTGTTTTCTGTATTTCTTGCTTGCTTCATTTTTCAGAATGACTAATAGGAAAAGTTTCTCAGTCCTGTTGGCCATTCCAACCTCCTGTGTTTCCTCTAGGTGTTGAAAACCTTAGGGATATATTATAATTTCTCACCTGTACCCTGACACTTAATAAAGTGGTAGTCTAGGCCATAAACTTCAGCTTCTCTAGAACCCAAGCAATGCTAAATTGCTGACCAAAAATGTCATTTGGGCCCTGCAGGTTCCACATAGCTCCCACCTTGTGATGTGCAGTGTCCTAGCTGTGATGAGAGGAATGGTGGCTTTCAGCTGGACGAAGGTAGATTTAGACTGCATATTGGGAAGAAATTCTTTCCATTGTGGGTGGGGAGACGCTGGGGACAGGTTGCCCAGGGATGTCCCTTCTCTGGAGGTGTTCAAGGCCAGGCTGGATGAGGCCTTGAGCAGCCTGGGCTGGTGGGACATGTCCCTGCCCATGGCAGAGGGCTGGAACTGGATGATCTTGAAGGTCCCTTCCAACCCAACCCATTCTATGAACAGCTGCAATTATACCCAGTGGAGCTAACAGAAATACAGTAGTGGTAGTGAAGTAGTAGCAAAGCACTGGGACTTGTAGTGCAGCACCAGAGCCAGCAGCTGAAATTCAGACCTGTTACAGCAGTTAAGGGAGAAGAAGGGAGGTAGGCCCTAGAGGTAGGGCTGAGTAACTAGGGAGCAGGAAGAGAGGGATGGATGTGTGGGTGGATAACTGCTCTCTCCGTTACAGGCATAAGGAACTGAAGCACAGACACAAAATTTGTCACACAGGTGCACCGGCAGTTGGGTCCTACTCACAGCCCACTGTTGGCTCATTCTATTCCAGACAAGGAGGGTGGAGCTTTTTGTTGTATTCATAGAATGGTTTGGGTTGGAAGGCACCTTAAATGTCATCTACTTTTAACTCCCTGCCGTGGGCACGGTAAACTTCCACTGTCCTGCAGAAGAACTTGGGCCTCCAACCACTTTCAGACCTTCGAGGGAGTCCCTTTTTCTGAAATCTCTACAAATTCCATTAGAGAGCAGCTAGGGCCTGTCTCTCTCAGCTGCAGCTAGGGCCTGTGTTTCAATTTGCTGCCTTAAGCCAAGCCCCTGTGGTTTTAGGCAGACCCAGTTGTTGCCAGGCAAGATCGCCTCCTCGTGGCACTCCCGAGGAACTGCAGAGAGAAAAGGCAGAAAACCTGCTGCTGCCACACTTCCTTTTTTAGTTCAGGTCTAACCAGAGGAAGGGAAACAACTTTATTTTCACTAGGACATCAGAATCGGTTGAACTGCAATTTAAACGGTCAGCATTTTAATACTTGACTGAATAATGTCATGCTAGCGAGCAAAGCCCAAGGGGACTTTGAGGTATTAAAAGTACATCAATTGATGAGAGATCCAAAGGTTATACTACCCACAACAAGATGTTTGAAACACTTCGCTTTCAACATCCCTTCAGGTACTGGAAGGCCTCTTAAGGTCTCTCCAGACCTTGCTGCAGGCTAAACAGCCCAAGCACTCAGCCTGTCCCTGCTGCAGATGTGCTCCAGCCCCCTGATCATCTTCATGGCCTCCTCTGGACCCACTGACGGTTTGATGTCCTTCTTGTTTTGGAGTACCGGAACCAGACACAATGCGCCAGGTGCTCCTCACCTATGGAGTAGCAGCTGGGGTTGCTTATTTCCACACCAAACTCCATGACCAGGCGGTTGTCATCAGCCTACTTACCCCCTGGGTCTGGGCAACAGCCACAGCAAGTGGAGGTGGGTGTCAGAAGAAACAGTTCAGAGCTAAAGGTGGAGATGTCCTCAGGGAGGCTTCCACTGGGGATACTTTGTCTAGTTCCAACAAGTATGTAAAGGCAATCCTTTCACACATGTCCAACACTGAATTTTTCCCCCCACAATTAAATGAAATTCAAGGAATAAAAATGTTATTTGGTAATAACTTTGGAAAAACAAGTGTTCTTTATACCACCAGTCAACAGACTTCTAGCTGCTAGCACAATCTGTAGGCAACACATGCTGACAAATGGTGCTAAACTGACAGAAGAGCTTTCCTAGCTCCTCCAGGTTGCCTTGCAAAGGAAATGGAAAATAATTCTCACACACTGTGGCTCTGAGTATTAGGACCTCCTAAGAAGCCTTACTGAAGTCCCTGGGATCTCTCCAGGGGCACAGTGTTCCAAGCTTGCTCCTTCTGTCAGAAGCCTGATGCCTAAAACTGTAGACTAAATCCTTTTTTTGGAGGAAAAAAAAAAAAAAAGCTTGGTGACATAGAATGCTGTAAAAACACAAACACTTAACCACTGCAAAATGCTAAACTCATGGAAGTAGCCACATTTCCCAAATTCAAAGCATTTTTTACACTAAAGGGCCAATCCTCCCTTCTAGGTGAACTAGAAAGAGCTGGGAGTCTTTTCACCAATCCTCTTGCTGAGGCCAGGAATTCCTCCTGCCCTGAGCTGCAGCTTTTCTCATTTATATGCAGCTGTCACATCCTCACTGAACTGCACTTGGGATGGGGTTAAAACAAACCCACAAAACACCCCTCCAGGAACCACAAATGCCCACAGAAGTGACCTCAGGTCTTTGGGAATGTTGGGTGATTTGAGTTGGCACACCTTGGAAGCTGCAATTTAACCAAGCTGCCCAGCGGTTCAATCCATGGCAGCAGCCTTAAGTACAATCACTTGGTTGATGCAGGAGTCAACATGGACTCAGATACTTGAGCAGTGTAATGGAAGTAAAACCATTGCCTTGTTTCCATAAACACCTCACACTATGTCTCAGCAATGCTGCTTGGTGACTTCCTCACTGTTCCATTTCAGGTAGTAGATTTCTTTAAAAAATGCACTTCCTAAACCAGCCCCAAACCCTCATGTGCCCAGCTCTAGATGTCCCATCTGAGACACAACCTTGAGTTAAAGTAGGGTGCTCCAGCGCCACTTTCATCCTGCTCCGAGACCAGCACATGGGATCCTTGCTTCAGGGGTGTAGTTTTCTTGCCTTGCTGTCAGCTATTCAAGGAGAAAATAGCAGTCCAATTCACTTCTGGATGTTTTAGTGATAGCACTGACACAGAGCTGCCAAATCTCTCATTTTTATTTCCGATCAGGATGGACAGCAAAGTGCTGATAAGAAGTCCTCTTAACTAGCGGTCTTTAGGAGGATTAGGATTCTTCCGTCTTCTGTGGTACCTGGAAGAGAAAGAAGGCTGCAGTGAGTGCAAGCTTTGGAGTCTTTGATTCTCCTGATCTCCCCTGCCCCAGTGAGTGGTCTGGAGGTTACACAAGGTGCAGGAGCAGAAGCCATCACCCCTCATTAGATGTCATCCCTGTTGTTCATGGGGTTACATAACGCTGCTTGTTTCCCTTGCTGCATCTGCTGCCAGCACGCAGTAATCCAATCAGTTCTACAGCTGAAGAGGTACAAAGGCTGCTGTTTGTTCTTAGTCCTTTGTCTGAAGTTAATTTTATTACATGGTCAGCTTTTCCTTTGGCTGAAGTGATTGCTACAGAACAAAAGAGACTTGATGTTTCAAGGAGTTCTGCCAGCCTGTGCATTAAACAGTGTAAGATTTTGCAGGCAAACCAACTCCCATACTGATCCCTATTTTCCTCTTAATTGCACACCCTAAAACAATGAAGATCCTGTTTCATGCTCATTACAGTGACAGCTACCCTTTGGCCAGAGACGGTTCTACAATTTCATTCTTTGTATCTACAGGAAAAAAAGTAATAAAAAAGTTTTCTGTGGACAAAATAACTCCCAAGTATTCTGCCTGTATTGAGTCTCCACAGCTATAAATTAGCAGCTACCAAAGGGTGTAACACCAGGAACTGGAAAGGACTAAAACAAACCAGGAGGCCATTTGTTTGCAGTGGTGGATCTGGATGCATCCAGCTCCTCTTCTAGGCTCAGTCTCACATCTTTGTACCTCTCCTCCCAGCTTTTACATACTGAAGTCTGTTGCAGCTTTAATAAATCTTCTATAGAGGCAGCTAACTAGGTGGTATGGAAGATTCCTACTCTGACAATTGTACACTGCTGAAAGACACTGAGGGGCTGGAGCATGTCCAAAGAAGGGCAGTGAAGCTGGTGAAGGGTCTGGAGGACAGGGCTGGGGAGGAGCAGCTGAGGGAACTGGGGCTGTTTAGTGTGGAAAAGAGGAGGCTAAGGGGGACTCTAACTCCCTGAAAGGAGGCTGCAGCAAGGTGGGGGTTGGGCTCTTCTCCCTGGTATCAGGTGAGAGGAGAGGAAATGTCCTGAAATTGTGTCTGGGGATTATTAGGTTGGAGATGACCAAAACTTCTTTGCTGCAGGAGTGGTCAGGCACTGGCACAGGCTGCCCTGGGAGGTAGTGGAATCCCCATCCCTGGAGGTGTTCAGGGAAGGCGTGGCCATGGCACATGGGGACATGGTTTAGTGGCCATGGTGTTGGTGGGCTGATGGTTGGGCTGTGATCTTGGAGGTCTTTTTCAACCAACCAACCAACCAAAGACAACCCAACAAAAACAAACAAACAAACAAAAAAAACCACCACCACCACCCTGCAGAGGCTGTCAGAGGAGCAGCATTACGAACCACAACACTGCACTGAGCCCAGGTGTAGGAGCCCAGGTGCTTGTCTCCTATACTTATCCTAGGCTGCATCTAGTCCTCAGATCATTTCTAACTCCTCCTGCATCCCCCAGGAAGAAGCAGTGAAGACACTTACTGCCCCACAGGGTACCAGCGATGCTTTGTGGTGTAAAACATTTTGCTGAGCTCTTCCATCGTGGGACCTTTGTTGTTCTTCAGCTCGTCCACGTTCAGTCGGGCTTTCAAAACTTGATCGAGGGTTTCCTCTTTATTGTCCACTGGGTCTGGTCTTGGGATGGGCTATGGAAAGAGTACTGCATGGATTTCTTCCTCTTTTTTGGGGGGAGAAATGCCCAAAGCCAAGCTACACAGACAGCATTACCACTGATTCTGAACAGCTGAACCCAAAGGAATACAGGAGAGTGGCTGTAACTGCAAAGGCTGTTCACTGCCTCCCAACCTCCTCCACCCCAAACGCAAGCACTGTGGAGCAGATGGCCAATTACTACAGGTGCTGGAGTTGATCACTCTGCCCTACAACCAGCACTGCTGCCCTCATCATTGCTGATCTCATCTTTACCAGCTGAATCATGAGCATCAGCTCTACTAATCCATAAGCACCCAAATTATTCCTGTTCAGAAATGTATCGAGTGACGATCATCATCACTAAAAAAAGCTTAGAGATGATTTATACCTCGCACAAAAATGGCACTTCCTAATTGTTTGTGCATCTGTGAAGACCAAGATGATGCTTCTCAATCTGAAACTAACTCCTTGCACTGTCACAAACCTTTCCTGGTTTAGTTGCTGACACCTGTTCTTCCCAATCAATTTAAAAACATTACCCGGGCACAGAGTGCTAAAATATTTTAAGTTTTTAATGGAGAATGCTCCAGCTATGGGACCCTCAACACAAGAGGGACAGAGCTGCTAGAGCAGGTCTAGAGAAGGGCCACAAAGAGGATGAAAGGGGTGAGACACCTCTCCTACAGGGACAAGCTGGAAGAAC
The DNA here is from genome assembly GCA_013396675.1 of Eubucco bourcierii. Lineage (NCBI taxonomy): Eukaryota > Metazoa > Chordata > Aves > Piciformes > Ramphastidae > Eubucco > Eubucco bourcierii. The sequence continues at coordinate 89,369 of VWZE01007042.1, read as the reverse complement.
TGAGGTTGTTCAGCCTGGAGAAGAGAAGGCTAGAAAAGTCTATCTAGACTTTAGTTTCATCAGAGTAAAGAACACATTGAAAAGTACAACTGATAGCTAAAAATTACATGTTTAAACTTGGGGTGGCATTTCTGAACTCAAGAGTAGTGAATGGAATGCAAGGCTCAAGCTGAAAACAGCAGCAGCACTTCTGTCACACCCAGGTTTTTAAGTACACCATTTAACTCTGGTTACAATTTCCTAGGTGCTGCTTCATCTCAGCACTTGCTACTCTGCAACCTTCCCCTAATTCAACTAAGAACTGGCAGCAGCTAGAATCATAGAATTGGTTGGGTGAGGAAAGCCCTTTAAGATCATCCAGTCCAACCATCAACCCAACACCACCATGGCCATTAAACCATGTACCCAAGTGCATGGCCACACCTTTCCTTAACATCTCCAGGAATGGGGACTCCAGCACTTCCCTGGGCAGCCTGTACCCATCCCTGACCACTTTTGCAGCAAAGAAACTTTTGAAATCTCCAACCTAACCCTCCCCTGGCACAGTTTCAGGCAATTTCCTATCACCTGATCATAGGGAGTAGAGCTTAACCCCCCCCATCTCCCTGCAGCCTCCTCTCAGGGAGCTGTAGAGAGCAATGAGGTCTCCTTCAGCCTCCTCTTCTCCACACTAAGCACCCCCAGCTGCTCCTCCCCAGCTCCGTTCTCCAGACCCTTCCCCAGCTTTATTGTCCTTCTCTGGACCTGCTCCAGCTCTCAATGTCCTTCTTGGAATAAGAGCCCCAAAACTGAGCACCATATTCACCTTAAATGATGAGTTAAGTGAGTCACCACTCACTCACTGGACAGTCATGCTCATCAGGTACTAGAAAGTAACTCAGTGCTTCAAATGTACAAAAAAAGATGCTCTCAACACTCAGAGTTATGAAATCCTTCTGACTTCACAAGAGTGAGAAGTAGAAATGTGTATTTTTAGCCGTACTTTTGTATGCTCGTATGGAATCTCCAGGGAAGGGTGGTAGCAGACAATTGTCTTCAGATCTGATGTCACTGCAAGTTCCACTTTGCTACAAAAAAAAAAAAAAAAGTCTTAAATCATAACCATTTTCAAATGTCATTTTAAGCACCATTTTTTCAGAAGTTCTGAGCAACTGAGCAGCCTGTGTCCCAAGAAAACCAGATTTGACCCTGCAATTTTGAGTCCCTAAGAATCTTCTATAAAATAAACCCTTATAAATTATAAAGTTTATGATCTTAACTTTCTCTGCCATCATCTTTGTGGCTGGTTTTTGGGTTTTTTGACTTGAGAGGGGGAAAAAAAGGACTGAAATTGTGTCAAAGTTAACTGAAAAAGGAGATTGGAAAAAGAATGTTTAGGACTTCAAATAACTGCATATGAAAGTGTAGCAAGAGATGGGGAGAATAACCTCTAGCACCTACAAAAGAACAGGAAACCAAGCTCCATTTGGGCTTCCAGCTTTTATATTTAATAAAAGATTCATAAAATGGCTTGTGTTGGAAGGAACCTTAAAGTTCATCCAGTTCCCCTGCTATGGGCAGGGACACCTCCCACCAGCCCACGTTGCTCAAGGCCTCATCCAGCCTGGCCTTGAGCAACCTGGGCTGGTGGGAGGTGTCCCCCCCCCCTTCAAGGGAGGGGACATCCACAGCCTCCCTGGGCAACTTGTGCCAGTGTCTTCCCATCCTCACTGTAAAGGATTTACTGTGAAGATGATGAGCACAATGAACAAAAAGTCCTGAGAGGTTCCTGAGGGAGTAGGACTCTCTTCTCACTTCCTTCCTTCCCAACTTCCATGATAGAGCAGCCTCCTAAAACCTTGTACTACAGCTGCTGAGTCCCTCACTACATTGGCATCATCTTTTCTGGTTCCAAGTCTCCCATGCAGCAGTACAAAAACACCTGGACATTGTGACTACTCTTAGTTACTTTTGCTCCCCCACCAACAGAAGTGGAGGGGTGCTGGGATCATCATCACATTTAAAGTTAGTTGTGATTGATTTTTAATTATACTTGTTTAAAAAAAAACCAAACCAAAACCCACAAAAGCAGCTTCACACTTATGACTGGAAATGGCACTTCAGTTAAAATTAGTACATTTATCCCCAGCTGGCAGATGATGTATTTGATACCATTATATGACCACATCAAGACACAGAAAGTCTCTGGCATAAGCATGACATGAGAAGGACACATATCAAAGCAGTCTGAAGTACCAGTTGTAGTCTTCAGGGAGAACAGAGTAGGTAGATTTATGGCAAGCGTGATCCACAACTCCACCTGCAAAATGCAAAGCAACAAACCCCCATGAAACACAGAGTAATGTAAAAATAAACTTCATCCAGCATGGCCTTGAACACCTCTAGGGAAGGAACATCCACAGCCTCCCTGGGCAACCTGTGCCAGTGTCTCACCACCCTCATAGTAAAGAGCTTCCTAATGTCTAATCTAAACTTGCTTTGCTCTGGTTTAAAACCACTGCCTCTTGTCCTGTCATCACAGGCACTTGTCAAAAGTCTCTCCTCAGCTTTCCTGGAGCCCCTTCAGGTCCTGGAAGTCTGCTGTAAGGTCTCCCTAGAGCCTTCTCTTCTGCAGGGTGAACAGCCCCAGCACCATGTGCCTTGAGCACCTCCAGGGAAAGAGCATCCACAGCCTCCCTGGGCAACCTGTGCCAGTGTCTCGTCTCCTCTCCCACCTCCCTGTCCCCAGAAAGAATTTCTTCATAATCAGTCTCAGTCTCCCCTCTTCCAGCTCAAAGCCATTACTTCTCATCCTGTCACTCCCAGCCCTCATCAAAAGTCCCTCCCCAGCTCTCCTGCAGCCCCCTTCAGGCACTGGAAGGCTGCTTAAGTTCTCCCTGGAGCCTTCTCCAGGCTGAACAGCCCGGACTCCCCCAGCCTGTCTCCACAAGAGAGGTGCTCCAGCCCTCTATCATCTCCATGGCCTCCTCAGTTCATGTTAAATAATGAGATTTCACTGCAGCCTTTCCTCACCACTGTTTTTAAGTCTGAAAAAAAACAAAAGTTCAATCTTCAAATCTCCTCAGTGGTAAGAGGAGCAGTAATTACTAGCTAATTCATTAGAGGAACATCATATATGGACCACGGCAGCTTTAAAAGTAAAAAAACTCCACCAAACTAAGATATCCTTTAATTATTAGCAGAGAATGCAGAATATCAGACTTGATTCTGATCTAATAAATTTCATCTCATGCCTCTCATCCTTTGAACTGTAAAGAGGCTCTCAAAGAACAACTTTAATGCAGAACTTGTGTAGTGTCACAGCTACTCACTCTGTGGCAGGGTCTGCTTACCGCTTGCCACTGAATGCATCCGAAGGAAGCTGGACCGTCCAGCTCTAAGTGATGCTGCCATGCTGGCAGCAGAGAGGAAACCAGTCCTGGACAATATGGAATTCAAACAGACACCATGGCTGTAGAACACCAGCTGAAAGAAAAGAGTTTGATAATTGTTCACTGCACAAAATCCTGGCAATTTCATTTCCTTAATATCTTAAGGATAAATAAAACTGGAGCAGCACATTCTTCATCATTTGTCAGCTGTTTGGATGTCCTTAGAAGGTTGGACCAGAGGATCCTTGGGGTCCCTTCCAACCTGGCATTCTGTGATTCTTATTATTAAAGACATTGGCACTTTAATAGTCAAATGTAGTACAACATTTTATTTACTGAGGCATTCTTTAAACCAACATAGAATCAACCAGGCTGGAAGAAACTTCCAAGTTCATCCAGTCCAACCTATCACCCAGCCCTATCCACTCAACTAGATCATGGCACTAAGTGCCCCATCCAGGTTTTTCTTGAACACCTCCAGGGATGGAGACTCCACCACCTCTCTGGGCAGCCCATTCTAATGCCAATCACTCTCTCTGGCAAGAACTTCCTCCTAACATCCAGCCTATGCCTCCTCTGGCACAGCTTGACTGTATCCCCTCATTCTGTTGCTGGTTGCATTAACTTAAAAAAAAAACTTGGTTAACTTCCAAGCTTGGTTCTTCTCATGGTTTTTCTGCTGCTACTCACTCACCTAAGTTTTGCATCCTTGTTCCTGCAAGCTCCACAGAATTATTCCTGAAACATCCTTTCCCTCTTCACAATGTAAATGTCATCACTCACTATCAAAATATAAGTGCTTAAGATAAACACTTGCTGTAAAATCAGAGAACTGTTTGGGTTGGAAAAGCTCTCCAGCATCACTGACTCCAACCTTCAACCCAACACCACCATGGTCATTAAATGAGGTCCCAAAGTGCCATGGCCATACCTCTCTTGAACATCTCCAGGGATGGGGACTCCATAACCTCTCTGGACAGTTTGTCTACATGCATCTGTCCCCAAACTACTGCAGGCAAAAGCTACAAAACCATTTAGAATACCTTCATTATTACCCCAAATTTCACAGAAGCAGAAAGACACAGAATTATTTTTGGATTGTCTACAGGGAAAAAAAATTGCTTTGAAAATCTTAGAGTGATGTTTAAAGACAGTTTAAAGACATAAAGAACAAAAAAAAAGGAAACAAGTCTCCTTTAAACCTACTTCACATTTAACACCTCAGAACATCACCAGAAGTGTGCGTTTCCAATTTGCACGAATAATTATCCAGCATTTTCTTTACTTGTGGCAAACGCTACTTAAGGCAGTTAATACCACACAGTACCTACAGGCCTGCTCCCAATTTGCCTTTGAAAGCTACTTAACAAAAACAAGGTGTGAAGAACAGGGCGGCTCGGCAGCAAGTTCTCAAAGGACAAGCACCGGCCCTTTCTCAGCTTCTCAAGGACCTCTACAGCTCAAATCGGGGCTTTCCCTTCTTTGAGACTACACACAGGAAACTCTTAAAGGCCTGACAGCAACAGATCCGATACTTCCGTTGCATCCGTCAAAGAATGAGCATCCCTTATTAGAGGAGACTTGCAGGCCACTAAAAAACAAACACGCAAACAAACAAAATAAACAACACCACCACTAAGCGGGAAAGAGAGCGGTTTAACCCATTTAAGCACACAAATTCCCTTCCTCTGACACACTAGCGTGTGGTTTCCCTACACCAGTCCCGTTTACGCTGTCGTTAGCTACTAACAGAAGCTGGGGAGGGCTGCACAGCGCAGCCCTTCCGCGAGGCAGCCCTGGCGCTCGGTGGCCTGGCCCTAGGCTGCCCGGGACAGTCTGCCGACACGAAGCCTTTCGCGGCGCAGAGCCCCGGCTGCAGCCGCTACCAGAAGGGAACCTCCACGGCCCGCTCCCTTCTTCCCTTCTTTCTTTCTCTCATCTTTCTTCCCTCCCTGCCCGCAGCGTTACCTGTGCAGACGTCCCCACACCGCTTAGCACTCCGCTAACGGCCAGGACACCGGAAGCGCCAGAGCAGCTTCCGGTTCCGGCGGCAGCTCGTCCCGCAGCATGCCGGGAGGTGTAGTGCGAGCCTGCGTGGCCTGCCCCGCGCCGCCACCGCCTCCCGTCCCGTCCCGTCCAGCACCGCCTCTGTCGCAAACCTTGAGGCCTTTCAGGAGGCAGCTGCGTTACCACATCTTGGCTCGAGGCAATCCCAAGCACCAATCCAGGCTGGGCAGTGCCTGGCTTGAGATCAGCTCTGAGGAGAGGGGACTTGGGGATGCTGGAGGAGAAGAAGCTCAACCTGAGCTGTCAGTGTTGCTCTTGCAGCCCAGAGAGCAAACAGAGCCTGGGCTGCAGCAAGAGCAGTGTGGGCAGCAGGGTAAGAGAAGTGATCCTGCCCCTCTGCTCTGCACTACTGAGACCCCACCTGGAGTACTGCATCCAGTTCTGGAGCCCTTGGGACAAGAGGGCTATGGGTGTGCTGGAAGGTGTCCAGAGAAGGGCCATGAGGATGGCCAGAGGCCTGGAGCTGCTCTGCTATGAGGAGAGACTGAGGGAGTTGGGGTTGTGCAGTCTGGAGAGGAGAAGGCTCCCAGGTGACCTTACTGTGGCCTTCTTAGGGGGCTACAAGAAAGCTGGGGAGGGACTTTTTAGGCTGTCACATAGGGATAGGACTGGGGGGAATGGAAGGAAGCTAGAAATGGGTAGGTTCAGCCTGGATGTTAGGAAGAAGTTCTTCAGCATGAGGATGTTGAGAGCCTGGCACAGGTTGCCTAGGGAGGTGGTGGAAGCCTCATCCCTGGAGGTGTTCAGGGCCAGGGTGGATGAGACTGTGGACAGCCTGATGTAGTGTGAGGTGTCCCTGCCCATGGCAGGGGGGTTGGAACTGGAAGATCCTTGTGCTCCCTTCCAACCCTGACTGATTCTATGATTCTGTGATCTTCAGCGTTCTCTCACATTGCTGCATGGGATATGGTTTGCAATGGTCATTGCAGATTGTGAGCAATCTTCTGTACCTTGTGGGAGCTCACTGGGGACACTTGGTGTCCCTCTGGAACCTTCATTCACTAAAAAGCCTTCAATAGGTTTTTCAGATTCCCTAATTTTATACCCTCATTGCAATTAGAGGTAATCTTTGAGTATATCTGTGTTGTGGTTTAACTGTGCCCCTGTACTGGCTACTGCTGAGCCTGCACCTTAAATACTGGGTTCAGTTTTGGGCCCCTCACTGCAAGAAGGACATTGAGGGGCTGGAGCAGGTCCAGAGATGGGCAGCGAAGCTGGGGAAGGGTGTGGAGAACAGAGCTGGGGAGGAGTAGCTGAGAGAGCTGGAGGCGTTTGGTGTGGAGAAGAGCAGGCTGAGGGGAGACCTCATTGCTCTCCACAGCTCCCTGAGGGGCTGCAGTGAGGTGCAGGCTGGGCTCTGCTCCCTAGTCTCAGGTGACAGAAGGAGAGGAAATGGCCTGAAATTATGTCAGGGGAGAGTTAGGTTGAAGATGAGGAAAAAATTCTTTGCTGAGGAAAAAATTCTTTGCTGCAGGAGTGGTCAGAGACTGAAACAGGCTGCCTAGGGAGGTGGTGGAGTCCCCATACCTGGAGATGTTCAGGGAATGTGTGACCATGGCCCTTGGGGCCATGGTTTAGTGGCCCTGGTGGTGTTGGATTGATGATTGGACTGGATGATCTTTGGGGCTTTTCCAACCCAAACAATCATATGATTCTATGAATTCTAACTCCAGCTGACAACTAAGCACCACATAGCTTCTCAAACCCTTCCCTTTTGGTTTGATGTGGGAGAAAATTAGAAGAGTGAAAAAGAGAAACTTCCTGAGCTGAGCTAAAGACATTTCCATAGGCAAGGCAAAACAAGGGATTCATTCACCGCCTCCCATCAGCAGGCAGGTGTTCAGCCCCCTCTAGGGAAGCAGAGAAGACAAACACCACAACTCTGAATGTCCCCCTGATGATGATGTCATATGGCATGGCACATCCCTTTAGTCAGCTTGGGTC
>VWZE01007042.1:24214-81575 GCA_013396675.1 Eubucco bourcierii | reverse complement strand
CTGCCATGACTTTTCAAATATGATGCACAGTGGTTTGGCAACTTCATCTGCCAGTTCCCTCAGGACCCGTGGGTGGATCTCATCAGGCCCCATGGACTTGTGCACATTCAGGTTTCTGAATCCCTTTAGTCAGCTTGGGTCCAGCTGTGTCCCCTCCCGACTTCTTGTGCTCCCCAACCTAGTCACTGGTGGGATAATGTGAGAAGCAGAAAAGGCCTTGACTCTGTGTAAGCACTGCTCAGCAGGAGCCAAAACATCCCTGAATTGTCAGCACTGTTGGCAGCACAAACCCAAAACATAGCCCTGTCCTAGACTGAAGAAATCGAACTGTGCCAGCCAAAAGCAGCAGGTGATGTAAGGATTTCTTGTGGAAATGTGTGCTTCTAATCCACCAGTGCAATGGCAAACGTTGTAACTTAAATCCTGCTTCTAAAAGGTTGCAGCTGAAGGCACGGCAGACCTTTTATTTTTGTTGTTTTTAAAACGAAACCAAATTCCCTGTTAAAGCCTCCAGACTATTTTTAGCTGGTTTCTATAAGAAGGGTTTTTAGCAGACAGTAGATGAGGTCTATCTCTTCCCTGACACATAATGTTCTGCAAGCCTATTCTTAGAAGCATGCTCTGACAGATTACAACTTTCTGGTAGGGAGAGGGGAATTGCTTAAGGACAGCACAGAAGTGTGGCTGCACACTCCTGCATGTCTGCAGAAGAGGTTATTAATAACTGCCAAAGGCCTTGCTTGCTTCAGCACATTGTAGACAGCAAGGAGGAGAGCTGCTTGCCCTGTGCTGGCTCAACAGAAAGCAGCTGCTGCTCTCTTTACTGTGTGGACACTGTGGAGGCCCTCATGGAGGAAGCACAGGGCTCAGAGAGCTGGGATCAGTGGGGCAGAGTCTAGTTGGAGGTCTGTGGCTAGCAGTGCTGCCCCAAGGTTGGTGCTGGGTCCAGCCCTATTCAGTGTATCCATTAATAATCTAGATGAGGGGACCTTCAGCACATTTGCTGGTGACACAAAGCTGTGCTGCTGACACACCAGGAGGTTGTGCTGCATGCAGCAGGACCTGGACAGGCTGCAGAGCTGGGCAGGGAGAAATAAGTGAAATTGAGTAAGGACAAGTGCAGGCTGCTGCACCTGGAGAAGAACTACCCTGTGGACCAGTACAGGCTGGGGACTGAGCTGTTGGAGAGCAGCTCTGGGGAAAAGGACCTGGGAGTCCTGGTGGACAGCAGGGTGGCCAAGAGCCAGCAATGTGCCCTTGTGGCCAAGAAGGCCAAGGGCATCCTGGGGTGCATCAAGAAGAGTATGGCCAGCAGGTGAAGGGAGGTTCTCCTGCCCTTTTACTCTGCCCTGCTGAGATCACATATGGAGTATTGTGTCCAGTTCTGGGCTCCCCAGTTCAAGAAGGACAGGGACTTGCTGGAGAGAGTACAGCAAAGGGCTACAAGATGGTGGAGGACTGGAACAGCTCTGTCATGAGGAAAGCTGAGAGAGTTGGGGCTGTCTGGACAAGAGCAGCCTGAGGGGGATCTCATCAGTGCTGATCAATGCTTCAAGGTGGGGTATCAGGAGGATGAGACCAGGCTTTTTTCAGTAGTGCCCAGGGACAGGACAAGGGGTGACAGGCACAGACTGAGACATCAGAAGTTCCATCTAAACATGAGAAGGATCTTCTTTAAGGGTGAGGGAACACTGCACAAGCTGCCCAGAGTGGTTGTGGGGCCTCCTTCTCTGGAGACATTAAAAAGCCACCTGGATGTGTTCCTGTATGACCTTCTCTAGGTGAACCTGCTTTGGCTGGGGGGTTGGACTCGATGATCTCCCTTCCAGCTCCTGGCATTCTGTGATTCTGCATTGATGATGCATTGCAAACTTGTGAAACCAGAGCAGTTTAGTTTCGGAGTTTCTGGCTGGCTGAAGCAAAACTCATCATCTCTTCTTCCTCAAACAGCAAGTTATAGACTTGCCCAGCACATACTCCAACAGGCAAAGCAGCTGCCCTGGAGCTGGGCACCAAATGCTGTGCACAAGTGAGGGGAGGGCTGTGCTGGTTGGCTCTGTTTTAGAAGCACAAATGCATCAATCAAACCTGGCATCTGGACTGGTGTGGGGTTTGTGTGATCACATCCCCACACCCCCTTGAGGGAAATGGGCAACTGGGGCCAGGCTCTTCTGCCTCTTTTGCTGCAGCATTGTATTTAGGAAATAGTTTTTGAGTAAAACTGTTCAGGCTGCTCATTAGATATATAAGAATATAAGAAATACTTCACCTTTTTTTTTTTTCCCCCCCATAGAAACTGATGTTGCAAAATCTTCCAGGAAGAAGCATTTGGTTTCCTTGGTTTTCTTCCAAGCTGGAATAGAAAAGGTACTGTACAGTCATATCTGGGAGTGGGGCTGAATTTGTGAATGGATGGGGTTTGTTTTGTTGCAGAGGTTGTGTCTGAACAATAAAGATGCAAGGTCCTGCACCTAGGCTGGGACAGTCCTCAACATCAATCCAAGGTGGGGGTGATGAGATTGAGAGCAGCCCTTCAGGAAAGGACTTTGGGTGCTGGTGGGTGAGAAGCTGAACAGGAGCCAGCAATGGGCATTGGCAGCCCAGAAGACCAATGGCAGCCTGGATGCATCCAAAGCAGTGTGGGCAGAGATGGAGAGAGTGGATCCTGCCCCTCTGCTCTGCTCAGACCTCATCTGCAGGGCTGTGTTCAGCTCTGGGGCCTCCAGAACAAGAGAGGCATGGACCTACTGGAGAGGGTCCAGAAGGCGGCCATGAAGATAATCAGGGGGCTGGAGAACCTCTGCTGTGAGGACAGGCTGGGAGAGTTGGGGCTGTTGAGCTTGGAGGTGATGGAGTCCCCATCCCTGTAGGTGTTCAAGAAACATGTGGCCATGGCACTTTGGGACATGACTTAATGGCCATGATGGTGGTAGGTCAATGGTTGGACTTGATGATCTTGGAGGGCTTTTCCAAACACAACAATTCTCTGATTTGTGTAAACAACAGGTGACAAATCTGAAGTGCCTGGTCTGGTCATATACAAACCAAATAATTTGTGCTCCTGTTGACCACTGGAGTTCAATGATCAAGTCTCTAGTCAAGGAATAATTTAATAAAGAAAAAAAAAATAAAATCAAAAGTTATTTGTCACAGTAAAGGCAGCACATTCTGCTGCCTTCCTGCAATTACAACTCTACTTCAAACCCCAGATTGCAGAGAGTGCTGTGAGGAGGAAGTGAGATTAGTCAGCCACAGGCTCAGCTGGCCTGGGTGCACCCACTCAGTGAGCAACTCAATGACAGCCAAAGCTGTGACAGGAAGCTGGTCAGCAGCTGTGTTGAATTGTTCTGGCAGTATTAATTGCATCACTGTCATTATTTGATTACCTTTTGTGCCTGGGGCAACGCTGCAGAGCACTTTGTTGGCAACAGGATGGGTGCTTAAGTTTGTTCTCAGAAATGCTCTAGTCCCAGTTATGATGTGATGCTCATGGATTTGTGGGAGGAGGATTCATGGAATGGTTTGGGTTGGAAGGGACCATAAAGCTCATCCAGTTCCAACCCCCTGCCATGGGCAGGGACACCTCCCACCAGCACAGGTTACTTAAGGCCTCATCCAGCCTGGCCTTGAACAGCTCCAGGGAGGGGACATCCACAATCTCCCAGGGCAACCTGTGCCAGTGTTTCCCTGCACTTACTGGAGAAAATTTCTTCCTAGTCTCCAGTCTCAGTCTCCCCTCTTCCAGCTCAAAGCCACTGCCCCTTGTCCTAGCACTCCAAGCCCTTGGAAAAAGTCCCTCCCCAGCTCTCCTGTAGCTCCCCTCAGGTACTAGAAGGCTGCTCTGAGGTTCCCTGGAGCCTTCTCATCTCCAGGTTGAATAACCTCATCTTTCCCAGCCTGTCCCCACAGGTGAGATGGTCCAGCCCTTTATGCTTCTCCTTTGGTCCAACAGCTCCAGGTCCTTCTTGTGCTGTGGGCCTCAGAACTAGAGGTATAGTCTCAGCAGAGCAGAGCAGAGGGCAGAATTCCCTCCCTGTGCTGCTGCTCTCCCTGCTCTGGATCCAGCCAGCACACAGCTGCCTGCTGGGCTGCCAGCCACCAGTGCTGGCTCCTGTTGGATTTTTCACCAACTGACACCCCCAGGTCCTTGTCCTCCAGACAGCTTTCAAGCTACTCCTCGCCCAGCATAGTCTTGTACTTGGGATTGCCCCAACCTTTATTTTCACAAAAGAAAGAAAAAAAAGGTTGCTGAAACACTGCAGTTTTTGCCACACCACATCTGCAGCACTGTGAAAGCCTCTTTTTAAATTTCATCTACTTTTTCCTTTCTCCTTTTCTCTTCTCTGTATCCCCTCCCAAGTCCTCCAAGAAACTTCTACATGTTTTGAAGTGGTTTTAATGACATTTTCATGTGTTCAGGGGTATTATGTTTAATGGTTGTGCTGGCTTGTGGCTGGCAGAGTTCATTTTCTCCACCATCCAGGATGGGGCTCGGTTTGGATTTGTGCTGGAAACAGTGCAGATAACTCAGGGATATTTTGGTTCTTGCTGAGCAGTGCTTACACAGAGTCAAGGCCCTTCCTGCTCCTCACACCATCCTACCAGCAGCAGGCTAGGGATGCACAAGAAGTTGGGAGGGGACACAGCTGGAGAGATGACCCCCAGGGATGCTCCATGTTATATGACATCAAATGCCCATACAAAGAACATTTTGGATCATAGTAGCATAGAATCAGTCAGGGTTGGAAGGGACCACAAGGATCATCCAGTTCCAACCCCCCTGCCTTGGGCAGGGACACCTCACACTAGATCAGGCTGTCCACAACCTCATCCAGCTTGGCCTTAAACACCTCCAGGGATGAGGCTTCCACCATCTCCCTGGGCAACCCCTTCCAGGCTCTCACCACCCTCATGCTGAAGAGCTTCTTCCTAACATCCAGGCTGAACCTACCCATTTCTAGCTTGGTTCCATCCCCCTCCAGTCCTATCCCTACCTACAGCCTAAAAAGTCCCTCCCCAACTTTCTTGTAGCCCTCTTAATATACTGAAAGGCCACAATAAGGTCACCTGGGAGCCTTCTCCTCTCCAGGCTGGACAGCGCCAATTCCTTCAGTCTCTCCTCATAGAAGAGGTGCTCCAGCCCTCTGATCATCCTGCACTTTCCAAACATTTGTTCCTGCAGAGAGATGGGAAGCTGTGCTCTATTCCAGTGGGAGAGGTTTCACATCTTTTTGTGTAATCTCATCTATCTAAAAATCCCAAACCTCCAAAACCCAAACCCAAAAAGCAACCAAGCAGAAAATTACTAAGACTGCTGCCAGCAGAATCAGACCAGAAGACACTCTGCATCCCCAGGAGGAGGGCCCTAGCAGACTGCATGAGATTTTTATTATATATTATTGCTTCTTAAATATTTAATGACTCATTGTTTTTTCTAAGCCACCAGATGTGCTGTAGACACTTCAGTATCTGTGAAGCTAGGAGAAAACCAGGCTAACACCCAGCATTACCTTAGGAGGGTTGGTTTGGGTTTGGTTTTTTTTGCTTCCTTTATAGTTTTTTGTTTCTAGAGCTCAGCATTTCACCTTTTTAGGTTAGATATAGTAAGCACTGGGAAAGTGCTGAGTATCCAAAAAGATCTCACTTAGACAAAAAGTCTCCTTTAGTAGTGGCCACAGGTTGCAATAATTAAATAAGAGAAAAACCCACAATAAAAATAGTTCTGTATGTAACTAGGAAGACCACATTTTGCTGAGGGACCACAACTGAATGCATCCATTTCACATGCTGATGTATGCAGATGAATTCATGTGTCTCCACTGCAGAAGGGAGGAGTGTTAATGATGAAACTTTCATGCAGAAAGTGTCCTTTTGTGCATTTCTCTTGGTGTGTGTCACTTCAGTGTGGATTTGAGTGACTTCAGAGAAAGTTACACCCTAAAATTGAGGAGAGCAGCTTAAAGGGTTGAGGATGTGCACAAGAGTTCAGAGAAATGAAGTTCACAGGTGAAAGGGCTGGAGGACAAGGCTGGGGAGGAGCAGCTGAGGCAACTGGAGTGGTTTAGCATGAAGAAGAGGAGACTGAGACCTCATTGCTCTCTGCAGCTCACTGAGAGGAGCTTGCAGCCAGGTGGGGTTGGTCTCTTCTCCCTAATCTCAGGTGATAGTAAGAGAAGAAATGGCCCGAAATTGTTCCAGGGGAGGGTTAGGTTGGAGATGAGGAAGAATTTCTTTGATGCAGGAGTAGTCAGGGACTGGCACAGGCTGCCCAGGAAGGTGATGGAGTCCCCATCCCTGGAGGTGTTCCAGAAAGGTGTGGCCATGGCACTTGGGGCCATGGTTTAGTGGCCATGGTGGTGTTGGGTTGCTGGTTGGACTGGATGATCTTAGAGAGCTTTTCCAATCCAATCAATTCTGTGATGAGTTTTCATGGATGTAGGTGAGATTTGGCATTTCTGGGGTATTCAACAGCTGAGGATATCAAACAGCTTAGCGCAACCCTGGATGTGTTAGCTGCATTCTATGGTGCCAATGGCTTAGTAAAAAGGGTGGAGAAGGTCTTAGGAAATCTTGTGGGGAGGGTGAAAGAGTGAAGCATCCACTCTTCTGACGTGTGCTTCCTGGCATCTTAACACTAGAACAGGTTGCCCAGGGAGCTGGTGGAGCCCCCATTGCTGGAAATGTTCAAGGTCAGGCTTGATGGGGCTCTGAGCAACGTGATGTCCCTGCTTAGTACGGGGGTGTTGGATAAGTTGACCCCTTTTTTCCAACCCAGTGCATTCTGTAGATGCTTAAATGCTAGGATATAGAGGTGCTTGTAGTATCTGTGATGTTAGAGTTCACATTTCTGAGTGTCACAGAACTGTCTGTTCTGCCAGAGTGACAGAAATTGTGTACATCATCTCCAATTCCTGTGTTTACACCAGGAGAAAACACTTGACATGGAGACACAGCACACAGGTTCCTATTCCTGGCTGTGCTGGTAACTTACAGCAAATTTGGTTGTATTTCTGTGAGTTTATTTCCCATTAATAATAATGGGAATATTATGGGTAACATAATGGGAAATAGGTAACATCTTGCACAGTACAAGATGTTACCATTACCACGCAGCTGCAGTAGCATCCTAGGATGCTTGTGTGGTATATACTTTAGCTTCTACAACATTTCTCTTTCTGCTGAAACAGAAGGTTCACTAACCAGATGTTACCAAGACAAAGCTTGGTGTTTGGGTATCTTTGTGACAGCTTGAGCGACACGTGGCCTAAAATCAAGAAATGGTACATGCTGGACCATTACAGGGCATAAGGAATCATAGAATGGTAAGGTTGGAAGGGACCTCAAGGATCATCAGTGCCAACCTCCTGCCACAGGCAGGGACACCTCCCACTAGAACAGGTCACTCAAGGCCTCCCCCAACCTGGCCTTGAACACCTCCAGGGAGCGAGCATCCACAACCTCCCTGGGCAACCTGTGCCAGTGCTTCAGCACCCTAACTGGAAAGAACTTCCTCCTGACATCCAGTCTAAATCTCCCCTCTGCCATTGCCCCTTGTCCTGTCATTGCAAGACCTTGTCAATAGTCCCTCCCCAGCCTTCCTGTAGGCCCCGTTAGATAATGAAAGGCTACTATAAGGTCTGCTGGAAGCCTTCTCCAGGCTGAAGAGCCCCAACTCTCTCAGCCTGTCCTCATAGGAGAGCTGCTGCAGCCCTCTGAGCATCTTCATGGCCCTTCTCTGGACTGACCAAAGTTTGTCCCTGTTGAGTGATGACCCCCACAGATGTATTACAAATGGGCTTGGCTCTGCAGAGCCCCGGTGCACATTACGGAAGGAGTGAGGGACCGTAAGCAGCTCTGCCAGCTGGGCCCTGCCAGCGCGTACCGGTGTGGCCGGAGCGGCCGCTGCCCCGGGCATTGCCTATCTGCCAATCTGGCAGAAGTGATCGTAGACTGCGGGCTGGGCTCGCCCCGCCACCCGCGGCCTGGGGCAGACGCGGTGCGAGCGGCGGCCCCCAGGTTCCCCTAGAGCGCCCCCTCGGCCGCGCTCCTGCCCACAGGCAGCGAGACCCCCTTTCGGCCGAGGCGACCGCCTCAGCCCGGGGACGGCGGAGCGGAGCGGAGCGGGCGCGGCCTACATTGCCCGGCGTCCCGCGCCGAGGGGCGGTGCCACCGGAAGCTTGGCGCGGGCTACTTCCGGCTGTGCGCGAGCCCCGAGCCGAGGCGAGCCCGCGAGCNCGCCGCGCCGCGCCCCGCGCCTGCTCCGCGGGCGGCTCGGGGGGCGGCCGGGACGGCTCCCGCGCCGCTGGCACGTCTGGGCCGGGTCGGGTGCCGCTTCCGGTGCCCGGGAGCAGGGCCGCGCGGGGGTAGGGCCACTCCCAGGCCTCCTCCTTCACTTGCCGGGCGAGGGGCGACCTCGGGAGGGATAGAGGCGAGTGGGCCGCTCCAGGCCTCTCCTCCCCTCCGTTTCCCGCTGCCGCTTGTGGGGGTTCCTTGGCCCGGCGGCGGCGTGCGCGGGCGGCNGGCGGTAACCGCCTGGCTCTTCGCAGCCTTCGGTGTCGCCGACCGTCGAATACTTGCGCGGCCGTTCCTTGGCCCGGAGCTTGGCAAGGCAGCGAACACGCACTCCCACCCCTCTCCGCCCGCGGTGTGGTTCCTTGCCGGGGCCGCAGCGCAAACGCTGCGCCCTGCCTGGCCCCGGCTCCCTGGCACAGCTCTCGCAGTGTGGGGCTGGAGGAGCGCGGCGGCGGTGCGGTGCTCGGGGTCCTCCTTATGTGCGAGAAGGGACAAAACGTAGCCAGTATTAGCCCGGGGCTTCAGCTGTACGGCAGGGTCATCTGTACCGACGCGCACTAGGCCAGGCTGGTGACTGCTACCTGCGCCCTGAGCTGGCGGCCCTTACGGATTTACCTGGGAGTTCAGGGTCCTGCTTCGACTTTCATTTGCCAAGCTTTGTGTAAGGACTCTTAACCTTGGGGTGCTTTCAGCTGACCCTCCCATTGCAATTTCAACTTTAGACTTGAACGATTTGGAGAAATCAGCAGAAATACATCTGCAAAGGAAGCTATCGAAAGAGCTTGGTTCTGTAGATGGCATAGTAATTTGCAGTGATGTGCCTTGAAGGCCTCAAATTGGTGATGACTCCCTTTGCAAAAGTTTCTAAGTGATTCTAGTAAGGTTTGTCAGCCTTCAACAAGTAAGAGGAGGGAACAAATGTCACAGATAATTTATAACACCGCAAAGCTCTCTTGGTTGAACATGCAATGTTGGCAACCCTTGGAATACACCTGAGTGCAGAACGTCAAACAGTGGATGAAAAAAAGAACCTGATTTCTTAGAGAAAATGCAGTGCTGTCTGGAGACGAAGTAGAACGGCAGGAGCAGTGTTTATCATGTGTGAAACAGACTGAAACATGATTACTGTTCAGAACCGTAGGCAGTAGAAAATAACGAAGACAAATCTTGCAGCATGAGTTTGACACTCATGCAGCTGCTTTAGTGCACAGCATGCAAAGCTGGATGCATTTCAGGTGGGAGAGGGAGCACTGATTCATAATTCAAAGGAAACAGGATTTATCACAGAGTTGTGGTAAGAGCTCAGTCATGATGCTGGTGTCTGTTACTTTTGTTTTTCAAGAGCTCTTGACAATTCCCTTGAATACAGCCAAGAATTGCACCCACTTGTGTGTAAATTTCCTTCTTGGCACTTCTGGGTTTTTCATGCTTATCTAGAGAAAACCTGGAGCAGTTCACAGTGCTCACTTCAAAAAATGAAATGTTTCTTCTCCTAGAGGAGAGGAGGTGGAGGGCAGCAGGAGGAGACACCTAGGAACTCCAGCTTTCCTCTGGTCGATCACCCTGAAGAGTTTTGGTGATCATTTTCTGTTACAGGATGGGGTGTATGGTGGGTTGTGTACCTACATGTTCATGGGAATGCAGGTGTTTGTAGCTGGTCTCTGGCTGTTAAATCTTGGATTGGTTGTGTTAGGTGGCCAATTCTCTAGCTCCTCTGCTGTGCCTGCCCGTGCCAGATGTTCACATGGTCCAGGACTTGAATCTGACTCATTACTACAGCCTGAAAAACATGCAGAGTCATACTTGGAAATCTTGCAGCTGCAGAGGTGCAGATGTAGAAATGCCTACTTGAGTCTTCAGGAGCCTCAAGTGAGAACGGTTTTGACCTTTTCTATCTTGCCAATCTTGATATTAGAGTTAAGTTTCCTATTGCTGGTTGTCTTAGAGGGAGGAAGTGAACTCTTGTTAGTGAGAGGGTGAAAGAAAATGGAAATAGGAGACAGAGATAGAACAGAGCTGTAGAAGGATGAAATAACTCCAGTAACAGGAAGATCTGTTTTTTTTTAATGCACAGTAATAAATTTGATGGATGAGTGGCATGGGTTACTGTTAGGAAAAGACCTTCTCCACATGCAGCCTTTGTGTTGTCATCAGAGAGGCCTGTTGTCAGTGGCTGGCTGGGGACAGGAGAGCCTATCTGGACTGTAATAAAGTACAGAATCCAGTCAACTGCTCAAAATGCAGTTGGCGTTCCTCGTCTTGACCGACTGCTGGCAGATGGCCTGGCTCTCAGGTTGACTAGCAGCCCTGCCTGTGTGCAGCCTGTCATCTAGCTCAGTAGGAGAGCAGTAGCTTTCCTTGTCTCAGCAGAGAGCTTTGCTTTGTATTTCCAGTACTTCCCCCAAATTCAAAGTTTTGCCCTCAGATTACTTTGCTTAGAAACACAGACTTGAAGCAAGCTGAGGGGGAGGATCTATCTATAAGCTGAAGACATGACAGGACATCGAGGGTGGCTCCGAGGAGGATGGAGACTCCCTTTTTACTTAGAGCCCCATGGAAAAGACAAGGGGTAATGGGGACAGGTTACTGCTGGGGAGATTCCCACTGGGCTCCAGAAGAAAATCTTTCCTCATGAGCATGGTTGGACACTGCAGTCCTCTCCCAAGGGCAGTGGTGGAGTCCCCTACACTGGGCAGTTTGAAGACTCGGCTTGGCAGTCTGCTGGGGCAGCTCATTGCAACTCCACCATCACCTAGAAAGGTTGGAGCAGATGATCCTTGGGGTGCCTTCCAACCTTCAAATTCTGGGATTCTTCTTCAGGGCTATGGCTTAGCATTAGCACATTACAAATGGTGAACAGAAAATGCTAATAGTTTTAAGTCTTTAAAAATCCAGCTTCTATCTTGTCAACAGGGAGGAAGTATTTTTATTCAGTTGTCCAAAAAAACCAGGGGTCCACTGAGAATCATTTGAACTGTATAAATGTATTAATGTAAGGTGAAACAAAGATGTGGTGTGGCACAGTTACGTAGGTGTCTGGTTTTGATGCTGTGAACTCTGTTCTTACCACATAGCATTTAAAAGCGAGCCCTTGCAGTGTGCACAATAAATAACCCCAGCAATTTTCCCTTCACTTACTACCCTGATTCCCTCCAGTCTTGCAGAGTCACGTAGTGCCAGTTGAGGAAGGAGTTGAATTGCATCTGAATTTTTTTTTTCTCTCTGGCTGACATTCAAACCACCTCCTTGCTGTGTCAAGTGCAGTTGGTGCCTCTGAATGGGATGGGCAGTGCTGCTTCGTGTCAGCATTGCAAATCTTTTTTTTCCCCTGCTGCTTTCACTACTGCAGTGGTCTCATCATTCATGATTTTGTGTCCAGGTCTGTGTGTTGACTGCAGCCAGCTGCTAAGGAGCACTTGTGTTACAATCACTGCAGCTGCTCATATAATAAAGTAAACCGTCTGAGGCAGGATCTGAGACTCCTTGCCTTTTTTTTTTTTAATGAGTTTGTCATGTTAAGTTAGCGAGGCGTTGAGTTCTTCCCCCACAGAGCAGCATTTACTGTCTGAGAGATTCTTTCTGTGCTGTTGAGAGGGGGGAATTCTCCCCCTCAGTTCTGGTGAGATCTCACCTGTGTTGCTGTATCCAGCTGTGGGACTCCCATCACAAGGAGATGCAGATGCCAGAGCAGGTCCAGAGGAGGGCCACAAAAATAATCAGAAGGGGGCTGGAGCATCTCTGCTGTGAGGACAGGCTGAGAGAGTTTGGGGATGTTCAGCCTGGAGAAGACTCCAGGCAGACCTCAAAGCTGCATTTCAGTATCTGATGGGGACCTGCAGGCAGGCTGGGTGGGAACTGTTGAGAAGGGCCTGTTGGGATAGGCCGAGGGCAGTGGTTTGAAACTGGAGCAGGGCAGAGTTAGGTTGGACATCAGGAGGAAGTTCTGCACAATGAGGGTGGGGAGAGACTGGAACAGGTTGCTCAGGGATGTGGTGGAGGCCACATCTTTGGAGACGTTCAAGGTCAGAGTTGATGTGTCCCTGAGCAGCCTGCTCCAGTTGGAGGTGTCCTTGCTGAGTGCAGGGGGTTGAACAAGATGCCCTCAGAGGGTCTCTTGTTTGCGATCTGTGGGTGTTTACTGTGAGAAGCTATTTCCATGTTGCTGCCGGTGAGCTCCTGCTTGCAGCAGGAATCATCTGAACTGCTGACTCATAAAATGCTCCTTCAAAGAGTAAAATTTCCAGGAGGATTTCTGGAGACTGTAATGGTATGTGTGGTGATAAGTGCCTCCTGCATTCTGCTAGAGCTTAGTATAACCAGCATTTAATGCTTTAAAAAATAGGAACCAACCATCTAGTCTGCAGTTCTTGGAAGGTTCTGGATGTTTTTAATTAGTATTACTGACAGTAGACTTGAACTTTCTTGAAAGTTTCATCTTGGAAGCTATGGGCTTCTAGGGCATGGGCATCTTGTCTCCAGGGGAAAATTGAAGTCACCATTACTTTTTTATTTCTCTACCTCTTCTGTTTTATAGCTTCCTGGATTAAAAAAAAAAAAAAGTGAAGACTGGATGTAAGTTCAACACCTCCCTGTGCTGTTCTGCATTTCTCTGGTGGTTAGGCATAAGCCCCATTCCTTCCAGACATTGGTGTCCCTTGGCACTTGCCAGAGGATCTGTGTTTTGGTCTCTGTAATGTCATTGCACCTCGTGTGCTGTCTGAATCTTGTGGGTAACTGCAGCTTTGGCAGAAGGGTGGACACTGTGGGAATGACAGGTTTTTGGAATGTTCTTTAAACAACCTTATTTGTAGATTCAGGGAATGGTTGGAAGGGACTTTGAAGGTCTAGTTCCAACCTCTGCTGGCATTTCTTCCCCTTTCCTCCACAATAAATGTAGGAATATACTACACAGACTATGGAGCCCTCTTGGAGTTTTCTTGCCAGGCAGTTTGTATGCCATCAGCTGGCTGTGTTGGCAGCAGAGGTGAATAGGCAGAGGTTGGAAGCCTGAAGTTTGGCAGGACAGGTCTTCACTGGAGGTGTGGGATGGAGTCTGAGGGGGAGGCTTGGGCCTGGAGGATAAGAACACTTTACACAGAATCACAGAAGTGTTTGCGTTGGAAAAGCTCTCTAAGATCATCCAGTCCAACCAGCAACCCAACACCGTTTCAATTAAACCATGTCCCCAAGTGCCATAGCCACATGTTTCTTGAACACCTCCAGGGATGGGGACTCCACCATCTCCCTGGGCAGCCTCTTCCAACCTATTCTGCACGATGGACTGCAGGGGAGTTTACTCCAGTGCCTGGAGCACCTCCTTCCCCCTTCCCAACCCTGGTGTCTGCAGAGCTGTTCTCTCACGCACTTTAACTCCTCTCTCTGCCTGCTGTATTGAGAAGGGACAAAAACTGCTTAGCATCCGCAGAGATGCTGTTACTGGTGGGCTCAGCCTTGGCCAGTGGTGGGTCCACCTGCAAACCAGCTGGCATTGGCTCTGTAGGACTTCAGAGGAAGATTGTAGCAGTTGTGGATGCGCCCTCCCTGGAGGTGCTTAAAGGCCAGATTGAGCGGCCTGGGCTAGTGGGAAGTGTCCCTGTCCATGGCAGGGGGTTAGGACTAGATGATCTTTAAGGTGGCTTCTAAACCCATTTTATGATTCTATGACTGTAATGCCAGTGTGCTCCATCAATGTAATTGCAGGAGTGGTTTCTGCTGGTAGTGAATTTAGCTATGCCTCACTTCACTGTAGCTGGAAATACACCATGAAAAAGATTGATCTGTGCCAGTATATAGATAATCCTCTAGGAATTTGCATCAACTCTCAGCTTCACAGTTCCAAAATCTATGAAAATTCAAGAGCGAGGTCATTCTCAAGGGAGAGTGATGCTGACCTTAAAAATGCTCCTCTTAATATATTATTGTTGCTTGGCAGCTTCCAAGAGTTGGGTAGATTATGGAATTTAGTTGTTTCCTTCTTGGAACTTGCTGTTACCTGGAGTGCATTTGGCCTCCTCTCACTGTAAGTGACTTTGCAAGGGTTAAAATTCATAGAATGGTTTGGGTTGGAAGGGACCTTGAAGGCCATCTACTTCCAACCCCACCCCCCCCCACCACCGAGGGCAGGGACACCTCCCACTAGCCCAGATTGCTCAAGGCCTCATCCAGCCTGGTCTTGAATACCTCCAGAGAGGAGACATCCACAACCTCCGTGGGCAACCTGTGCCAGTGTCTCCTCACCCTCACTGTCAAGAACTTCTTCTTACCTCCAGTCTCAATCTTCCCTCTTCCAGCTTCAACCCATTGCCCTTTATCCTATCACTACAAGTTGGTTATAGCCTGTTCCTTACATGATCACAGCTAATGAATTGATAGACCTTGGGAAAAAAAATCTGTGCCAGTATCACAGAGTTGGTTGGGTTGGAAAAGCCCTCTGAAATCAGCAAGTCCAACCTTTGAGCCAAAACCACCATGGCCGCTAAACCATGTCCCCAGGTGCCGCAGCCACACATTTCTTGAACACCTCCAGTTAGAGGGAAAAAAAAAAATTAATTAAGTCTTTGTGGGTTTTTGAGGCAGTTTTATCTCTGTACATAGAAGACAGTTTTGACTGATATTTCACTTTCTCCTACTGCCTCCCCCTCAAAAATCAAAGCTAACACATGCCTGTGGTTTACCTTCTTGTGTAAAACTGAGCAGTTCTTGGTGAAGGAGATAAGTGTGATCTTCTTCCTTATCCTACTCTGACATAACAGGAAGGAATTGCTATTTGGCAAGGAATTAAGGCTTTGCCTTGTGCTGGTACCCTGCTTTAGTTCCTCCCTTTAGTTAGTATTTCATACCCCAAAATTAATCCTTACTGTTAAGATGTTGATGACCATAACAGCACTGGTGGTTGGCAAGGGTTTTCTGCAATCAGAATAAAGACATGAACCAAATGTTTGTGACCACCAGAAGTGATTGTTCCCCTCTGCTTTGGTGAGACCCTACCCAGAGTCCAGTTCTGGGGCTCCCAGCATAAGAAGGACATCAAAGTGTTGGAGGGGGTCCAGAAGAGGTGATGAAGATGATCAGAGGACTGGAGCACCTCTGTTATGGGGACAGGCTGAGAGAGTTGGGGCTGGTCAACCTGGAAAAGAGAAGGCTCTGGGGAGACCTTAGAGCAGCCTTCCGGTACCTGAAGGGGGCTAGCGGAGACCTGGGGAGGGACTTGTGACAAGGGCTGGGAGTGATAGGGTGAGGGGGGAATGGCTTTGAGCTGGAAGAGTGGAGATTCAGACTGGAGATCAGGAGGAAATCTCTTTCCACTGAGGATGGGGAGACATTGGAACAGGTTGCCCCAGGAGGTCATGAATACCGCTCATTGGAGATGCTCAAGGCCAGATTGGATGAGGCCTTGAGCAACCTGGGCTAGTGGGAGGTGTCCTTGCCAATGGCAACTAGATGATCCTCAGTGTTCTTTCCAACCCATTCAGTGATGTACTCTGAATGTAAATGCTGAAGTTGCAGAGAGCTAGCACAAGGGCCAGAGGCACCACCTGTATGTTAGAGTAAGGAAAAGTTCTCAAGGTGATTAGGCTGCAGTCCATGTTGAGCAGCCTTACTCCATAAACAGATTTAGCATGGGCTGTGCTGGCACACAGGTTTTTATGCTGCTGTGTTAAACTTGGACCAAGGAACTGATTTGGCTCAGGGCTCTACAGTGAAGCTTATTTCTTAAGCCAAATCAGCTCTGTGATCTCATTTGTTGTTTGGCTTTACAAACAACAGAGGTGTGTGGAACAGCAACTGGAGAAATTGGTGCTGCTGGTGCTAAGAGATCAGGGCTTGGACTTGGGCAAACCCTTGCATTTTGTGGGGAAAGGAAAAGATGGAGGGAAGTACATATGGAAGTGAGGTTACTCAGGAAGGACTGAGAGCCATGCTGAAATGGTGTGGAGAAAAGCATTTTGGTTCAGTGGTGAGTTCAACAGCTGAAGCTTGTGAAGAATGAGCTAAAGGACTTGCACTGACTTTCAGTTATTGAGAGTGGATTTTTAGGTACAACTTGTTCTTAAAATCTCTTTGCTTTTGGTGGTGACCTTTCTTCTCTTCAGAAATCTGCCTGGAATGGGAGTGGATTGAAACTTGAGGATGGTAGATTTAGACTGGTTACAAGGAAGAAGTCCTTTCCGGTGAGGGTGGTGAGACACTGGCACAGGTTGCCCAGAGAGGCTATGGATGGCTGCTTCCTGGAGGTGTTCAAGGCCAGGTTGAACAAGACGTTGAGCAACCTGGGTTAGTGGCAGGTGTCCCTCCCATGGCAGAGGGTTGAAACTAGATGATCTTTAATTTCCCTTACAAACCAAACCTTTCTCTGAATCTGTGACTTGGCAGCAAGTGTCTAATCTCCTCTAGGAAGCAAGTAGAGTGCAGACTGATGAGCAATCAGTTGACCTGAAAGAAACCTCTTCTCATCACATCTTCTGCTACATAAGTGAGGGCTGTGGTACCCTCCAAGTTCACAGAACTGTGGAGCTGTGTAATTGAAGCTGGGGCTTTGGTTTTAAATCTCTCATTTCTTTTGAAAAATCTGTAACCTGCAACATCATCTATAGAGTCTGAAACTGCTACATCCTCTCCAGAAGTGCCTCTGGGTGTAAACTCCACAGTAGCAGGTGATGCTGAAAGTAGATTGCTTGAGTACTGCAGAGAGAACTGAGCTGGTAGAGGAGCTGCTGAAAGTACCAGGGAAGAGTCATTCCCCTGAGGCTTTATGGAAAGATATGTGATATTGTGCCTTTTAATATGTGCCTTTTGAAAGACTTAATGAAGAAGGTGCTAGGCTGTTCTCAGTGGTGTCCTGGGACAGGGCAAGGAGCAGTGGATAGAAGCTGGACCCCAGGAAGTTCCACCTCAGTGTAAGGCAAAAATTCTTTGCTATGAGGATGACAGCCCTGGAGCAGGGTGCCTAGAGAGGTTGTGGAATCTCCTCTGGAGACTTTCAAGGCCCATCTGGATGTGTTCCTCTGTGACTTGCCCTTGCTGATCCTGCTTTGGCCAAGGGGGTTGGACTGGCTGATCTCCAGAGAACCCTTCCAACCCCTACCAGTTTGTGATTCTATGTTCTGTTGTTTTAAGGTAATAGCATAAAGCTGCTAATTACAGAGATGCTTTTCTGTAGTCTCAGCACTACAAAAGGTTGCCAAATGACTGTTTCTAGCAAGACAGAATCTTTTGGTGGTTAAAAATAGTACCCCCAAATCCTTTTTTTGCAGGGGTGCTCTCAGTCTCATCACCCCCAGCCTGATTTTGAGGATTGCCCTTACTCAGGTGCTGGACCTTGCACTTTGCTTTATGAGATTCTCCTCAGCCACCTTTTCAGTCTGTCCGGATCCATCTGGTTGGCTCCCATCCTTAATCACAGCACCCTCTTTTCTGGAGGCTTCTTGTCCTCACAGCTTACAGTAAAAACAGGTTGAGAGCTTCTCCTCCCTTGGGTGCAATTATTTTTCAATGTAATGTCTTCATAGAAGAGCAGGAATGCAGAATATCAGCTGCACCATCTGTCCCATCCATATCAGCTGTCATCCTGCTTCAGGCCACCTGTGTTAATAAGAGAAGATTTGCTTTTGCTTGTCAAAATACCTTCAACACTTCTGTGGTTTGTGACCACTTAATTAAAAATAAGAAAGCTAAAATTGAGGAGGGATATAGCCAGTGGTGAATGGCAGTCCTGTGATGGGGCTTGTTAAGCACTGATTGGCCTCTGTCTTCATCTGGGGTTGAAGAACTTCGTTTAGTCACTGTAAATGATGACATTAGCTGGGAAAATGTGGAGTAAAAGCAGGAGCAAGAAGAGGTCTCAATCTGTAAACACTGCAGAGTGACAAATAGTGATAACTGCTTAAGGCAGCAGGAGAGAAAGTTCACTGAATGCTTTAGAGCTCAAAATACATCTTGAAATCTCTTCTGTGAAACTGAATTCAGAGTGCTAGAGGAAAGCTAATAAGGAACACCACAGAGTCCTGTTCTGGAACAGGATTGTTGGATAGAAATATGTATGCCCACAAGGACAAGATGAATTGCTCTGTCATAAAAACATTCATCATAAACAAATGTATCTAAAAATAAAATAATAAATAAATAAAGGCTCCTTCAGTGACTGCTTTACGACATCAGGTGGCCAGGAAGGCCAACAGCATCTTGGCCTGGATCAGCAATGGTGTGGCCAGCAGGAGTAGGGAAGTGATTGTGCCCTGCTGAGGCCTCACCTTGAGTACTGGCTTCAGTCAGGGCCCCTCACTCCCAGAAGGACGTTGAGGGACTGGAGTATACCTAGAGAAGAGCAACAAAGCTGGGGAAGGGCCTGGAGAGGAGCAGCTGAGGGAGCTGGGGGCGTTTGGTCTGGAGAAAAGGAGGCAAAGGGAGATCTCATTGCTCTCTGCAGCTCTCTGGGAGAAGACTGCAGTGAGATGGGGGTTGGGCTCTGCTCCCTAGGATCAGGTGATAGGAAAGGAAATGGCCTGAAATTGTGCCAGGGGAGGGTTAGGTAGGATATTAGGAGCAATTTGTTTACTGCAAGAGTGGTCAGGGATTGGCTCAGGCTACCCAGGGTGGAGTCTCAATCCCTGGAGGTGTTCAAGAAAGGTGTGGCCATGGCAGTTGGGGACATGGTTTAGTGGCCATGGTGATGTTAGGCTGATGGTTGGACTGGATGATGTTGGAGGTCTTTTTCAACCCAAAAAATTCCACAGGCTGTCATTTTGTGTCAGAGCAGTTCAGCCTGGTGCTTGCTCTCTGAGCTTGCTGGCTGCATTAGCTCCTGGCAGGTCCCTCACTGATACCTTGCAAGTGGTGTTCATCATCTCTGCAGGAAAACAGCTTCCATTATGTGGTGGAGTTCCGTGCAGAGGGCAGGAAGTGAAGCATCCTTGCTTTTAAAGCATTTTTCATCTAATATTCATGTTCCCCAGGGGCTTATAGGGCTGCTGAGCAGCCTCAGCGTTCGTGCAGCTGTATTCAGCAGAAATGCTGTCCTCTGCCTCCCTTTTGCTGAGGGGTTTTGTAGCAAGGTGACCACATTCAAGTCATAAAGAGCTGTCTGAAGGTGCTGAGGTGCTGGCAGTGGTGTAGCCCCCTCAGTAGAACTTAGTGCCTCAGTTAGGAGATACTTTTTTTCTCATACATGGGTGCTGTCATTGTTTATTGTCCAATGGATTTCAGTGGCAGAATGTGCAGCTTGCAGCCAGACTGCTCCCTCAGCCAGGCGGGCAGGCAGCAGTGCTGATGCTGCTGGCAGGGGACTGCTGATTGTGGGGGATTTTTAAGCCAGCATTGGCTGCCTGCTGTGGTCACAGTCAATATACTGGTGGTGCTGGGGAGGTGGTCTGGGGACCAGAGTGACTGAGTGGGAGCTGGGGACTGCTGAGATCAGCCCAGCTATTAAAATGTGTTACTCAGAGAAGCATTTAGGTTGGAAAAGACCTTCAGGATCGTTGAAGGAATGAAGCTTGGGGAGCGCAGATTGCGACTGGGGGTTGGGAAGAAATTCTTGATAGTGATGGTGGTGAGACATTGGAACAGGTTGCTCAGGGAGGCTGTGGATGTGTCCTCCCTGGAAGGGTGAGGCCTTGAGCAACTTGGTCTAGTGGAGGTGTCCCTGCCTATGGCAAGGGATTTGAACTAGATGTCCTTGAAGATCCCTTCCAAGCCAACCCATGCTGTAATTCTTGCTGCAAACATCCTTTAACTTAGCCATTGTTATTGCTGTGGATGTAGGTAAGCAGCTCTTAGTGAATTCTTGTGTTTAAAACAGTTTGTACCTGGTTTTCAAACAGATTGTGCTTGTTTTTTAAAGCAGTTCAAGTGTGTTTTTACTGGGGGCTGTGCTTGTTACATTGCTGCTTCTCCTCCTAGGAAACCCAGCGCCTGCTGGCAGAGCCTGTCCCCGGGATCAAGGCGGAGCCGGATGAGAGCAACGCACGTTACTTCCATGTGGTTATTGCAGGGCCACAGGATTCCCCCTTTGAGGGTGGGACATTTAAACTTGAACTATTCCTTCCTGAAGAATACCCCATGGCAGCTCCAAAAGTACGTTTCATGACCAAAATTTACCATCCTAACGTAGACAAGCTGGGAAGAATATGTTTAGATATTTTGAAAGGTAAGTGCTGCCTTCTCCTCTTTCTTTTGATCTTACTGAGTACAAGAAACTTGTAAATTTACCCTAAAGAGAGCTGTTGTTAAAGAATCCCTTGCTGCTGCTTTAACTGGGGAGAGGGAGGCTTGCTGTTGGTGTAGCTAGTGGTGCATCTGGTGTTTCATGCTGCTGTAAATGTCTCCTTAGATAAATGGTCCCCAGCTTTGCAGATCCGTACAGTTCTGCTATCAATCCAGGCTTTGTTAAGTGCTCCTAATCCAGATGATCCTCTAGCAAACGATGTAGCCGAGCAGTGGAAGACCAATGAAGCCCAAGCCATAGAAACAGGTGATGTATCTTACACTACTTTTTCTTTCCCTCCCTTTGTCTTAAGAAGTAGCTGATTACTAATTGGTTGGGGGGGTGTGGGTGTCTAAATCCTGACCCCTTCTTTTGTGTCTGCGACTTGCAGAAACGGTTACTGCATCCAGACATGCTCCAGGTAACCTACGCACATGTGCCTGCAGTGCTCTGTTGGGGTCCTAGAAGTCATAGAATGATTTTGGTGGCAAAGCCCTTTAAGATCATGCACTCCAACCATTCTCTAACTCTACCAAGGCTGCTGCTAAACCTTGTTCCTCAGCACCATAGCTCTGTCTCTTCTAAGCACTTTCAGGGATGGGGATTCAGCTGCCTCTCCGGGCAGCCTGTGCCAGCCTTTGGGAACCCTTTCAGTCAAGGCATTTCTTCCATTATCCAACCTACACCTCTCTTGGTACAACTTAAGGCCATTTCCTCTTGTCACATCCCTTGTTACTTTGGAGGAGACACAAACCCCCACTTGGCTTCAGCCTCCACTCAGAGCGCTGCAGAGAGTAATGAGATCTCCTCTCAGCCTCCTCTTCCCCAGACTGAGCAATCCCATTTCCCTCAGCTGCTCCTCACCACCTTTGTTCTCCAGACCACTCATCAGCTTCATTGCCCCTTTCCGGACCTGTGCCAGCACATCAATGTCTTTAAGTCACTGCCCATGCCAGTGCTCAGTATGTGACTACTTCTCTTGTGCCTCTAATAAACAGAAATCTCAGAAACTGCCCTGAAAAAAAAAAAGCAACATTCAAATCAACCCAAAAACCTGAGAAAGTGCCCTAAAAAAACCCCAAAACCGAATCAAACCGACCCAAAAATCTCAGGAACTGCTCTGAAAAACAAAACAAAAATAGCAGACATTGCTCTGAAAAAAAAGGAAAACAACCACAACAACAGGAAACAAAAAAAAAAGTCAAACAAAAAAAAAATGTCAGAAACTGCTCTGAAAGAAACTCGAATCTCAGAAATTGCCCTGGAAAAACCAAACCAAGCAACCAACCCAAAACCTGTGAGAAGTGCCCCTGGGCTCTGCCAGCTGCTGTGTCCTTGCAGCAGTGCCATCCCAGGGATCTTGCAGCACTGCAGACTGCTTGAGCACAGCCCGCCAAATGCACCTTTGCCTAAACCTGTTTCCTCTTCCTTTGCAGCCAGAGCATGGACTAGGCTATATGCCATGAATAATATTTAAACCTGCTTTCAACATCAAGTGTGCATCACTTCTCCTCTTCTGCCAAGACCTCTTCTTTTGTTTTTTTTTTGGGGTTTTTTTTTTTGTTTTTTTTTTTTTTTTTTTTTTTTTTTTTGGTGTTTTTGTTTGCATTTAATGGACACAGTCTTAGAAAACCATGACAGAATAAAAGCCCATCTCCAGTCCTTTGGTGATTAAATGCACATTAGCAAATCTGTGTCTTGTCCTAATTCACTGTTGTACCGCATGAGCAGAGGCTAGAAGCAGCATCTGGATTGTCGTGAAGTCCTTTGAAAGCAGCAGCACATCTCTGCTTTTTGATCAGTTTTGGTTTCCCTGCCCCTGGTCTCAGTATAAGCACTGTGAATGAAGGTAGGCAAGGGTTAGCTGNGGCACAGTGACACTGTAAGGTGCAAGCTGTGAGACATTTGCAATCTACTGTTCCACTTAGGGTTCTTTTTCTGTCGGTTTTTTGTTTTGTTTTGTTTCGTTTTAGTTTTGTGGGCTCTTCCTCCCTTTTTTATGGTGATGCTAATTGCATTGGTAAAAGCAGCTAACCAGTTCTAGAATATTCCCTCTAGCCCAGTCTAACTTAGACGCTGTAGGTGGACAAGCTTCATTGTCTGAACACCACCACCAACTGGGGAATTTAAACATCCATCACCTTCACTAATAATGTTGTGATTCTGCTGTCGAGTGTAGAGAAACAAAAATCCCTCCAAGGAAAAGCTTGTGACCATTTTGTATGGCTTGTCTGGAAACAAACCCTCCTGTAAATCTTATGTTTTAGTAAAATATTTTTTTGTTATTCTACTTTGGCCTTTGTACAGTCTCTTTTTGCTGTGTTCTCATTTCTCTGATGTGACAATCCCAGCTTCAAGAGGAGCAAAGGTGACACTTTGTCTTCACCGCTCTGACAGATTAAAACATCAGGAGGTGGAATTAGCAAGTTTTTAGTTTTTAATTCTGTGCTGCTTTCTTTTATTAGTTTGTGTTAACGTGGGTGACCTTACCCTGGCCAATTTGATATGAAATTGTGTTTGGAGTGGCTTTTAGACACCAGTTTCTGCTGTAACCATTGTCACCAGCATTTTAGCAGTCATTGCTGTGCATTCCCATGGAACTACTCAGAACCAGGAGGAGGCTGAGAGCACTGATGATGGGGACCTGCACAACTCCTCTTTGCTGCTCCTTGTCAGCTCTTAGGCTGCACGCTTCTCTCACTCCTTTAATCCCTGCCCTCTATGAACATAAACCACCAGTGTGTAGAAGCAGTTACAACCAGCTTGTGTACCATCTGATGTTTGCTTAACCACTTACTACAGCCTCATGCCACTGGTTTTCTCTACAAGTCTTAGTAAACTACTTGCTTGAGCAACTGCTTTGCTTCAATAGCAACAAAGCTGCTTTAGTGGAGGGAAAGGAAGTGATGAAAAACTTCCTTCTCACCCTTGGTTTTTTTTGTGTCTGCATCTTGTCTGGGAGTCCAGCATCTTTCCTGAGAACCTATCTTTTTGCTTCCTTTTAATTTTTTTAATCCCTATTCTCTTATTCCTCTCCCCTCAAAAACAGAGAGAGGAGAGGGGAAAAAAAGGCTCCAAAAGCTTTTGGTGAAGCAAAGCTGAAGTGTGTGGGCTTGTAGTGGCTGCAGTAGGGAGTGTTTAGTCAGGCAGCTCAGGAGTGATGATTCTGTGGTCTGTTGGTTTTCTCCCTCTTTTACTTCAGTGTCATCTGAAATGTCTCTAGACTGTGGTGTATTTATTGTGCTCTAATGTAAGATGAAGAATATCTATTAAAACTACATTTTCCAACAGACAGTGCTCTCAGTGCTCAGTAACTGCTCTTGTCCCTCCAAATACTCTTTGTGACACACTTCCAAGCTTGGGTCAGAAGTCAGCTTTTTCACCAGAATGAGCTATGGAAGAATCACATCCTGGGAGGGGTTGGAAGGGACCACTGGAGATCATTCAGCCCAACACCCCTGCCAGAGCAGGATCACCCAGGGCAGGGCACACAGGAACACAGCCACAAGGGTCTTGAAAGTTTCCAGAGGAGGAAACTCCACAACCTCTCTGGGCAGCCTGCTCCAGGGCTCAGCACTCTCACAGTGACAAAGTTTTCCCTCCTGTTCCCCTGCCACCTCCTCTGCTCCAGCTTGCCCCCAGTGCCCCTTGTGCTGTTTTTGGCCATCCCTGAGTAGAACCTGGCTCCAGCCCTGCACATCTTTATCACAGCAATGAGGGCTCTCCCTCAGGCTCCTCTGCTCCCAGCTCCCTCAGCCTGTGCTCACAGGAGGTATTCACTACCTGCCGCAGCTTTGAGGCTCTGTGCTGGACTCCCTCAAGCAGTTCTCTGAGGTCCTTCTCGAACCCAGAATTGGACACAACATTCCAGATGTGACCTCAGCAGGGCAGAGCAGAGGGGCAGGAGAACCTCTCTAGACCTACTCACCACAGCCCTTCTAATCCAGCCCAGGATGTTCTTGGCCACAGGGGCACACTGCTGGCTTGTGGGCACCCTTTTGGCTTCCAGGACCCCCAGGTCCCTTTCTCCTGTGCTGCTCTCCAGCTTGTGAGTCCCCAACCTGTACTGGTCCATGGGGTTGTTCTTTCCCAGCTGCCAGGCTGTACCCTTGGCCTCGTTGGATTTCATCCAATTCCTCTCCACCCATCTCTCCAGCCTTTCCAGGCCTGGCTGAATGGCAGCACAGCCTGAGGGCTGTCAGCCACTGCTCCCAGTTTGGTGCCATCAGCAAAGTGGCTGGCAGTGCCCTCTGTGCCCTCAGCCAGGGCATTGATGAATGTATTGAATAGTCCTGGTCCCAGGTCCGACCCCTGAGGCACTCCACAGGCCTGCAGCTGGAGCCTGCCCCAATGACCACAACTCTGACTTCTCTCCTTCAAGCAGTCCACATCCACCTCACTGCTGCTTGTCCAGAAGACGCTGCCTCAGTGTAGCTGCCAGGGTGCTGTGGGAGATGCTTTCCTGAGATCAAGATAAACCACATCCACTGCTCTACCATATCTGCCCAGCTGGTGATGTCCTCAGCAAAGACTATCAGGTTGGTCAAACGTGACTGCCCCTTGGTAAATCCATAATGACTGCTCCTAGTGACTCACCCTTGATATGCCTGGAGATGGTCTCAGGAAGTTGCCTCACCACCTTCCCAGGGCTGGAAGTGAGACTGACAGGTCTGTAGTTACCTGGGTCCTGGTGCTTGCCCTTTCTGAAGAGTGCAGTGACATTTGTCTCCTCAGGCATCTCTCCTCCATGACTTAATCCATGATGAAGAGTGGCCTAGCAATGATTTCCAGTAACTCCCTCAGTACCCCTGGGCGTGTCCCCTCAGGACAGTCTGTCCAGGTTGCACTCAGGGCTTCTTAACCAGCCCTGCCTTCTCATGGGTGAGGCTGTGTCTGGGTACAGCTGCCACAAATCCTGTGACCATGGGTAGCTTCTGGGGCAGGCAGCTGAGGAGGGTGAGCTGTGTGGTAGAGCCTGGATTCACTTCACTGAGAACTTGGCCACCTCAGAAAGCTTTACCTTCACTACACATCCAGCCTGTCTCTAGGCCAAGGACAGGTGGCATCCTCAGAGGAGTCAGACCCACCTTAGCAACCCTTTGAAAATAACTTTCTCTTCTCCCTGAACACCCTTGAAGTGTTCAGGGCCAGGCTGGATGAGGCCTTAATCAACCAAGTCTAGCAGGAGATGTCCCTGTCCATGGCAGGGGGGGGGATTTGCACCAGATGATCTTTAAGGTCCTTTCCAACTCAACTCATTGTGTGATCTTTTTTTTGGGGGGGAGTTGGTTGGGTTTTTTTTTTATTCTTGTTGCTTTTTTCCCCCGTGTCTAAATGTGCCTGTTTTAGTACAAGAGTTTCCTACTTGTATGCAGGTTGGACAATTTCCAGCCCAATCCAACTGATAGATGGATTAAGCTTTGGCAAACTGTTGCATTATGAACATAGCACAAGATGAGTCACTCCACGTCTGCTGTGATGGATCTAGCAGCAGGTATGGCAGCCTCTTCTGTCACAGCATGCAGGAAGGTTTTAAAGCCTTAAGTTCATTAGAAGAGGGGCATCAAGCAATGTAACTGCCTCATCTGGGTGGTGGATTTGTAAGCTCCCCATAACACTTACAATAAGGAGTAGGGGTGAGCAAGGAGACCAATTCTCCATTTGTTTGCAGGGCAGAAAGCTAAGGGTAAAACCTGCTCTGATTGCAAGGGTGGTGGTGGAAGCTGGCAGCTGAACACCACCCACTGCATTAGGAAAGGGGATTGCACCCTGAGGTGACTCACCTGGTGCTAGGGAGGTGCCACTGTTGATCACCCAGCCACTGACTACTCGAGGAGTCAAGAGGCCCAGAGAATAGGTTGGGTTGGAAGGGACCTTCAAGATCATCCCGTTCCAGCCCCCCCTGCCCTGGGCAGGGACACCTGCTAGCCCAGGTTGCTCAAGGCCTGGCCTTAAATACCTCCAGTGAGGCAAGAGCCCACTGGGAGGCACAGTGGCTGTGGTTTGTGTGTAGCACACCCTGTGAGCCTTCCCAGACTAGGAGATGGATGCAAGGGGTGGCGTGGACCAGGAATCTTTATTTGCTGTTGTTTAAAAAGCAGAAATGATCTCACAGGAGGAAACTCATCTCTGTATGGAGTCCTTGTGTCTCACAGTGCTGCAGGCTAGGCTCTTGCCTTCAGAGTTGCTGTGAAGGAGGAATTTTGGTTCTGCTCCTAAAAGGTAGTCAAGCTGAGAAGTCCACGACTGCTGTAGACAGGCTTGCAAGGCCACCCAGACATGGAGAAGAGCTCCTGGGTGAGCTCTGGGAGGTGCTTGCTGCAGCAGTTGAGCTTCTTAGCCCAAATGCCTGCTCTGCCTTCAGAGGTGCTGCTGTGGTTCTACCATCAGCTGCTCATTATGATGGGCAGGTAACACTGAGGGCATAGGATGGGCACTGAGACATTTCTGGAGGGGTGTCCATGGACTTAAGCCCAATGGACTGTTGTTAGAGGGATGGAACACACAGCAAGGTGATTCCAGTGGCATTTTTCTTCAGTTGCTGTGGCTATTTGCCTGCCTTCCTCAAAGCCAGGTTGTGCCAGAGGTGTACCCAGGGAAGCAGGCAAGAAGGAAATGTTTGCTGCCCACCCATCAGAACTGATGATTTGGAAACCAGAGCTGCCAGTGGGAGCTGCTGGAAGCTCAGTGTAGGCTACCAGAAAAAGAGCAGCTGGCCCCAGAGCTCATGCAGAGGCCCCTTCCATGCACACAATAACAACATCATCCACAGGACTAATTCAGATTTTATTCTAGTAGTTCTCAAATATAAAAAGTCAAAATTCTTACATCAATCTTGGAAGAAAATCCATGCAAGCAGCTCCAAATGTTTACAGCTTCGTCTGCCCTCCCACACCCCTCAGCCCCTTCCCTTCCCACTTCACAACCCATGTTGGTGATTAAAACCCAGTGTTTGCCTTGGGCTTCTTCACAGCACACTGACAGAGCACTGCTAGGCTGTCAGGGGTGCAGTAAGCACCAAAAGGGTTGTTTAGGGGTTTGTTTGTTTTTTTTTTTCCCCACTTAAACAGCCTCTCTGCAACCCCTCACTATTTCTCATGGTGTCTCAAAGCACTTCCTTCAGGCTCCACCTGATTTTCCACTTCCAGCCTGTTTCTGTTTGCTACCACCAGCATCAAGCTCATGAGCAACTCACCAACAGCCAGGAAAAAGCAGTGCTGCAAACCAGACATTGTGAGAGCTGACAACTGAGCACCTGCCTCCTCCCTTTCTTTGCTGGGCAACCACATCTCAACAGAGTTTATGGCATGAGGAACAAAAAAAACCCAAAACCAACTAAACACAAATGTGCTCTGTATGGAAGAGGTTTGGCCCAGCTGAACAGAGATGCAGGTGAAAAACAAACCAACCAATAAAATGCTTCCACTGTTAGGTAAAAAACCCAACTTGAAGCATTCCTTTGGCCCAGCTGAACAGAGATGCAGGTGAAAAGCAAACAGAAGCCAACAAGCTTCCATTTCAAGTGTTAGGTATAAAACCCCCAACCTTTAGCACTCCTGAGCCACTCTGCCACCACTCACTCAGGACAGAAGCTACTCTGCATTTGTTCCCTGTAGCATACCTGAAGTGCTTTCAATTTACCCTTTGAAAGGGAGTAGAAATCAAACCAAGATGATCTTTGGACATCCCTTCCAAGCCCTAACACCCTGTGATCCTGAAGGCTGCAGAGAGACCGAAGAGGTTTTTATACAACAAATGCTGGTTAAAAAAGGAAAAAAAGAAAAATTAATAAAATAAGAAGACCCTGGCACCACTGAACAGCTCAAATGTGTGTGACCAGCAGAAAAATAACCCAAATATTTATAGGCAATCAACTCTGAGCTTGTTAGCAACAGCAATACTGTACAGTTTTTACATTGTTATCAAATACATCATTCAGGAGTTACAAAAGATCATGCAGGACACTAAATCTCATACAAGCTTGGGTTGGTTTCATTCCAAGAATCTGAAATGGAGACAGAGGCATTGAAAATAGTTGTGGGTTTTTTTTTTTTAATGAGAACTCAAAACTTGTTCTCAAAACTCTGGATTCTTGGGTTAGCCTTCACAGGTTCTAGATAATCTTGTTTACAAGCAAGCCTGCAGGTGTTTGCTCAATTAAAGTGTTCAAAAGGGGAGCTCAAGGACTGGCTCTTAAAGGCAGCTTTAGAACCAGAGCCACCCTGACATGCTCTGGGCATGACTTTAACCAACATTTTGCAATGTGCCAAACTCCACCTTCTTCTGGTTCACCTGGCAAAAAATAAAAGTGCTTTTGATAGCCCAGAGGTAAAGCAGTGAGCTGAGCAAGTGCTGCCTGTGGCAGGGGGGCTGAAACTGCATGAGCATTAAGGTCCCTTCTGACCCAAACCATTTTAGGATGTCTCCATCTGGCTCATGAAGCAAGCCCACACTTGTGTGCATCAGTTCAATGCCAACAGTTCAGCCTCCCAGCTCAGGACTGAAGGAATGGAGTTGGCAACAGTTCTACCTTCAGGTGCACCTGAGCAGGGAGTTGTGTTCTTTCCACTCAGGGAAGTGACCTGGAATGGGAGGTAGAGGGATGGGCAGCAGCATCCTGCCCAGCATTCCAGAAGGCCTCGGCTTTGTGGCTCATGCCTCATGTCAGTAGCATTTCTGCCTCTTCCAAGAGCTCAGCCCCTCTGTCTCCCTGCTTCACTGCATTTCCCTATGGCACAGGATTGGCTTTCCTAAGGAGTTTAACTTATGGCAACATCTTTTGTTTGGTTGGTTGGTTTTTAATCCTCCTAAAAAAGTGTAACAGCACAAAAAAATTCATAGCAGCATCTTACACAATTTGTGTTAAAAAAGTAGAAGTTAACCATTTGTGTCTTGAGTAACAAAAGGTTTAAATTACATTTCTCTTCCATTTTACACCCACTATTTACTAGCTGGACTATTTACAAAAGGGCTAAGTGTTGTGTAAGGGGATGAGCTTCACCCAGGACTGATGGCAGACAGGAGGTAATGGCCTACCTCAACCTCTGCTTTGGCTGGCTAGAGAGGAGGTACAGCTGGGGACAGATCCTAGAGACAATCAATCAGAGCTGGACTGGGTTCCTGGAGAAGAAACCACAGACACTGAGAGTGACCCCATGGTAAAAACAGTAAGACCAACACTGGGTTTAGTTTTTATCTTTTTGGCTGAGAAAGAGGAGAAAAGAATTGAGAGCAAAGACACTGGAACAGGTTGAGACTGGAGATGAGGAGCAAATTCTCTCCAGTGAGGGTAGGGAGACATTGGCACAGGTTGCCCAGGGATGCTCTGGATGTCTCCTCCCTGGAGGTGTCCAAGGATGAGGCCTTGAGCAACCTGGGCTGGAGGGAGGTGTCCCTGCCTATAGTAGGGGGCTGGAACTGGATGAGCATTAAGGTCCCTTCCAAACCAACCCATTCCAAGCTGTCAGCTGTACCTCTTGGATTCCAGCTAAGCTTTTCTCAAGAGGCAGCTTTTGATTCCAGAATGAAATGAAAGAATTTTAAAAGCAAATAAAAATGGGGGAAAAAAAAATTAACATTCAATCAGTAAAAAATTGTTTAAGAATTAACTTAAACCCAGAGCCTTCAGCACACCTGAGTAGGACAAAGGAAAATTATTTCTCTGCTAAGGTTAAGCACCAACCCAGCTGTCTGCAAGTCCAAGAGGTACCACTGGTAGAGCTCCTGCTGGCCAAGACACCTGAACACACACTTGTAGTAGTCACCTCTGTCATCTCCTGCAGCTGCTTCTTGGGTTGAGTCCTGCTTCCCTCTAACCAGTCCTAAATCACAGCAGCCTGCAGGAACACTCCACACAGGATGCTTCTCACTGAAAAGGAGGTGGTTTGGGAACTAAACACTGATCAAAAAGGGGAAAAAAACCAGAATGGGGGAAGTGAGATCTCCAGTGCTGTTCATGGAGGTTTTCTAACAGCTCTGCTAAAGCAAAATGGCAGTGGAAAGTTTTGGTAGCTGCAAGACAAAGTTGTTCTTGCTCCAGTAATAGATGGAGAAGAGGAGGCTGAGAGGAGACCTCATTGCTCTCCACAACTCCCTGAGAGGAGGCTGCAGTGAGGTGGGGGTTGGGCTCTGCTCCCTAATCTCAGGTGATAGGCAAGGAAATGTCCTGAAATTGTGCCAGAGGAGGGTTAGGTTGGAGATGAGGAAAACTTTCTTTGCTGCAAGAGTGGTCAGGAACTGGTACAGGCTGCCCAGAGAGAAGGTGGAGTCTCCATCCCTGGAGGTGTTCCAGAAAGGTGTGGCCATGGCACTTGGGTTTAGTGGCCATGGTGGTGCTGGGTTGGATGATCCTAGAGGGCTTCTCTAACCCAATCAACCCCATGAATCTGTGACATGAAGAGTGCATAGGACAAGGCAACCTTTTGGAGAAGTGAGGCCAGCAGTGCTCAGTATGGGAAACCTTTGCTCTGCTGGGCTGAAGCTGGTTTAATGCTTTAGTGTAGCCACACTTCTGCATCTCTGCCTCCATCAACAGCCACACAGCTCAAACTGCTGCAGCTGCGGACCCCAAATCAAAGCTCAGGCTAAGACCAGTTGCTCAAACTCCTCTTCTACGCAAGGACTCCTGCCTAAACCTGCCAAGCCCTCAAGAAGCTGAACACCACTGAGATGCAGATTTTATTTTAGCAGATATGGAAATTTAGAGACTTAAGTTTCCCTTTATTTAAAAAAAAAAAAAAAAGGCCTATTAAGGCATCTTAACGGAAAAACACAAATCCATCTCTGGCTTTGGTTTGCTGCAAGACTATTTTACATGGGGGGAAAAGGAACAAACAAAGCCCATGGACACTGTGACACACTGACAGCTCTCAGGTGGAAGTGACACTGGTACAGGTGCCTGGGTGTGAGCACAGCTGTCTCCCCTCCTGATGGCAGCCAGCCAGCCAGAGGCAAATCCAAACGTTTATCTCACAGTGGAGGGCAGCCCAGAAGTCTGTGCAGAAGTGACATACAAGGAGTTATTGTCTGGCAGAGGAGGAACCACAGAGTTCCCATTCGTGGGGGAACAGCTCAGTTTCAGTTTTTCCAAGTACTCTGCGTGAACAGGCTTGTGGCACTGCAGGACCTTGATGGCATCTTCTACTTTGAACCATTCTCTTTTCCTTCCTGAAGGAGGGCAACCCACAGAGAAAAACAAGAGTTAGCTCAAATAGCAGCAGGCCTTGCTATCTGCTCATTCCCTTTGCCTCCTGTCTTTCACTTCACGAGTTCAAAAGACAGGGTGATAAGACCTGGAAGGAAGTGATGGGTGTGAAGGGTGTCCCCTGCCCACGGCAGGAGGCTGGAGCTAGATGATCTCTGTGGTCCTCTCCAACTCAAACCATCCTAGGAGTGGCTGAGATTCACCCAAGCTCACTGAGAGGTCTTTCAGGTAACTCTTGAAGCAGATGGAACTGGATGATCTTTGAGGTCCCTTCCAATCTAAACTGTTCCATGTTTCTGTGCTGGGCAGAAGCTGATGTGCTCCAAAAGTCACATCCAGGCTTTACAGCAAAGGACATTTACTACTGCTATTAATTATTATTATTACTATTAAGTTACTGCCTACTGCCTTCCTACATGGTCCTGGCTAGCAGGAAACCACCTGATGAATGCCCATGCCTGCAGTCACAGAAGAATGACCTGGTCTCATACAGAAAGCAAATGCTCCATCCTCAGAACAGCTCCATGGGAGAATGTCCTCAGGCTAGCTGTAAGGTTTCAAAAAGGTCAAGAAGAGCATATAGAGGAATTAATTCTGTTTTTCAGTCAGTTTTACAGTGTTCCAGGTACTGTGCTGCAGCACTATCAAACAGGCAGCTTACAGATGTCTTATGAGACCCTACCTTGAACACTGCATCCAGTTCTGGTGTCCCCAAGGACACAGCTCTTGGAGTGAGGCCAGAGGAGGCCACAAAGATGAGCCAAGGGCTGGAGCAGCTCTGCTGTGAGCACAGGCTGAGGCAGCTGGGGGTGTGCAGCCTGCAGAGGAGAAGGCTCCAGGGGACCTCAGAGCTGCCTGCCAAGAGCTGAAGGGATCCTGCAGGAAGGCTGCAGAGGGACTCGTGCTGAGGGGGTCTGGAGACAGGCCAAGGGGGAATGGTTTGGAGCTGAGGCAGAGCAGGGTGAGACTGGAGCTGAGGAAGAGGTTGTTGAGTAGGAGGGTGGTGAGAGTCTGGCCCAGGCTGCCCAGGGAGGCTGTGGCTGCCTCCTGCCTGAGGGTATTGCAGGCCAGGCTGGATGAGGCCTTGAGCAGCTGAGTCTAGTTGAGAGGTGTCCCTGGGCATGGTGGGGAGGTTGGAGCAGCTGAGCTCTGAGCTTTCCTCCAACCTGAGCTATTCTAGGACTCTATGAAGGTCTGAGGTCTCACCAAGGCTATTCCACTGCCTACAGAGTTCCCCAGGAGGAAGCTGACAGCAGCTCCAGTGGTGGATGGTTCCTCTCTACCCCACAGCTCAGCACTGAGCAGCCACAGGCCAGTGCTGCCCTCAGGCTCTACACTTCCAGCTTCAAAACAGGAAAGGAAATCCTAAGGTTATTATTTTTTACTGAGGAAAATCAGTGGGAAAATAGCCTCAAAGTTTGAACTGTGGTCGAGTGCAACTTTTACTACAGCTTTTATGCCTAAGGCCCACCAAGAAGTGTCTGCATGTCAACCACACACTGCCAAGGGATGCATGGACCCATGCATGACACACAAATAAAAGATGGGAAACAATTTCAGTGTTTCCTATAGAAATAGGTTAAGAAAGAACTCCAAAACCCAGTTAAATAAATAAAAAAAATAAAAATGAATGAAAATAAACTCAAATAAATGCAAAAAAACACCCAATAAATAAAAGAAATCCAAAATGCCCAAATAAATGAAGGAATAAATGAAAATGAACCTCAAGTAAATAAAATTAAACAAAAAAGCCCAAATAAATCGGGGGGGGAAACAAAAAAGCCCAAATAAATCGGGGGGGGAAAAAAAAAAGCCCAAATAAATCGGGGGAGGAAAAAAAAAAGCCCAAATAAATCGGGGGAGGAAAAAAAAAGCCCAAATAAATCGGGGGAGGAAAAAAAAAGCCCAAATAAATCGGGGGAGGAAAAAAAAAGCCTAAATAAATCGGGGGAGGAAAAAAAAATGCCCAAATAAATGGGGGAGGAAAAAAAAAAGCCTAAATAAATGGGGGAAGAAAAAAAAAAGCCCAAATAAATGGGGGAAGGAGCCCAAATAAAACTAACCAATTAACTGTAAAAAGAAATGAAGTGAAAAACCCAATTGAAAACAAAAACCAACCAAATGGATTCCAATTAAATGGAACCCCCCCAACAATTAAAAAAACCCAAAAAACCAAACAATTGCATGTAAACCCCCACAATTAAATGAAAAATAAAAACAAAAAAACAAGTGCATGAAAAAAGACCCAACTAAATAAATAACAAACCCAAACCCATAACCCCCTCCAATTAACTAGGAAAATCCAACAACTGAGTAATAGAACCCCACAAAAACACCACCTAATAAAATAAAAACTAAGAATGAAAATGAGATAAAGAATGAAATGCTAAATTGATCCCTGCAGGTCTTGCAGTGCAGCAGCTGCAGCCCAGCAGGGGCTCACCTATGTTGACTGAGTCCTCCCAGTCCTCCAGGATCTCTGTCACAGTCAGGACGTAGACGTAGGTCCTGTGCTTCCGGTCCTGGTTCTGCTTGGGTAGGAGAAAGAGCTTTTAATTGTCACCCAAACCCACCTTGGACAGGCTCAGCACCACTGCAGGATGAAGGAGGAGTCCCCACTGGAGGGGTCCTGCCAGCCAAATCTGGCTTTGCTGTCACCAATTCAAGAGCTGAGTTGTGATAGAATCATAGAATGGTAAGGTTGGAAGGGACCTCAAGGATCATCCAGTTCCAACCCCCTGCCATAGGCAGGGACACCTCCCACTAGTACAGCTCACTCAAGGCCTCATCCAATGAGGGTGATGGGGACCCCACAGCTGCTGTTTGACCCAGCTAGAGGCCACCCAGGCATGGCTCCAGTGAATGCCAAGTGAGGACCAAAGGATGCTCCTGGGCAGTCACTGTATGTCAGCAGTGCTGCCCAGTACTCAGCTTTTACCTGTGCCATAGAATGGGTTGGCTTGGAAAAGACCTTAAAGATCATTTGGTCATGGCAGGGACACCTCCCAGCAGTCCAGTTTGCTCAAGACCTCATTCAGCCTGGCGTTGAACACCTCCAGGGAGGTTGTG
This sequence comes from Eubucco bourcierii, assembly GCA_013396675.1. NCBI lineage: Eukaryota > Metazoa > Chordata > Aves > Piciformes > Ramphastidae > Eubucco > Eubucco bourcierii. The sequence continues at coordinate 46,812 of VWZE01007042.1, read as the reverse complement.
GATCACAGAATCATAGAATATCATCTTCAATCACATTCTGTGATCCACAACCTCCCTGGGCAACCTGTGTCAGTGTCTCCCCACCCTCACTGCAAAGAATTTCTTCCTAACCTCCGGTCTCCATCTGCCCTCCTCAAACTTCAATCCATTCCCTCTCCTCCTGTCACTCCCAGCCCTTGCCAAAAGTCCCTTCTCAGCTCTCCTGTAGCCCCTTCAGGTACTGGAAGGATGCTCTAAGGTCTCCCTGGAGCTTTTTCCACTCTAGGCTGTGACTCCTTCAGCCTGTTGTAAGTTCCCAGATGAATGCACTTGCTGCAACTGTTCCACCAGCTCATGCTGCTGGATGAAAGGTCACTCAGAACGTTTCTGCAAGGTGGAGCCACCTCCTCATGTGGCCAGACCACCTCTCTGCAGTGCTGCTGGCGAGATCCCCTCAGGACATGAGGCAATCTGCAAGTCTGCAATCATGACAAACACAAATCCCTTCACCAGCAGCTTCTCAGTGTCTCCAGCACCAAGCAGCCCTTCAGGGGGCAATTCAAACACAGGCTGACAGAGGTAGTCCCTTCAGTGCAGGGTCCCCATGCCACAAGCCCACCCATGTTCTACTCCCTGCTAGCTGCAAGGCAGGCTGGTGGCACTGTTAAAGCTGCCACCTGACTAACCCAGCCAGACTGGCCCTTGGAGAAGAGATGAACTCCTAGGAAACCCAGGACATTCTACAACTTCATCTCTAGATCCTCCCCCTCTCCTCCACACTGGTAAGACTCCATCTCATGTACTGTGTCCATTTCTGGGGCCCCTGTTACAGGAGGTCAATGGATGAGCTGGAAGGTGTCCAGAGAAGGGCCACAAGGATGATCGGAGGGCTGAAGCTGCTCTGCTATGAGGAGAGACTGAGGGAGTTGGGGCTGTGCAGTCTGGAGAGGAGAAGGCTCCCAGGTGACCTTATTGTGGCCTTGCAGTATTTAAGTGGGCTACAAGAAAGCTGGGGAGGGACTGTTTAGGCTGTCAGGTAGGGATAGGACTGGGGGGAATGGAACCAAGCTAGAAATGGGTAGATTCAGGCTGGATGTTAGGGAGAAGTTGTTCAGCATGAGGGTGGTGAGAGCCTGGCAGGGGTTGCCCAGGGAGGTGGTGGAAGCCTCAGGCCAGGCTGGATGAGGCTGTGGCCAGCTTGATCTAGTGTGAGGTGTCCCTGCCCATGGTAGGAGGGTTGGAACTGGATGATCCTTGTGGTCCCTTCCAACTCTGACTGATTCTACAATTCTGGTGAGCACCAAGAGGTGTTGTGCTCCAGCAACCCTTACGGATGGTTTTATCCCTCTGCCAGCAACCACTCCTACTTAACACAGGCCTGTTAGAGAGGCTCCAGGAGGCCATGAAGATGAGCAGAGGGCTGGAGAATCATCCCTATGGGGGCAGGGTGAGGGAACTGGGGCTGTTCAGCCTGGAGAAGAGAAGGCTCCTGGGAGAGCCTACAAGCAGCCTTCCAGTACTTGAATGGGCTACAGGAGAGCTGGGGAGGTACAACTGACAAGAACTTAGAGTGCCAGGACCAGGGACAATGGCTTTGAGCTGGGAGATGAGGAAGAAATTCTCTGCAGTGAGGGTTGTGAGACACTGGCACAGGTTGCCCAGGGAGGCTGTGGATGTCCCATGCCTGAGGGTGTTCAAGGCCAGATGGATGAGGCCTTGAGCAACCTGTGCTGGTGGGAGGTGTCCCTGCCCATGGCAGGGGTTGGAACTGGATGAGCTTTGGAGGTCGCTTCCAACCTAAACCATTCTGTGATTCCATGTAAGCTGAAAAATGATTTCAGTAAAATCAAAAAGTCAAAACAGTGTCCCCAAAAAGGCATGAGGGATACCTCAGAAACCCTCTGAGCTATCAGTTCTGGCTTCACACACTTCTAGATGTACTAATCTAACCTTTCCAGGAAAATCCCAAGTCCTTTGACATCCTCCTGTCCAAACCTTTACATGTGATTTAAACTAGAGGGAACCACCTCTCTGGTGTAGCATTTCCAGCAGCATTACAAAGTCACAGGCAGGTAACAAGAACTGAAGTCTGATGTTGATCAATTCTCACAAGAACAAGGAAAATATAATTGGAAAGGGTATTTCAAAATTAAAAAGAAAGAGCTCACCTCAAAGATCCCAAGCAGTCTGCCCAGCTTGCCCTTTACTCCAGCCTACAAAGCAAACAGGAGAGTGAGTTAGCATCTGCTCGTGGATTTCACCCCCCTCAGCCAGACCCAGCCTCCTGCATCAGTGCACTCCTCTTAGTAGGGTTAGGCAAGTGCTGCAAGGCAAGGTTTGGGCCGCAGAGCCTCCGGGCAAGGGTTTGGGCTGCAGAGAGGTTTTGGGGGCACTAAGGAGAAATTGAAGGGGGTTTGAGTGGGTTTAAGGGGATTAGGGTGGGATTTAAGAAGATTTTTGGGGAGCTCTTAGGCAGGGTTCCAGTGCTTTGGTCAGGCTTTAATATTTAGGTGCTTTTAGACCCTCTCCCAAAACCTGTGGAGCAAGGCTTAGTAATTTTCTGTTTCCCCGCAACAGAGCACTGGTGTCCACTTGCTGCTGCCTTGTTGGGCTGCAGCAGGCACTGGAAAAGGTTGGAGTAGATGAGGTCTGGGGGTCCCTTCCAAGCCATTCCATACTCTTCCTGGCCCGGAGGTGTTCAGGTGCTGGCAGCCTGCAGCCAGCCTCGCGTTTTGTCTCCTGCAGATGGAGCAAGAGCTGTGCTGCAGCCACGGTTCTAAGCTGCCAGTCTGGAAGGGCAGAGTGTTGCTTAGAACCTGAAAGATTTCAGAGTTATTTTTAACTGGGGATCTGTTGCATGGACCTTTAATGGGCACACTCCCAAAGGCACAGTGCAAGCAAGCCTCTCCCTGCTCTTTCTTGCTTTTACAGAACCAAAGGTTTTAGCTCTGCCTGATGCCACAATTTTCAGCTGAGAAGGGCTTTGATTTGGTTTCTGAAATATCCAGTCCTGGCTTGCAACACATAAGCATTCTTTAAATGTCATCTGCTGACTGAAGCAGATTCCTCTCTCTTTCCTCTGAGAGGCCTTAGCCAATACCATTGCCATTTTCACACCTGCAGCACATGGACCTTCAGGATCAGCCTCTTCCTTCTCAGGATCTCCATTCACACAGGTCTGGGAGCCATTGTGCGAGTTTTGGTAGGCATTTCAATACGCTACAGCTACAAACCAACCAAGAAGCTCAGCTTTGGGTGAGACGAAGGAAGAAAAGAGAGTGGGAAGCTGTTCCTTCTATTTAAGGGGATGCACATCTGGAATGTCCAGTTCTGGGCCCTAAGCTCAAGAAGGGCCTCAGGGAACTGCTTGGAGGAGTCCAGCACAGAGCCCCAAAGCTGCTACAGGCAGTGGAACGTCTCCTGTGAGCACAGGCTGAGGGAGCTGGGAGCAAAGGAGCCTGAGGCTGCCCTCATTGCTGTGCTAAAGATATGCAGGGATGGAGCCAGGCTCTGTTCAGGGCTGGCCAAGGACAGCACAAGGGGCACTGGGGGCAAGCTGGAGCAGAGGAGGTAGCAGGGGAACAGGAGGGGAAACTTTGTCACTGTGAGGGTGCTGAAGCCTGGAGCGGGCTGCTCAAAGAGGCTGTGGAGGCTCCTCTAGAGACATTCTAAACACACCTGGATGTGTTCTTGTGTGACCTGCCCTGGCTGATCCTTCTCTGTCAGGGGGGGTTGGTCCCTTCCAACCCCTCCCATGCTGTGACTGTGACACCACCAGCTTTTGCCAGCCTCGTAATTTGTGCCACTTCTCTCTGACCACACATGTGCAAACAACTCATTTCCATCTCTCAGGCTACCCAATTAAACATTAACATCCAAATTAATTAATTACCAGAGTAGCTCCTCATTTAGATGAGGTTTAAGACCTTCCAGGGACTGCTTCATGCTGCATTTCCTTGTGTTCTACAACCAGGTTTGTAAAACCTTCCTGTACCTTAGGCACATGCCAGGTTATCTCACACTGCAGTGGCAGACAAACTTCAATGAAATCCATGTTCAACATTTAGTCACCCCCAAATCACTGATGTGAACTGAGCTCAAGGGAGAAAGCCAAACCACTCTGAAGCTGTGCACACAGGCAGACAGGGAACAACTGCAGTGCCTACAGATGGAACTGCACAGGTCTGTGCTTGGGTTTTGAAAAGCGTTGTTGAAAATCAGGGATATGCATCACAGAATGGTTCAGGCTGGAAGGGAGCTCAGAGTTCATCTGTTCTACCCACACCACCATGCCCAGGGACACCTCTCAACTAGACTCAGCTGCTCAGGCCCTCATCCAGCCTGGCCTGCAACACCCCCAGGCAGGAGGCAGCCACAGCCTCCCTGGTAAGCCTGGGCCAGACTCTCACCACCCTCCTACTCAACAACAACTTCTTCCTCAGCTCCAGTCTCACCTTGCTCTGCCTCAGCTCCAAACCATTCCCCCTTGGCCTGTCTCCAGACCCCCTCAGCACAAGACCCTCTGCAGCCTTCCTGCAGGATCCCTTCAGCTCTTGGCAGGTAGCTCTGAGGTCCCCTGGAGCCTTCTCCTCTGCAGTTCCCTCAGTCTGTGCTCACAGCAGAGCTGCTCCAGCCCTTGGGTCATCTTTGTAGGCTCCTCTGGACTCTCTCCAGCACCTGTGTCCTTCTGCTGGGGACAGCAGTGAGCTACTCTGTTGTGATCCACTAGCATTAGCAATGCCATTTTCACCCTCATCATCAATTTCTCCAGTTTAGTAACTGAATGGAACCTGAGGCTTAGTTTGTGGCTGACCCAATCCTGCAGAGCCCCAGCTGCAGCTAGTGCCAGTGAGCCTCCTTGGGAAGGGATTCATTCACCAAACTCTTCAGCAGCTCACTTCCCTGACACTGGCCTTAGGGTAAAAATAGAAAGGACATCCATCTCTGGAAAGGTCAGCAGCACTCTCCAGGGCTCCAGGCACAGCCCTCACCCCCACACTGCCTTTCCTTTCAAAATGCCACACTTAATCTGTTGGCAGCACACCTGTAGCTGAGCAGTGCTTTAGTTTAAGGTAGGAGCTTTTAATGCTCCTCAGCTACACAAACTATCAAAGCCCTGAAAGTCTGAGCCTGTAGAATGAGTTTCACCAAATGATTTTTTGCTTATTAAAGCCCACAGAGTTTGGGAAAAAAAAATAAAAAATTAAGTAAAAACCTTTATACATTTGCCAGCACAGCTCAGAGCTGAACAAAGCTGGCAGCCTAGGTCTTAGTCCAGGAATAATTAGAACCAAATAAACAACACAAAAATAATAAAATAATAACAGCAATAAAATACTAAAACAATAAATATAATTAAAAATAGTTAAAAATAATAAAACAATAACAACAAAATACTAATCCTAATGCACAGTCACTGTAAAAAGGTGAATAAAATTTGGCTTAGCTTCTGAGCAAAATGCCCCTGCAAGCACCACTCAAGAGCTGCGTGTTTGATGAGTTCTCTGCCTTCACAAACAGGTATATCAGTACTGAGGCTGTTGGCATCCTGAGTCATTCACAACATGACCATGAAGCCTCTCACTGAAATATTGCTGGCAACAGATATTCCAAGGAGCTACAGAACAGCTTAACACCAGTACACTGAGAGGCAGTCAAAGCATTTGCCTAAGCCACACTGAATCCTACAATGGCTCAGGTTGGAAGGGACCTCAGAGCTCAGCAGCTCCAACCTCTCCACCATGCCCAGGGACACCTCTCAATCAGACTCAGCTGCTCAAGGCCTCATCCAGCCTGGCCTGCAACACCTCCAGGCAGGAGGCAGCCACAGCCTCCCTGGACAGCCTGGGCCAGACTCTCACCACCCTCCTACTCAACAACTTCTTCCTCAGCTCCAAACCATTCCCCCTTGGCCTGTCTCCAGACTCCCTCAGCACAAGTCCCTCTGCAGCCTTCCTGCAGGATCCTTTCAGCTCTTGGCAGGCAGCTCTGAGGTCCTCTGCAGTCTGAGGACAAGAATAAAGCAGTTCTGGCAGGGCTGTTCCACATCACCACAGCAGGTACTCCTAGTTTTCACTTTCTGGTTTTCACCTTTTCTCCCCCTTGCTGACGTGAAAGCACATCCAGAGTGGAACAGATCACTCGGAGGTGTCTAAAAAATTGCTGTTTGCATGAAGCAGGAGCTCAGTGTCTGGGCAGTGTGCAGCCTGCTTGGACTTTCCCACTGACAGAGATAAATGCACCAAGTTTATGGTGTAAGATACATCATCAGTAATATTCTGTGTCCATTCTTTAGCTATCAACCCTTAACCTTCTCCAACACTAGTAGCCCATGCACAACACCACTGCAAAACTGTGCAAGTAGAGCTCCTGCAAAGCCAGGACTTGAAAGTGCTCTTCAGAACCATGTGTAATACAGACCCAGGTCACAATTCCCACTGCTGCATCACCCTGGTGAGCAGCACTGCAAGCCCTGCAAGGCAAGAAGCTGGACCAGTTTCCATTTTGAGCAGCTTTCAATAGTTGTTCAAACCATCACAGCAGCTTTGATGACACTACCTGCACACAGGTCACTCTCAGGACCATCTTTTCCTTACCACCAAACACATAACTACAGCTCAGTCCACTTTGACGTGGGGATTTAGATTTTGAACAATTTCCTCTCCAACAAAGAGATGAGATCTCAAATGAAGAGATTTTTATGTACCCAGGGCTGTTAAAATATGGTGCTTCAGGCTACCACAAGCACACAAGACAAGCCAAAACTTTGGGAGAAAGGCCTGAAAATCTCCAGCACTTCTTCTAAGGTGCTGGATGAAGAGGTTAATTTCCTCTTTCTTAATTCCCATCTGGAGACAGCAGCAGCAGCAAGAAGTTGGATTTTTTTTGGGCTGTGTTTTGATTACCTCTTCATACACCTCTCTGACAGCTGCTCCTCCTGGCTCTTCTTCTGGCTCCATGCCTCCACCTGGGACAATCCACTGATCTGGGTATCGGCTACTGCTCACCAACAGCACCTGGAAATAATTGCAGACGACTGTTAAACAGAGCTCCCATGGCAGGGAGCTGGCTGCTGCCTACTTGTCCAGCAACCAGCTTGTCCAGCTAGCCAGGTGGGCCAGAGCCCTCAGAATCAAACCTGATGGGCAACCAGCAGCTGGCAGTGACAGAAAAGGGAACTGTCACCATCCAGTTTTTGATGCAGAACAAAAGATCTGCTAACAATGTCCTCCAGTACGGAGCAAGGAGTCACACAGAGGGGATTCTGCCCCTTGGCTCTGCTCAAACCTCACCTCCAATCCTGCCTCCAGTGCTGCTGTCCCCAGCAGGACAACACAGAGCTGCTGGAGAGGAGCCCACAAAGATGCTCCAAGGGCTGGAGCAGCTCTGCTATGAGCACAGGCTGAGGCAGCTGGGGGTGTGCAGCCTGCAGAGGAGAAGGCTCCAGGGGACCTCAGAGCTGCCTGCCAAGAGCTGAAGGGATCCTGCAGGAAGGCTGCAGAGGGACTCGTGCTGAGGGGGTCTGGAGACAGGCCAAGGGGGAATGGTTTGGAGCTGAGGCAGAGCAGGGTGAGACTGGAGCTGAGGAAGAAGTTGTTCAATAGTAGGATGGTGAGAGTGTGGCCCAGGCTGCCCAGAGAGGCTGTGGCTGCCTCCTGCCTGGGGGTGTTGCAGGCCAGGCTGGATGAGCCTTGAGCAGCTGAGTCTAGTTGAGAGGTGTCCCTGGGCATGGCAGGAGGCTGGAGGAGATGAGCTCTGAGCTCCCTTCCAGCCTAGGCCATGCTATGATATAGATAAGCATGAAAACTGAGGCATTTCCATCACACATAAGTTAAAAGAAGGCTTCTAGAATGGTATCTTTTGGCTAGAAAAAAAAATGGACTTTTGAGAATAGTTCTGATCTCCAGTCCCAGCCAAGCTTCTTCACAGTTACTGAAGTGTGATGTTAGCACAGCAGGCTTGCAATATTGCATAACTAAGATTTTAAGGAGAGTACTTCACTGGCCATTGGCCAATTTGGTTTCTTCTGTAAGAGCAAAAACTGCAACACATTGAATTTGAAATTACTTCTAAATTTAGTACCTTTTTTTCCCCAAGATACTTTAGTTCCACTTAACTTGACTGTAACCTCACAGCAGTGACTGTAACCCTTCATAACAGTCAGAGCTGAGACTTCAGCTACAGCTCCAGCAGAGCAGTGTGCCTCAAATTTGGGATAATGTGCAGCAGAATCACAGAATGGTAGGGGTTGGAAGTGACCTCTGGAGATCATTGAGTCCAACCCCCCTCTGCCAAGGCAGGTTTACCTGGAGAAGGTCACACAGGAACATGTCCAGGAGGACTCCAGCACCTCTCTGGGCAGCCTACTCCAGCACCCTTAAACTAAAGAAGTTCCTCCTCATGTTTAGATGGCACTTCTGATGTCCCAGTTTGTACCCAGTGCCCCTTGTGCTGTCACTGGGCACCACTGAACAAAGCCTGGCCCCATCCTACTGACACCAACCCTACTGATCAGCACTGATAAGATCCCCTCTCAAGCTCTCTTGTCCAGACTAAACAGCCCCAAGTACCCTAGGAGGGAGATGTTCCAGTGCTCCCCCCAAGCAGGGAGATGTTCCAGTGCTCCCCCCAAGCAGGGAGATGTTCCAGTGCTCCCCCCAAGCACCTCTGTAGCTGATGACAATAAGACCCTGATTCAGGACTGCAAGAAGCAGAGCAGCTTACCTCGTGGTTCAGACCAGTCCTGCTCAGTAAAGCCTACTCAACCAGCTGCATAGTAACAATCTTCATGTTCCAGGCAGTGCTTACACCAACCCTACCCTGAAGTCAAAGGACAGCTGTGAGGAGCCAAGGGATGGGGTCACTGCTCCAATCTTTGCATGCAATTCAAGTCTAGCAACAGATAGCTCAGTCTAAAGGTGAAAACACTGAATGATGCCAGATGACTGCAGTGATAATTTAACTCTCACCAACTACCTTTCTGGTACCTGCACTTGTCTCCAGCCCAAGTCAACAAGGTTAGACATCAATTATTACAACCAAAGGTTTCAGCTTCTTAGGATCCTTTGCTATTAGCAAAGCTTCCCAGAGAGCACACAGCTCTGCTACATCACAGCATGGGAGGAGATGGAAGGGATGTCTGGAGAGCATCCTGTCCAACTCCTCTGCTAAAGCAGGATCACCCAGGGCAGGTCACACAAGAACACATCCAGAAGGGATGTGAAAGCCTGCAGAGAAGGACACTCCACAACCTCTCTTGGCAGCCTCCTCCAGCACCCTCACACCAAAGAACTTTCTCCTCATGTTGAACTGGAACCTCCTGGGTTCCAGCTTGTGCCTGTTCCTTGTCCTATCACTGGGCACCACCACACAGAGCCTGGCACCTTCATCCTGACACCCACCCCTCAGGTATTTATAGACACTGATCAGATCTCCTCTCAACCTTCTCTCCTCCAGGCTAACCAGCCCCAGGGCTCTCAGCCTTTCTTCACAGCAGAGATGTTTCAGTCCCTTCAGCATCCTCATCACCTCCCTTGGCCTCTCTCCAGCAGGTCTCTGTCTCTCTTGCACTGGGGAGCTGCCAGCCACAAACATCAGAGATTCTCTGCTGCTGAAAGCAGCACTCACTGCAGTCATGTGGCAGCTAGCAACAAAGCTGAACAACAACAACAAAAAAAGATGCTTATAGCCCAGTAAATCATCCCCAGTTGGTGGAATGGTTTTCATCAGCAGGCATTGTTTAGTTAAGGCTAAACATAAAATTCTTAATTACTGCTACAGGATAAATCAGGTGGCTGCTTCTGGCAGTGCAGCAAAACCCCAGGAATTCTAGAACCATGCTATGAATATTTGATGCTTTTATAGATAGCAGCTGACTACCTCTAACCTGATCAATAGTTTATTGGGCTGGGTTTGTGTCTCTATGAACTTTAAATTACCCTTTTTTAGAAAGCAGAAACAGGTAGATCAAACACTAACCCCCATAAAAGTACAGCAGCTCTGGTAGAGAGGATTTACAGCTACACACAGAACAAACTCTCCAGTGCTACAGCCTGGCAAGGTCACTTTGGCACCTCTCCAAATCTCCACCAACCCTGGAACAAAAGCACTTGTCAAGCATCTTTCCCTCCTGTGATTCTGCAGTAAAGCACAAAGATTCTGGTTGGAAGAGACCTCAAAGCTCATTCAGTCCAACCCTCAGCCCAGCACCAAACCATGTCCCTAAGCATCAGGTCCACACCGTGCCTGAACACCCACCCAGGGATGTGGTTACTCCACCACCACATTTGTGGCCTGCTTTGGACTCTGTCCAGCACCTCTGTCCCCTCCTTCTTCTGGGGACAGCAGCACTGGAGGCAGGATTGGAGGTGAGGTCTCAGCAGAGCAGAGTAAAAGGACAAAATTCCCCTCTCTTGCCCTGCTGCCCATAGTGCTCTTGATCATAACCTCATTAGGCTCAGAAGAAAACAATCAAAATACTTGTGCCAAAAGTACTTCCTACTTAGAGTGAGGGTGGAGAGACACTGGAACAGGCTGCTCAGGGAGGCTGTGGATGTCCCCTCCCTGGAGGTGCTGAAGGCCAGGTTGGATGAGGCCTTGAGCAACCCTGCTAGTGGGAGGTGTCCCTGCCCATGGCAGGGGGGTTGGAACTGGATGAACTTCGAGGTCCTTTCCAACCCAAACCACTCTATGAATTTAAGAAATCCATATCCCATCTCTCTACAGAGAAATATTGTGTGCCCAAAGGAAGTGGGCAGAAGGGTTACCTGGCTGAGCACTAAGAAAGTTTTCCAGTTTCCTACTCATAGAATGGTTTGGGCTGGAAAGGACCTCAATGATCATCTAGTTGTAACCCCCTGCCATGGTTAGGGGCACCCTGTGCTCATGACTTGTTAGTTAGTGACCTCTGCCCTTCCCATGGCTTGGGAAGAGCCTTACTGTGGGTGATCCTTGTTCCAAAGGTTTCTAACAGACATCAAAGCACTGCTAAGTTTGTCTTACTCCAAAGACTAACCTTAAAGCTTTAGAACTTTTAACAGCAATGTCACACAGCCAGCAGTGGATGGTAAGGGTTGGAAGCGACCTCTGAAGACTGAGTCCAACCTCCTGCCAAAGCAGGATCACCCAGGGCTTGGAAGGTCTCCACGGGAGACTCTACAACCTCTCTGGGCTGCCTGCTCCAGGGCTCCAGCACCTTCACACCAAAGATTCCCCTCGTGTTGATGTGGAACCTCCTGGGTTCCAGTTTGTGACCACTGCCCTTGTCTTATCACTGAGAACCACTGAAAAGAGCCTGGCCCCTTCTTCTTGACACCCACCCCTCAGGTATTTGTAAATACTGCTCAGATCCTCTCTCAGCCTTCTCTTCTCCAGGCTAAGCAGCCCCAGGACTCTCAGCCCTTCCTCATCACACAGAGGTTCCAGTCCCTTCAGCATCCTCATACCCTCCACCCACACTCTCCAGCAGCTCCCTGTCCCTCTTGAACTGGGGAGCTCAGGACTGGGCACAACACTCCAGCTGTGCTCTCATTAACACAGAACAGACTTTGGCCTTCCTGAAAATACTCTCAGAAGAGCTAATACATTTGATATTCCTTCCAGATGAGAAAGGCAATCTGAAAACTCCAGGGTCAAGTTAAAAAAAAAACCCAAAAAAACTTCTTCCACTAAGCCTTCCCAGCCAAGTTTTCACCTTGCTTTCGTGTCCATGAATAGCAACGACCTTTGAGCGCAACGAGGAAGAGGAGCTGCTGGGCAGCCTGCTTGTAATAAGCACCTATGGATATGCCCAACAGGGGTATGGTTAACCAAAGCTCCAGGGGCAGTTAGAGAGCAGCTGGCAGCACTGCACTTGCTCACTCTAAACGCTAAGCCTGCAGACAAACAACTGATCGTTGCTGGAGAAAGAAGGCAAAGTTTCAGCCTGTTTGGTGATCTCAGGTCAGAGGAGAACTTGAAGCAACTCGCGCTCATTATATTCCAGAAGGTTAAAATAGCAACAGCTCACAGTAAAAGACAAAAGTACAGCCAAAAGTTCTTCCTCTTCACGTATTTTTTTTTTCCTCCCCATATAAAGCACTCAAACAGGTAGAAATTTACTTGAGGTTATACAAAATATCATTGCTTTGTATCTTCCATAGCTGGAGGGCATTAGAATTGTGTTGAAAATCAGCAGGGGAGGGGAAAGGAAAGGGGGAAAGGAAAAAGGAAGGGGAAAAAAAAAAAGATCAAGTCCAGCTATCACCCAACACCACCATGTCCACTAAACCATGTCCCCCAAGGCCATGGCCACAGGTTTCTTGAACACCTCCAGGGATGGGGGCTCCACATCCAACAGGGAGGCCCCTGTTCCAATGCCTGAGCAGCTGAGAAGCAAGGAGAAGCACCTCTCTCACAAAGCCTGGACGGTGCTTGGAGGATCCACTGCATGAATTTAAGCAAAAGCCTCAAATGGAGATCCTGTGGCCACTGCTATTGCAGTTAGAGATCTCCCTGATCTAAGGCTCTTCGCTGGTTTTAGAACCATTGCCTCATTTCAATTGTGAAACTGCCAAGCTTTCAGAACAGGTTGCTGTGGTCTCCTTGTCCTAAAGACCACTGCCCTTTTGGACTCCAAAAAGCTGAAAAAGGCAACATAGCTTTAGAACTTGCAACAGCAATGCCACACAGACAGCACTGGATGGTAAGGGTTGGAAGGGACCTCTAGAGATTGAGTCCAAACCCCTGCCAAAGCAGGATCACCCAGGGCAGGTCACAAAGGGCTTGGAAGGTCTCCACAACCTCTCTGCATCCTGCTCCAGGGTACCCTCACATCAACAAACACTTCCCTCATATTGAGATGGAGCCTCCTGGGTTCCAGTTTGTGACCACTACCCCTTGTTCTATCACTGGGCACCACTGAAAAGAGCCTGGTACCTTCTTTTCAACCCCTACCCCTCAGGTAGTTGTAAAATACTGCTCAGATCCTCTCTCAGTCTTCTCTTTCCCCAGGCTAAGCAGCCCCAGGACTCTTAGCCCTTTCTCATCACACAGAGGTTCCAGACCCTTCAGCATCCTCATAACCCTTCATCCACACTGCAGTAGTTTCCCTTCGCTCCTGAACTGGAGAGCTCAGGACTGGATACAACACTCCAGCTGTGCTCTCATTAACAAGGAACAGACTTTGGCCTTCCTGAAAGCACTCTCAGTAGAGAGACTGCTCACAGCCCACACTTCTCCTGCAGCTATTTCCTAGTCATAGAATAGTTAGATTGGAAGACACCTTAAGCATCATTCAGTTCCACCTCCCTACCACGGGCAGGGACACCTCCCACTGGACTATTTTTCAGCCTGTTCACTCAACAGTGCCCAGTACCCAGCCACACAAGAGTGAGCACCACGCAAACTGCAGCCGATCTCAGACCAGCCCAAGAGCTTCAGCAAAGCATTTTACAGACAGACTGAGAAGCACCCCCAGCTGTGACAGAGGTCAAAAAGCTTTAGTCCCAATGAACAGGAACTGGCCTAGCAGCAGAGAATCAGGGGAACAATTAGCAGTACATGAATCCAAACACTCAACTTCAGCCCAGCATCCTGCAAGCAGCCCAGAAAGCTGGGTTCAGTCTATTATCCCTCCCCAGTTCAAGCAAAGCAGCACAATGCTTGGCCAGCAGTCAGTGCCACTTTACCAGCATTCTGAACATGAAGGGTAACGAAATATACTCAGATGTTTTAATAACACTTCAGAAAAAAAACCAAACCAGACATGCCAAGTTATTTTTGCTTTGAGATTTTCTGATTTTAAAGGCCATGTGGTCACAGGGAGAGAAACATCAGCCTTTTCCAGCATGTTTGGTATAAAAAGGATGCAGAAAGGTTGGAAAGTGTCCAGAGAAGGGCTGTGAGAATGAGTAGAGGACCAGCAGCCCTGGCATGAGAGGAAAGCTGGGATTGTTCAGCCTGGAGAAGAGAAGGCTTAGGGAGACTTTAGCAGCATGGACCAGGATATCGAGGGTGCTCCCAGGAGGATGGAGACTCCCTTTTTACAAGGAGAAGACAAATGGGTGATGGGGACAGGTTACTGCTGGGGAGGTTCCCACTGGGCTCCAGAAGAAAATCTTTCCCATAAGCACAGTCAGACACTGGAGTCTTCTCCCAAGGGCAGTGGTGGAGTCCCCTCCACTGGGCAGTTTGAAGGCTCAGCTTGGCAGGCTGCTGGGGCAGCTCCTTGCAACTCCACCATAACCTGGAGGAGACCGAGAGGTGACCTCAGCAATGGTTCTCAATATGTGCAGGGTGAGTGGCAGGAGGCTGCAGCCAGGCTCTGCTGGGTGATGCCCAATGCTAGGACAAGGGGCACTGAGTGGAAGATGAGGCATAGGAAGTTCAATGTAAACATGAGGAGGATTTTTTTCCCTGTGAGGGTGCCAGAACCCTGGAAGAGGCTGCCCAGAGGGGTTGTGGAGTCTCCCTCTCTGGAGATATTCAAAACCCGTCTGGATGTGTTTTTGTGTGATCTGGTCTGGGTGCTCCTGCTCTGGCAGGGGGGTTGGACTGGATGAACTTTTGAGGTCACTTCCATCCCCTGACATTGTGTGATTCTACAAAGTTGGAGCAGATGATCCTTGGGGTCCCTTCCCACCTGGCACTCTGGGATTTAACTTGCAGTTGTTAACCTACACGTTCTATGCCACATGAAATTCATGCTTGGCTGTTGTGTTTCTGTAGGGGTGCAGAAGCTCAGCACCTTCCTCTGGCTATTTAAAGCATTTTGTGTTGTTCTTGCGGGTGAAGTGCTGGTGTCAGGAGCAGCAGCATTGCCCTGCCATGGCACCTCAGCCAGAAGGCATTGCCTTGTGCTAACAAGCACTCGGGTCCCCTGGGACATTACACTGCCCCTTCAGCTTTGAACAATCAGGTCTGACAGCTCTTGTGGCAGGATGGAGGGTGAAGATCTCGCACCCAGGAGACACCTGGCTGCAAAAACCCTGCAAACAAACCAGAACCCCCCACAAGCACCCACAACAGAAGTTTCATTTCTCACACTGGGTCACCTCCCCCATCCCCTTGACACTGCATCTTTCTTTCCTTACATTCAAGGCCAGGCTGGACAAAGCCTTGAACAACCTGTGCTAGTGCAAGATGTCCCTGCCCACGGCAGGGGGGTGGAACTGGATGATCATTAAGATCCCTTCCAAACCATTTTCTGACTTTATGCTTGTTAATACAGACCAAGGGAGAAATTATGTAGAGGGGGAAGAACTAAAACTCCAATTTCTGCCCCTTTCATTGCTGGCTTGAAACCATGGTCTGATCTTGAGTAAGACACCTGGGCTTTACTGCTTACCCAGAAACAGCATCTGCTGGACTCAGGGATCAGTTTCCAAGCACTCATCAGAACCTAGCTCCAGGCCTTTGAGAACTGCTCATCTGCAGCTAAAGACAGAACTGGTAGTTGTCAATAACTAACCTTGCCACATTTTAGCCCTTCTGGTCTCTGAAATACTTTGGAAAACTTGCATGCACCTCTGAAGACAGCATCTGGTTTAAAATACTGATGTAAATAGTGCTGGTTCCACTGAAGTGCTCAAGCACCAACTCAGAAAGCAACCTAATCAAAAAGAGAGCTTTTAAAGCATTCTACAAACAGGACTGGGAAAAACAAAATACACTGAAACTGAACCACTACTTTAAAGTAAACTTAGCATGGTGAGAGCAAGCCTGGATCAGCAATGGTGTGGCCAGCAGGAGCACAGCAGTGGTGGTGCCCCTGTACTGGGCACTGCTGAGGCCACACCTCGAGTACTGGGTTCAGTTTTGAGTCCTTCACTCCCACAAGGACATTGAGGTGCTGGAGAGTGTCCAGAGAAGGGCAACAAAGCTGGGGAAGAGTCTGGAGAACAGAGCTAGGAAGGAGCAGCTGAGGGAACTGGGGATGTTTGGTGTGGAGAAGAGGAGGCTGAGGGAGACCTCATTGCTCTCTACGGTTCCCTGAGAGGAGGCTGCAGTGAGGTAGGGGTTGGGCTCTGCTCCTTAGGAGAGGAACTGACCTGAAATTGTGCCAGGGCAGGGTTTGGTTGGAGATGGGGAACAATTTATTGACTGCAAGAGTGGTCAGGCATTGGAACAGGCTTTTTATCATCTTTTAACAAAGTAATTTCTAATATGAAGCAACACCTGCACAAGTCTCCCTCTCTGCAGGTATTCAAAACCTGCCTGGATGCATTCCTGTGTGATCTGCTGTAGGTGATGCTGCTCTGGCAGGGGGGTTGGACTGGATGAGCTTTGAAGTTCCCTTCCAGCCCCTGACATTCTGTGATTCTATGAAACCCAAAAGACACAACCATTGTTAGTAATAATTAAACACTGACCACAAGAACAAGGTAGATTAGACAGGGACCTCTTAAATGTTGACAAGAATTAACTTCCCTAAATCAGAATCACAGAATGGGTTGGGTTGGAAAGGACCTCAAAGATCACCCAGTTCCAACCCCACTTCCATGGCCAGGGTCACCTCCTACTAGAGAAGTTGCCCCAAGTCTCACCTAACCTGGCCTTAAATACCTCCAGGGATAGAATCTGACCAGAAAGGTGACACAATACTTGGAGCTTATAATTTTTTAACTCCAAGTTAAGAGGCAATAATTGTCATGCAAGGGTAAAAAAAAAAAAAACACACAGAAACAAAACAAACAGAAAAAAGAAAACCAAGCCAAAGAAATATTTCCCTTAAGTGTATGGCACTTAAGTTATCCTCACTCCTGTCTCAGCAAGCAAACAAAAAACCCCTTCCCATCTATTCTCATCGCTTGGACAAGGCTGAACAACCACAAATGGCAAAATTTAAAACTGAAATGATTGAAAAACTTTTTTTCTTCATATTAAATTAATTTAATTTTTTTTTTAGGTCTGCCACTAGCAATTGCTGGCTGAACACTAAAGTAGGGCTTTCAGTACTACATTCAGTTACAGAAAGCAGTGTGACAGATGCCAAAACAATTGGAATGCACTCGGCTTTGATATTCAAGGCATTTAAAAATAGCTCCTCCTTTGTTTGGGTATAGAATATGGGCTTGAGAGCAGCAAAATTAAATTAGCTTTGGAAATGGGTTTAAGATATCCTAATGATTAGGAAGCAAAAATAATAAATGTTTATTGCTATTTGCTGTTGCTGCTTTCAGGGCTTGCCTTGTTGTCTGCTTTGAGAGGTGAAGATTCTACAACCAGAATTTGGGGTTGGAAAAGAGCTCTGGAATCCTTGAGTCCAACTGTCAACCTTTGGTGGCCTAAAGTTGATGGTTGGACTTAACTGAGGTCTTTTCCAAGCCATACAATTCCATGATTCATTTCCAGCATCTTTTCTGTAGCTCAGAGGGCAGACAGTGCCTGCAATTACTGCTTTCATTTCCATTAGTGACAGCAGACACCAGCTCTTTAGCTCATCTCCAGTCATCTTCTCTGTTCAGCCCAAAGGACAGCACTGAGACACCAAACCAGGCAACACTTAGATCACAGTAGCCTAAAAGATCTGAAACACTCAAAAAAATTTCCAAAGCTACTTCCACGCTCTTTGAACTTCTTCCAGGGTAAATATATTTATTGTGCAAGATATGTATATCTCATGTCACACAAATCACAGCAGGAAGGCTACAAAATCCAAACCAAAATGGGCTACACAGCACTAATTTGCTCTAAATAGAGTCTCTTCAGGATTAAGAAACAGGAAAGAAGTGGGAGCAGTCCTGCAGAAAAGGACTTGAGGGTGCTGGTGGGTGAGAAGCTAGAAAGAAGCCAACAAGAGGTACTGGCAGCCTAGAAGGCCGATAGCAGCCTGGGCTGCATCCAAAGCAGCATGGGCAGAGATGGAGAGAGAGGATCCTGCCCCTCTGCTCTGCTCTGGGGAGACCTTACCTGCAGGGCTGGGGCCAGCTATGGGACCCCCAGAACAAGACAGATATGGACCTGATGGAGAGGGTCAAGAAGATGATCAGAGGGCTGGACCAGCTCTGCTATGGGGACAAGTTTAGAGAGTTGGGGTTGTTCAGCCTGGAGAAGAGAAGGCTCCAGAAAGACATCAGAGCTGCCTGCCAGTGTCAGAAGGCTGTGGAGGGACTGTTCAGAAGGGCCTGTGGGGTAGGACAAGGGCAATGATTTGAAACTGGAGCAGGGCAGAGTTAGCTTGGACATCAGGAAGCTGTGCACAGTGAGGGTGGTGAGATACTGGAACAGTCTGCCCAGGGCTATGGTTGAGGTTCCATCCCTGGAGACATTCAAGATCAGAATTGAGGTAGCCCTGGGCAGCCTGCTCTAGCTGGAGGTGTCCTTGCTAAGTGCAGGGAGGTTGGACAAGATGCCTATTCTGAGAGTCCCTTCCAACCTGGTGCAATCTGTTCAATTTTGCACAGTGCAGCTGGGCAGCCATCACCACCTCACAAGCAGATGCTTGCAGGTGCAATAGCAACTCTCCAGGCAAAGCAGAAGCTTTTGACAGACTCTAAGGCTGCAGGCATCCAAGACAGCTGACTCAACAATCTTCAGTCTGGCAGCAAAGACTGTTGGTAGGCCTAACTGGGCAGCTGAAGAGCAGGAGTTCAGCAACTGTATTTCAAACTGTCTGCTGGGATCAGAGAATTGTGTTGGCTGGAAGAGACCTTGAAGAGCATCGAATCCCAAATGACTACACTGAACTTTGCTTCAGCAGTATTCTATCATCCATCTCTGTTTTAAATGAAGAAGTAAAGAAGTGAACAGAAAATGAATGGAAATACAACAAGGGCTGACCAAACCCACCCTTTGTTACAGCAACTGACCTGCTGCTTCACTCAGCTCACAGGATGCCAGGTTGGAAGAGATCCCAAGGATCACCTGGTCCAACTTTTTCAGGTATGTAATTTGGGGCTTCGGGGAGGCTGCAAAGGGAGCGTGAGAAGTGCAATAGAGAGAGGAAACAGACCAAGAAGCCATAGCAAGCAGATTTTGCCAGGTCATGATTAGTAATGGAGATATTAAATGATTCAGTGACTAGCCTGAGATTCATGGGTGATAGGCACAGAAAGCTGTTACTGAAAACTCTGCATCTCCAAATTCAGACACAGAACCATGGAATCGTTTGAGTTGGAAAAGACTCCCAAGATCATTGAGCCCAACCATCAACCCAACACCAACATGGCCACTAAACGATGTCCCCAAGTGCCATGCCCACAGGTTTCTTTAACACCTCCAGCAATGGGGACTCCACCACCTCCCTGGGCAGCCTGTGCCAATCCCTGACCACTCCTTTAGGTAAGAAAATTTTTCTAATCTAACCTAATCCTCCCTTGGCACGATTTCAGGCCATTTCCTCTCCTTCTATCACCTAAGGAGCAGTGCCCAACACCCCTCTCACTGCAGCCTACTCTCAGGGAGCTGTAGAGAGCAATGAGGTCTCCCTCAGCCTTCTATTCTCCACACTGCACACCCCCAGCTCCCTCAGCTGCTACTCCCCAGCCCTGATCTCCAGACCCTTCCCCAGCTTTGCTGCCCTTATCTGGACACTCTCCAGCCCCTCAATGTCTTTCTTTCAGTGAGGGACCCAAAACTGAACCCAGTACTTGAGGTGTGGCCTCAGCAGTGCCCAGTACAAGGGCACCACCACACATCCTAACAGCAACAGAGGATCTCAAGCTTAAGCTGGTGAAGAAGGATGACACATGGTAAAGCACAGTCAGCCTCATGTGCCAGACAGTAAAAATTTCTGGTACAAGCTGGAAGTACATGAGGTGGGAACAGCTTAAGAAACTTGGATGCCACCAGGAAATCCCAGGACAGCTGGGCTGGAGGCTTACAGTCAAAGATGGCTCCTGTCACACTGTCCATACAGGTTAAGACAGCTCCTTTCTTTCTTCTGCTATAGCCAGAGAAGTATGAGCAGTAATTTACACAGCACAACTCCCTCTAAAGCAGCCACAACTGTCAAAGTGCAGAGACAGAAAGGATACCATGGGGACCAGAAAAACAGCAAACAGCTTCACCTGCATCCCAAAGCTGACATCAGTTCACCCAGTCATTTCACTCTCAAGTATGTCTACTTCACACAACCACACAATGGTCTGGGCTGGAGGGGACCTCCAAAGCTCATCTAGTCCAAGCCTCCCTTAAGTCAGCAGGGACATCCTCCACTAGATCAGGCTGCCCAGAGCCCTGTCCACCCTCACCATGAGTATGTCCACATACACAGCCCAAACCCTACTCAGATGATGTCAAAGCCCAGCCTGCTTCCACTTTCATCCGCAACACCATGAAGTGCTCCAATGCTACAAATGTCAGCCACTCTCCCACGCAGCCCAGGAGAGCTGCAACCATCATCTCCCAAAGTGTTCTTTTTGGAAGCAGCCACTGGTTGGACAGGACAACCTTGGGAGGTCCCTTCCAACACAGACCATTCTACAATTCTATGATTCATTTGGATGCAAGGTTGAAAGAGAATGTAAGAAGTTGCAGCAGAAAGTGAAGAATGGGTGGAAATTTCTGAAAAAGATGACCCCAACCATAGATTTCCAACTTTAATCGGTGCAAGAAAGCACCACAGTGGATCAGATGTTTGAACTCCAATCAAGGCTGAGCTGGAGGAGCATCCAAAACTAAATATCAAAGACATGTAAAGTTGAAAGAATGCTGGAGTAGCATGGTGATACCAAAGGAAAGCCAGGCAAGAGCAAGAATCACAAAATGGTAAGGGTTGGAAGGGACCTGCAGAGATCACCCGGTCCAAGCCCCTGCCAAAGCAGCATCACCTAGGGCAGGTCACACGAGAATGCATCCAAGTGGGTTTGGAAAGTCTGCAGAGAAGGAGACTCCACAACCTCTCTGGGCAGCCTGCTCCAGGGCTCCAGCACCATCACACCAAAGTAGTTTCTCCTCACATTGAGGTGGAGTCTTCTGTGCTCCAGTTTGTGTCCCTTGCCCCTTGTCCTATCACAGGACACCACCAAAAAGGGCCTGCCCCTTTCTTCTTGACCTCTGTCCCTCAGATATTTATAAACAATGCTCAGATCCCCTCTCAGCCTTCTCCCCTCCAGACCAACCAGCTCCAGAGCTCTCAGCCTTTCCTCATCACACAGAGGTTCCAGCCCCTTCAGCATCCTCACAGTCTCTGTTGGACTCTCTGCAGCAGTACTCCAGGTGAGGCAAGAACTGGTGCAATTCCTGGTGGGCACCTCTCCCCTTTATGGAATGAGGAAAAGCGAACCAGTGTGACCCCGAGGCTGTGTTTATGCCAGGCAAGGAATGGCATATGTGAGACCATCACAAAAAAAGTCGGCCTAAACTCAAGGGTCTGTATTTTGACATCAAGTCTCTTCCTGCTGTGTTATCACAGAATGCCAGATTGGAAGGGATTCCAAAGATCATCTGCTCCAACCTTTCTAGTGTGGAGTCGACGGGACTAGGTGACAGTGGAGTTGCAACGAGCTGCCCCAGCAGCCTGCCAAGCTGAGCTTTAACACTGCCCAGTGGAGGGGACTCCGCCACTGCCCCTGGGGGATGATTCCAGTGTCTGACTGTGCTCAGGGGAAAGATTTTTCTTCTGGAGTCCAGCGGGAATCTCCCCAGCAGTAACCTGTCCCCATCATCCCTTGGCTTCTCTGTGGGACTCCTGGTAAAAGGGGTTCTCCATCCTCCTGAAAGCCACCTTTGATGTGCTGGTCCATGCTGATGAGGTCTGCCTGAACCTTCTCTTCTCAGGCTGAACAGCCACAGCTCCCTCAGCCTTTCCTCACGTGGCAGGGCTGCCAGGCCTCTGACCTTCCATGACTGCTCAGATGTTTAAGTAAGGCATCTGCCATACTGGCAGCTTGGACAGGCCATCAATTTCTTCCAGCAGGTACAAAGAGGTGCAGAAAATCCCAAGTCTTAACCTTTATAGCTGTTTTATAGCTATGAAACACACAACCCGAGGACCAAAGCCGTGCAATGCTATGCTTCCAGCCCGAGACAGCCTATAAAGGCGTTGTGCAATGAAACCATCAGCAAAGTTCCCAGATAACGGCCAGGGCAATTGACCTTGGCTGGGAATATAGGACAACTTCCACGGCACCTCCCAATTCTGCTGCAACATAAAACCCCTGCTGAGCCCCAGCCTCTCCACGGCCATAACGGTAACGCGCCCCGCGCTCCTTGGCGAAGCACCTATCGGTAAACACCGTCTTAGTGAGAACCCCTCCCCGTTTTTTTGTTTTTTTTTTCCCAAAGCTAAGAGTGTTTTCCTTAACGCTACCCCAGGATGGCAGAGCCTCGCTTCGTCTTCAGGGCATCCCCAGCCCTGCCCTGGACGCGCCATAACACATTCGCCGACGTTCTGCGCGGTGCGGGCACACAAAGGACCCCCGGGGATGCCAGCCGGTAGCCCGCCAGGCCCCGGCAGCCGCATCCCCGCACACGCCCCCCCTGCTCCCGCTCCCGCCGAGGGGCGCCGCCCGCCGCCGCCGCGCACAAAGGAGGGCGCCGCCGCGCACGTGGGCGCCGCCGCACCGCACCGCCCCAAGATGGTGGGCGAAGAGGCACGGCTCAGTACCGCCCGGCCCGACTCCGCCGGACGGGGTGTCCGCACGCCTCCACAGCTTCACCCCCTTTGCCCGGCTCGGTGACAATGGAGCCCGGGCACG
>VWZE01007042.1:10396-20799 GCA_013396675.1 Eubucco bourcierii | reverse complement strand
TTTTCAAGACAGTGGTGTATGCAGCCTGGGGGTGCAGGCAGCCCGTGCTGCTTTAAATTTTGGTTTACATCGTATTATTTGGTAACTGAACATGGGTGGGAGGCCTTCCCAATACTGCCAACAGGCCAGGAGGAAATCTGCCATCCGCGCACCTTATGGATGAGATACCTTTGTTGGACATACTGGGCAGGATGTCACTGCCAACCCAAATGCAGTCTGTGATCACAGGGTGTCAGGGGTTGGAAGAGACCCAAAGAGATCATCCAGCCCAACCCCCCTGCCAGAGCAGGACCAGACAATCTAGCTCAGGTCACACAGCAACACATCCAGACAGGCCTTCAAAGGCTCCAGAGAAGGAGACTCCAGAACCAGTCTGGGCAGCCTGTGCCAATGCTCTGGGACCCTTACAGGGAAGAAGTTTCCCCCTTGTGTTGAGCTGGAACCTCCTGTGCTGCAGCTTCCATCCATTGCTCCATTGCTTCAATCAATCACATTCTGTGATCCACAGCCTCCCTGGGCAACTTGTGCCAGTGTCTCACCACCCTCACTGCAAAGAACTTCTTCCTAACAGCCAGTTTCAATCTCCCCTCTGCCACTTTAAAGCCATTACTACTCATCCTGTCATTACAAGACCTTGTCAATAGTCTCTCCCCAGCCTTCCTGTAGCACCCTTCAGATCCTGGAAGGCCACTCCAAGGTCTCCTGGAAGCCTTCTCTTCTCCGGGCTGCAGAGCTCCAACTCTCATAGTCTGTCCTCATAGCAGTTTTGCATTCGTGTGACTTGTGCCTCCCACCCCCAAAAGGCAAACAAAACATTTGGCTGCCAAAGCAGAACACGACACGCATCCTCTCCCTGTTGTGAAACTGGAGGGTTTGTTCTGCACGTCTCAGAGGGGAGCGCTGGAAGACAGACCTGAAGGAGCCAGGCTGCCCTCGGGGCTGCGGGAACCAGGCTGCCCCCGGGGCTAAGGGAGGCAGAGGGAGCCAGGCTGCTCACGGGGCTGAGGGAGCCAGGCTGCCCACGGGGCTGAGGGAGCCAGGCTGCTCACGGGGCTGAGGGAGCCAGGCTGCCCACGGGGCTGTGGGAGCCAGGCTGCTCACGGGGCTGCCTGCTGCTCCATTTGCTCATCCAGGTATCCCCAAGTGTGGTGACAGGTCCAACGAGCTATGAATTAATTGAGGCTGTCTTTGGCTTTGTGAACCCCTGACTCCGTCTGCGTTAACTAGGCTTTTATTTTCCTAAAGAATCACAGAATGGCTCAAGTTGGAAGGGAGCTCAGAGCACATCTGCTCCAACCTCCCCAGCATGGGCAAGGACACCTCTCAACTAGGCTGCTCAAGGTCTCATCCAGCCTGGCCTTGATCACCCCCGGAGAGGAGGCAGCCACCGTCTCCCTGGGCAACTTGTTCCACAAAAAGAAATCCAATTTTATGAATCTGGAAAAATATTGAGAAATAGAATCATAGGATTGTTTGGTTTGGAAAAGACCTCCAAGATCATCAAGGCAAACTGTTGACTCAACAGCCATTAAACTCAATGACCACTAAACCACGTCCCAAAGTGCCATGGCCACAGGTTCCATTAGCACCTTCAAGCATGATGACTCCACCACCTCCCTGGACAGCCTGTTCCTGTTCCTGACAGCTCTTGCAGAAAAGAATTTTTTTCTAAAATCCAAATTAATGACAGAGAAATGTTAAAAAGTGAAGTGATTGGACCTTTTGGGTTTCTTTTGAGAGGTGCTGTTTTTGGAAGTAGTTGGTTTTTCTTCTGGGTCTGAGTGATGTAGACTGTCTGTACATAGCAACAACTGCATAGGAAAGAGGTCAAATTCTCAGGAAGTAACATTTGCACTGCTGTCACACTCATGTTTGCAGCAGTCTTTTAATGACTGCTCTGTGTTTTGTTCCTCTGGTGTTATGAATATTGAGGAGCAAATGATGATTGTATGGGATTTGTCACTGGGAGGAACTGCAACCAAAGGTCTGCTTTATTGAGAGGGCTTCTATTTTCTTGGTTTTGTCAAGAGTATCCCTGGATTTTGCATTTGCCCTGGTGAGGCCACATCTGGAATATTGTGTCCAGTTCTGGGCCACTCAGCTCAAGAAGGACCTCAGGGAACTGCTTGAGAGAGTCCAGCCCAAAGCCCCCAAGCTGCTGCAGGCAATGGAACATTTGTGAGGCCAGGCTGAGGGAGCTGGGAGCAGAGCAGCCTGAGGGCTGCCCTTATTGCGGTGCTAAAGATGTGTAGGGATGGAGCCAGACTCTGCTCAGGGATGGCCAAAAACAGGACAAGGGGCACTGGGTGCCAGCTGGAGCAGAGGAGGTGCCACGGGAGCAGAAGGAAAAACTTTGTCACTGTGAGTTCTGGAGCCCTGCAACAGGTTGCCAGAGAGGTTGTGGAGTCTCCTTCTCTGCAATCCCACCTGGATACATTCCTGTGTGACCCACCCTGGGTAATCCTGCTTTGGCAGGGGGGCTTGGACTGGGTGGTCCTTTCAGGATCCCTTCCAACCCCTAACTTGTGCGATTCTGTGATTCTAGCTGTGGTAATTGTGAACTGACAAATGGAAGTGAGAAGCAGAGCTGAGAGCAGAATGCAAGATGCAAAGATACTTGACAGGAAGTTCCAAAACATCTAGATTCAGACAAAACCAGCTTTCCACCTAGCTGTAGTTACACTTTGGAGTGGAACCTGCTTAAATGCAGGCCAATTTTCCTTGAGACGAAAGAAACAGGTTTAAAAATTTACAGAGTAATTAGATTTACCAGTTGCCTTGACCTACATTTATTGCTGAGATTAGAAACTGCAGTGTTCAATAGCTACGTTCTGGCAAGTTTTATGTAACTTGCTTTTCCACTCTGAGTTTATTATGGTTAATAAAAATGAAATGTTTGCTTTGGAGATACTTGCAGTCCTCTGTTTAACATGTGCTCTGCAGAGAAATGGATACTTAGATATTTTTTTTTTCCCCCCTCACCTCTGCAAACAGCAGATCAAATGAGTTGCTTTATGCTAGGGAAATGAGTGTCTTTAGGTAGCATCATTTGTCCTGTCATGGTTGTGATGTTTCTTTGGCATTCAGTAGTTAAACCAGCACAAAAATCCCCAAAGTGAGGAGGGAACAGTGCCCTGGGAGTGCATCCCTTTAGGCATGGGCTTCTGGAAGGATGAGCCTTTCCTGGAGCTGCATTGTAGCCTGGTCAGCATTTGAGCAGAAGTTGCACCAACCTCAACACTGAGGCTGGCAAGCTTAACCTCACAACCAGGCTGGGTAGCACCTTTCCCAAACCCAGAAAAAAAAAAGAAATCTTAAACTTATTTTGATTATCAGAAGGTATGGTTTATGGAAAGAGTCAGGTTAGTTGTTATTTAAAGTCCTTTCCCAAAACACAATGGGAGGGAGCAGTGATTCTTCTCAGATTTTCATAGTATTACTCAGGTTGGAAGGGATCTTAGAGGGCATCTACTCCAACCCCTCTGCCATGCCCATGGACACCTCTCAACTAGACTCAGCTGCTTAAGGCCTCATCCAGCTTGGCCTGCAACACCCCCAGGCAGGAGACAACCACAGCCTCCCTGGTAAGCCTGGGCCAGACTCTCACCACCCTCCTACTGAACAACTTCTTCCTCAGCTCCAGTCTCACCCTGCTCTGCCTCAGCTTCAAACCATTCCCCCTTGTCCTGTCTCTAGACCCCCTCAGCGCAAGACCCTCTGCAGCCTTCCTGCAGGATCCCTTCAGCTCTTGGCAGGCAGCTCTGAGGTCCCCCTGAGAGCCTTCTGTTCTGTGGTTAGCTGCAAGCAGTAATGAGAGCAGTGCCAGACTAACTTCCCTGCAAACTTAAAATGTCATCCTTCTAGTGAGGGAGCAGTTAGGAAAATACTAGCACGAGTCTTAAAATACTTCTAAATTCCTAAAGATCTGTGAAAAGCTTTGTAAGTCATACACACACTCTGCTGGTCATCAGTGAGCAGAGAGGACTTCAGAAAATGGAACTATTGTTTATTTATAAATCATGCTTCTGCACCAAGCAGCTTTTGTATTGGAGGTCTTCCTCTTAGGGACAGGTCTGCACTTGAATCTGTTGTAAAATGCATTTTTAAGAGAGTCCCCTGACTCTAAATCCTGAAGAGATCCTACGGGAAGGGTGGAGAGGGACTTTGCATCAGGATGTCTAGCAATAGGACAAGGGGGAAGTCTACCTGTGACTTTAGACACTTCCAGGCTTGGAGCCTCCACAGCTTTTCTAGACAACCTCTCCTACAGCATTGTCACCCTTATGGGGAAGAACTGCTTCCTAACATCCAATCTAATTCCAGCTTCTTCCAGTTTGAAGCCATTACCTCTTGACCTGTCACTACATGCCTGTCATAAGTCCCTCTCCAGTTCTCCCCTTGTCCCCTTCAAACACTGGAAGGCTGCTCTGAGGTCTCCCTGGAGCCTCATTTTCTGCAGGTTGAACAGCTCTGTCTCCAGGTAACAGAACAGTCAGGCTGCCATGGCTGCCATGCATCACTGGCACAGCATCACAGACTGGCAGGCATTGAAAGGGACCTCTGGAGGACATCCAGTCCAACCCTTCTGCTAAAGCAGGATCACCCAGGGCAGGTCACACAGGAACACATCCAGGTGGCTCTTGAAAGTCTCAAGAGAAGGAGACTCCACAACCTCTCTGGGCAGCCTGCTCCAGCCCTCCAGCACCCTCACACCAAAGATCTTTCTCCTCATGCTAACCTGGAACCTCCTGGGTTCCAGCTTGTGCCTGTTCCTTGTCCTATCACTGGGCACCACCACACAGAGCCTGGCACCTTCATCCTGACACCCACCCTTCAGGTATTTATAGACATTGATCAGATCTCCTCTCAGCCTTCTCTCCAGGCTAACCAGCCCCAGGGCTCTCAGCCTTTCTTCACAGCAGAGATGTTTCAGTCCCTTCAGCATCCTTGTAACCTCCACTGGACTCTCCTCAGCAGGTGTTTGTCTCTCTTGAATTGAGGAGCCCAGAACTGGAAACAGTATTGCAGGTGTGGCCTCAGCACTATTGCAGGTGCGGCCTCAGCAGAGGGGGAGGAGAACCTCCCTAGTCCTGCTGACCACGCTCTTCTTGATGCCCCCCAGGTTCCTAAGTGGTTGGTAGTTGCCTTGTACCATTAGGAGCTACATCAAGACTGAGAGCCTAGGTGGCCATTTCAGCAATCTTCTTTCCCAGTCTGAGAGCAATCTGCTTGACTGGACTTGGCACTCAAGCCCCACATTCATTTATGATGTTGACTTGGAGATGTTTGTGTAGCCAGGTTGCTATTTGAGCCTCTCTGCTTCTGCTCTGGCACTGTATAAATCCAGTTTAGAAGAGCTCTTCTGATAGTGCACATCTTCCCCTGATTGTCTATCAGCACCTGGTCATTTGTGGTAGGAAAAGATGGAAGGCTTGGCCTGTACTAAATAGGAGGGGAAGATATTTTGTCTAGCTGTGGGCTCAGTGAATACATGAGATAATTACTAAAGGTAATTCAGTGTGAGAAGTAAACAGTGATTAAATTTTATTCTTATGCCTGGTCGAGTTTAAAAGGGAAATCTTGGTAGCAGGGCACAGCTGAACAATATTTTGAGTGGAAAAAGTGATCAGTGCAAAGGTGTGGTGGCAGAGAGAGCAATAACCCCCCCGCCCCGATAGGTTCTCTCCACTGTTTTCAACCAAAGGCTTCCTTCCAAAGTGTTGGCTTTTGACCCTGCTATGTTTAGTCAGGCTTAACCTTGCTCATACACAGCAATCTTTCAGAGAGGATCAGTCAGGTCTGCAGGTGGGTCTGGGTGGAGTACCCCACCAGGTTTTAATCAGGGTTAGTCATTGTCACCTTTATGACCCATTACAAGAGTGTAAGGCTGATGATGGGTTACTTGAAGACATCCTAGGCACAGAAATTGCTCACTGCTCTGTTTCCAAACAGGAAGGGTTATGACTTGAGGGTGTTGCCAGCTTTGGAGCCAGTGGGCTATGACCACCTCTATTTCCATGGCTCTGTTTCAGGCTGTGCTTTAGCTGATGTTACACTAAATGGATGCGTCAGAGCTGCCTGCAGTTTAACACTTGAAGCTCTTAGTGTTCAGAAGGCCCTCTCTGGGCTATATTAAAGCTGTGCAAAAGGGCTCTGCTGGAGGGAGAGGAACCCTCAAAAGGCATCTTGTCCAACCCCTGCACTCAGCAGCAGCCAGCTAAAGCAGACTGCCCAGGGTCACATCGTCTCTGATCTTGAATGTCTCCAGGGATGGAGCCTCAACCACAGCCCTGGGCAGCCTGTTCAAGTATCTCACTACCCTCACTGTGCACAACTTCCTTCTGATGTCCAAGCTAACTCTACCCTGCTCCAGTTTCAAACCATTGCCCTTGTCCTATTCCCACAGGCCCTTCTGAACAGTCTCTCCCCAGCCTGCCTGTAGGTCCCCTTCAGATACTGAATTGCAGCTCTAAGGTCTGCCTGAAGCCTTTTCCAGGATGAACAAATCCAATTCTCCCAGCACGTCCACTTAGCAGAGGTTGTCCAGCTCTCTGATCACCTTTGTGGCCTCCTCTGGAGCTGCTCCAGCAGGTACATGTCTCATACTGTGGGGTCCCATAGCTGGACAGAGTGCTGCAGGTGAGGTCTCAGCAGGGCAGATGTATGCCTGGCTTGGTTTTTTTACATGTAGAGAATCGTGCAAGGACATGTTGTGGGCAATCAGGAGATTTGCATGCAGGCTTCCATGTTGATAGCAGCAAGAAATCAAAATCACTGTGGTGGCTCTGGATTTTAGCCTCACGATTTCCATATGCTGGGAGTTCTGCTGCTCAGCCTCTGAGCAGCTGGAGTGTGGTTCCAGTAAAATGGCAGTGATGGAGTCAGCCAAAAAAAGATTATTTGAGCTAGTTTGGATTCCTTCAGATTTGTTCTTCCCTAGAAGAGAAAGTTTTGCAGAGGAATTATCTATCTTTATTTTTATTTTAATCTATCCCTGAAAAACTGTCTAGGCTCTGTGAGAAAGAATTTGTGCTTGAGAAAGATTATCAGAATGGACAGATGGTTGGAGCTTTGAGATCCAGTGAGCTCCAAATGAACACTCTGAGTGGTTTAGTTCACAACACAATCCGTGCTTATGGTTAAAATCCTTCATTCATGTTTGGAGAAGTCTGTTTGAATTCCTCTCTTTATAAAGATTTGAGGCTTTTCTCCTCACACAACTAGGAGAGGAGTCCAGTACAGGTGTGCAGGTAGTCTTGAGAATGCTTTCATTAGCTCTAAAGATTTTTTGGGCTGAGAGGAGTGCTGAAGAAAAGACTTAGGGGTGTTGGGTGCTGAGCAGCACCCCAGGAGCCAGCAGTGCCCTCAATCAGCCCAGCAGGCAGCTGTGTGCTGGGCTGCAGCCAGAGGAGTGTGGGCAGTAGGGCAAGAGAGGGGATTGTGCCCCTTGGCAATGCTCTGCTCAGACCTCACCTCCAATCCTGCCTCCAGTGCTGCCGTCCCCAGCAGAAGAAGGACACAGAGCTGGTGGAGAGAGTCCAGAGGAGGCCACAAAGATGACCCAAGGGCTGTGAGCACAGGCTGAGGGAACTGGGGGTGTACAGCCTGCAGAGAAGAAGGCTCCATGGGACCTTAGAGCTGCTTGCCAAGAGCTGAAGGGATCCTGCAGGAAGGCTGCAGAGGAACAGGCCAAGGGGGAATGGTTTGGAGCTGAGGCAGAGCAGGGTCAGACTGGAGCTGAGGAAGAAGTTGTTGAAGAGGAGAGTGGTGAGAGTCTGGCACAGGCTGCCCAGGAAGGCTGTGGCTGCCTTCTGCCTGGGGCTGTTGCAGGCCAGGCTGGATGAGACCTTGAGCAGCTGAGTCTAGTAGAGCTCAGTTCCTATTGAAATTAACTGGAACTGGGTGCTTAAGGACAGCTGCAGATCTGGGCCTGACTTCTGTCTAGGCTGCATGACAATGTCACTGGGAGGAAGCATGGATGGGATGGCATCGAGCAGCACGTTCAGGGTTCCTTTGCCATTCTCATGTTGGTCTCACCCATTGTTTGAGCAGTGCTGGTTGGCTCTCAGACCACCAGCAGCGATGAGCTTGCTGACAGCTTGTTCTTTGTGCCAGTCCAGTTGAGCCTTCCTTTGACAGTAGCCCCCAGCAAGGATTCCTTAGCTTCCTTGTGTCATCTTTCCTTAATTCCTGCATCAGCCACGGATCTCTGTGTGCATGATGTGTGTTGGTTCTCAACTTTTAATCTCAAGAGTAGTCTTTTCTGCAACCAGTAACATGCCTCTTGTCTAAGAAAGGGAGGGATTCTGTACTTGGGAAAGCTGCTCCTTTCTGGAATGGTTCTGTTTCTTTGATGTTTGTGTGCAATGAAATCTGAATGTTTCCCTTCCCTCTAGTAAATAGAAGGGGGAAGAGAATGGAAAGGGGAGGGGAAGGGAAGGAAAAGGGGAGGGGAGGGAAAGTGAAGAGCAAGGGAAGGGGGGAAGAGAAAAAAAGAGAGGAAAAAATGAAGGGGAGGGAAGGAAAAGAAGAGGGAAGGAAAAGAGGCAGGAAGGAAAAGGGGAAGGGTGGGAAAGTGAAGAGCAAAGGAAGGGGGGGGCAAGAGAAAAAAGAGGGAAAAGAACTCCAACCCCTGCATTCAGCAAGGACATCTCTGGCTAAAGCAGGCTACCCAGGGCCACATCATCTCTGATCTTGAATGTCTTCAGGGATGGAGCTTCAGCCTGGGCAGCCTGTTCAAGTATCTCACCACCCTCACTGTGGACAAATTCCTTCTGATGTCCAAGCTAACTCTGCCCTGCTCCAGTTTCAAACCATTGGCCTTGTCCTATTCCCACAGACCCTTCTGAGGGAGGGATGGGGCAGGAAGGGAAGGGAAAAGAGGAATGAGGGGAAAAAAAACAAAGAAAAAAAGGGAAGGGAATATGTTTTAGCTCTGAATTTGTGTGGTAGCTGCCCTTGTTGCAAAGATGACAGGCACTAGCCGCAGGTCTTCCTCTGACAGTTGTGTCCTGCCTCCTGGCTGCCCACAGCTGCCCTGTGCAACAGGCCGAGTGTTGCTCTGCACTGGTGCTGCATTGTGCAAACACAGCCACCCAAGTCTCCTGAGCTGCAAGCTGCCTTCAAGAGTTTCTTGTGCTGCTGCCCACGCAAGAGAGGCTGCAGATGGAAGCTGTAGCAGAAGCTCCCAGCCTTTGCCTTCCATCCTGAGGTGGAAGCTGAAGATAGAATTTATTTATTGGCAGATAAAAACCTGAAATCATTGAGAACAGCCTGGAGAGACTTAAGCAGATGTGAATGTATGGAAAGTGCTATGGAGGCAGTAACTCTTCCAACAGTGCCACTCTGCATAGGATGTGTGCTCAGGGGTAGGCTGTGCTGGTTTGGAGCTCCTTCCTCCTCCATCTCCAGCACAGCCTCTTGCTGACTGCGTCAGAGCTGAAAGTGAGGGTTGAAATCTCAGAATTTCCAAGACACTTGTAAGTTTTAGCATTTTGTTAGCCTGGCTTTCTGGGCCTTAACAGTGAGGGTGATGAGGCACTGCAACAGGCTGTCCAGAGAGGATCCCCCTACCTGGAGGTGTTGAAGACCAGGCTGGACAGGACTCAGAGAAACCTGATCTGGTTGAAGATGTCCCTGCTGCCTGCAGGGGTGGGGGGTTGGACTAGATGACCATTCCAACCCAAACCATGCTATAATTCTATGATTCTATGAGGTGGGCCCTCGAAATGCTCAGCTAAACCAAGATCTTGGCATGCAGAGCAGCAGAAGGTCTGGCACTTGGCTGACTTCAGTGGTGAGAGCTAAAGCAGCAATGAGTTTTCAGGTACCAGAGCTTTGAAAGCAGATAGATATTTAGAGCTACAGATGTGAGGGCAGGGCCAGCTGGGGTGAGGTAACAAGTGCCTGTACCTCTACAGAGCTCTCTGCTCTCTTGCAGGCAGAAGATGAGCAGAGGGCTGGAGGACTTCCCCCATGGGCTGAGAGAGTTGGGGCTGCTGAGCCTGGAGAGGAGAATGCTCCAAGGAAACCACAGAGTAGCCTTCCAGTACCAGAAAGGGGGCTACAGGGGCGCTGGGAAAGGACTTCTGACAAGGGCTGGAAGTGATAGGACAAAGGGAATAGCTTTAAGTTTGAGGAGGGAAGATTTAGACTGAAGCTTAGGAAGAAATTCTTCACAGTGAAGACACTGGAACAGGTTGCTCAGGGAGGTTTGGGGTGCCCCCTCCCTAGAATCATAGAATGGTAAGGTTGGAAGTGACCTCAAGGATCATCTAGTTCCAACCCCCTGCCATAGGCAGGGACACCTCCCACTAGCACAGCTCACTCAAGGCCTCATCCAACCTGGCCTTGAACACCTCCAGGGAGGGAGCAGCCACAGCCTCCCTGGGCAACCTGTTCCA
>VWZE01007042.1:0-10216 GCA_013396675.1 Eubucco bourcierii | reverse complement strand
AGAGCAGAACAAAGGGGCAGAATCCTCTCCCTTGCCCTGCTGCCCACACTGCTCTTGCTGCAGCCCAGCACTCAGTTGCTGTATGGGCTGCACTCACATTGCAGGCTCATGTTGAGTTTTTCATCACCCCACACCCCCAGGGCCTTTTCCTCAGTGCTGCTCTCAGCCATTCCCCACCCAGCCTGGAGCTGTGCTTGGGATTGTGCCTACCCAGCTGCAGGACCTTACACTTGGCTTCCACCTCCCTGGAGGTGTTTGAGGCCTTGAGCAACCTAGGCTGGTGGGAGGTGTCCCTGCCTGTGGCAGGAGGGTTGGAACTGGATGGTCTTGAGGATCCTTTCCAACCTAACCTGTTCTGTGAATCCATGTATCACAAATCTGTGAATCTATAAAGCTGGAAGCTCTTCCATCTCCCAGTTGATCAGGGAAGAGTCTCAAACCTACGTTTGTAGGAGAGGGGAACAGCTGGCAGGGCATTTTTCCACACTGCTTTGGAACTTGCACTTCCCCCAGTACCAAAATAGTTGTGGGACAGGCTGCAGTGGCCCACTTGTTTTTCTTAGCAGTGAGGGGATGGGAGGATTCTGGTGGAAGACTGTAAATAAATCTTTTCAGCTGTTGGGCTATGTTTATTAGCAAGGAAAAGAGAGCTGCTGCTTTAGTATAGCTTTAGAACTGCACCTCTAAAAATAGCACCAGCAGCAAAGGGTAAGTGTCCCTTCCTTAGGGTGGCTGTGTTCATCTGGGTGCCAGTGAGAAATCACACCCAAAGAAGAAGGCAAATCCATTTTGCTGAGGGCTAGCAGGATCTGTGGCCCCAGTGTGTATTTCCTCTCATGATGCTCAGGCTAAGATTTGCTGAGGACCTGAGGCTGAGTTCTCAGTGAACTGATGTTTTACTCTGTATTTTCTTTTGCTGAAGTAAAACCTCCCCAATATTTGCTTCCTGTGTTCTTCCTTCCTACCAACAGATACAACCACTGGAATAATTGAGGGTGGAATTCTGGTTTGCAAAAGCAGAAAATGGGAATTATTTTAGTTCTGTAGACATTTTTATTTATTTTTACTTTCAAACAAAACAGATCACCTCCCACCACTCTCTACATTCTAGATCTGCTCCAATAAATGGAAGCTAGGAGGAATGAGAGTGACAGTGGGGTTGAAAAAAAGGCTTTCACTTATTAATGGCACCATGAATGTCAGAGTGAGTCTTCTTGAGAACAATGTGACTGCAAATAGCAGTGAAGAGCACCAAAGTGCCAGTGGCTTGCTCAGTGTAAGAGAGTCCTTTCATTCACTTTGTTTGGTAACTCTCTTACCTCCCTGGCCTTCAAAATGTTAGGGAGAGTAGGCAGAAAAAAATGTGGTATTACAAGGCTGTGGTAGCTCTAGATAGATGATGATGAGCTTGTATCTCACCAGCAAATATATCCCAAGCTCCAAGCTGCCATGGGATCAGATTTCATTGACATCAGAAGTTATAAGTAAGGTCTGCATTAGCTTTTCCCCTCCTTCCACCACCTTCTCCCTCCCAAAGTTCTTCTAAACAGATGACATCTCTTTGGAGTTATATTTGCTTTGCTAATGGCTATTTTGGGTTATCAACTGGCCAGCCCTGCTGCTGAAGCTAAGTTTCAGTCTCTTCTCTAATTTAGACACTTAGAATGGGAATTCCAAAGCCCATTTCCAAGTCTCATTTCCCTAAGTGACCAATGAACCTAAGTTGTTTCTGCTCCTTTGGAAAATTTGGGTCTAGACTGGTTTGGTTTGGTGTTTTTTTGGTTGGGGGGTTATTTATTTACTTATTTGGGCTTTGGGTTTGCCTTTTTTCTGTATTTACAGAAGACTAGGTACAAGCAGAAAACAAGTTTGAAGGGTTTGCTCCTAGGCATGATTTCAAAGGCAGGTTTGCTGTTTGGTTAGAGAAAGCCGTGTTCTCCTGGGCTGCTGAGCAGCTTGCTCTCTGCTGGACTAACTCAGATTGCCTTAGACTGGAGATGAGGAAGAAATTCTTTGCAGTGAGGGTGGTGAGACACTGGCACAGGTTGCCCAGGGAAGCTGTGGCTGTTCCCTTCCTGGAGGTGTCTCAGGCCAGGTTGGATGAGGCCTTGAGCAACCTGTGCTGGTGGGAGGTGTCCCTGCCCATGACAGGGAGTTAGGACTGGATGAGCTTTTATTTCCCTTCCAACCCAACCCATTCTGGGATTTTATTAACCAGGTCCTCTCCTGACTGAGATCTTTCTGTCTCTTAGGACATGCTACAAAGGCTGCTGAAGATTTCCTGAGCGAAGCAGTCATCTGCACCAGGGAATGTGCACAGCTGAAATGCAACCATCAGAAAAAAAACTGCAGCTGAGTTTTCCCTGGAAGCAAGATCTTACTGCAGTGACTGCAACCAGCATCACAGAGCCCTGGGAGTGTGATGAGGATGCAGAAAAGTGCCTCACACCTGCTCCCCACAACAGTGCAGGTGAGTATCTGTGTCCTCTGTTGTATTAATTTCTCCCATTTAGTCTGGCAGGAGCAATCACAAAGACTGAGGAAAATGTTTGCAATGGACAGAACAGAGGGGAAGACGTTAATATAATTTTTTTAATACCCTTCTGTGTGCATGAAGGATGAATTAAAATTGGAACAGGTGCAGAGGGAGGCTGTGAGGGTGGTCACAAGAATGGACAGCACATATAAAAGCCCATAAAGGCTTTGGTTTTGTCTGTTAGATAAACCCACATCTCTCTAAATATATGAGAGAAGAAAATATATTTAGGCTGCAAAACAATGCAGGGATAAGAACATGTGGGTGTGAACCAGGCTAAAATAAATCAGAGCAAGGTTTTAAAAACTACCTAACCTTCAAGTAGGAGGTGAGAGAATGGGAGCCCTAGCTTCATTTAGTACTGATTAGTTAAAGAAAGCAGCACTTTAACACTGAGGAGATGA
Organism: Eubucco bourcierii; assembly: GCA_013396675.1. Taxonomy (NCBI): domain Eukaryota; kingdom Metazoa; phylum Chordata; class Aves; order Piciformes; family Ramphastidae; genus Eubucco; species Eubucco bourcierii. Next base: position 7,276 of record VWZE01007042.1, on the reverse strand, counting down.
CAAGCTGGAGATGGAGGCAATGCTTTTCCATTCCACCCCATGCAGGAGAAGTGATAATGACAATGTGAGCAGAATCCAGGGACTGAAGCTTGAGGAGGGCAGATTGAGACTGGAGATTATGAAGAAATTTTTTCCAGTGAGGGTGGGGAGAGATTGGCACAGGTTGCCCAGGGAGGCTGTGGCTGCTCCCTCCCTGGAGGTGTCTCAGGCCAGGTTGGATGAGGCCTTGAGCAACCTGGGCTGGTGGGAGGGGTCCCTGCCCATGGCAGGGGAGTTGGAACTGGGTGAGCTTTGAGGTTCCTTTCAACCCAACCCATTCTGTGAATCTCTGTCTTAGAATTCATAAAATGGTTGAAGTTGGGAGGAGTCTCTGAGGATTGTCTACTTCAACCCCTGTTCAAGCAGAGGGAACTGGAACAGGTGGCTTAGGTCTGTGTCCCAAGGATGGACACTCCACAACCTGTCTTGGCAGGCTGTAGTCAGGGTTGGAGGAATGTGGCAACCAGAAATCAAACCTTGGTGAAGATGAAAGTAAAGATTCAGAGCAAGGACTGAACAGGCTGATTCCACTCATTCTTTAGGGTGTTTTGCATGAGAGCTTCTACAGCAGTTGCTACCTTTAAAGTTAGTGATGTGGAGATATCCGGAATTCATTAATCCAATTATATCTCACAGTCACTATAAATCAAGGGCAGTATATGCAGTAGTTGATCACTGTTACTGGCTTAGCCCCTTTCCAGCAGTTGAGTGTGGTGAAAAATAACCCCCCCATATCACCCCCCTCCTCTTGCTCCAGCTGGGTTTTGTATCCTGTCAGTGCTGCTCTTTGCACCGTGAAAGAATGCTCTGTCCAGGGGATAAAGCTGACTTTTGGAAACAGGATTCCTGAGTATTTAAATGACAGGAAGAGAAATCACATGAGAAGAGGGAGTGATTGCAGTGAGGTCAAAGGGAGCAGACCAATAATGCAGAGTTATATTTGGTTCTGCAGGCAGTTCAGACACAGCCGTAGGGTACGAGTGTCCTGTACTCCTCTGGCAGCTCTCCTCTACTGATGACAATAAAAACACATCTCCATCTCTAAGTGTTTAGCCATACATCTATGCCTGTGTGAAGAAGCAGTAATAATGATCTCCCAAGAGCTGCCAGCATAATTATCTCCTGAGATAGATCAGGGTATGAAGAGATACCACATTAAGCAGTATCTTCATTACAGAGAATGTCCTATTCTACAGCAAGCATATTTCATCCTTTCCTGTCACAAATGGTGTGGATCCAAGTCAGGAGAGGACCCAAACTTTTTTAAGTTTTGGCAAAGCATAGTTGAAAAGCAAAAGAGAGCTTGGGTGTTTTGAAAGCCTGGTGCTGCCACTGTCCAGTGCTATGGCACCCAGTGTGTCTGGCTGTTACCAGCACTGCTCATCTCTCCAGAGCAAAAGTAAAGCGACAGAGAATGGTTTGGGTTGGAAGGGACCTTCAGGATCACCCAGTTCCAGCCCCACTGCCACGGGCAGGAGCACCTCCCACCAGCCCAGGCTGCTCAGGGCCTCATCCAGCCTGGCCTTGAACACCTACAGGGAGGGGACATCCACAGCCTCCCTGAACAACCTGTGCCAGTGTCTGTTCGACCTCACTGTACAGAATTTCTTGCTAATCTGCAGTCTAAATCTGCCCTCCTGCAGCTTCAATCCATTGCCCCTAAACAGCATTTACTTAATAGCAGTGCAGATGTGTATTATGACATAAAACAAGAGGGGAAGCCTGTAGGCTCTGAGAAAGCTGGCAGAAGAGAACATTAAATATTGATGAAGTCTGAGTTAGCCCTTAGTCTGTCTCTGAGGCATAAATGAGAGGTGATAGCACAGCGTCAGTGTCTCAGAAAAGCCTCTAATTAAGGACAAAATGCTCAAGACAATACTACTGGGACTCAGAGTTTCTTCATGTACTGTTCAACAAGGAAACAACCACCAAGATGTACCCAAGCCATTGCTGTGCTCTCACCCTCAGCTCCAGAAAAAAAACTGCTGCAGGAATACCTCCTCCACTCAATCTCATCTTGACCTGCACCTGCTTGGTTGCTGCTTTAAATAGCATTTCAGAGGAGCTGGAGCTTTACAGTGACATTAGATTGGATATTAGCAGCAATTTCTTTGCTGCAAGAGCAGTCAGGGATTGGCACAGGCTACACAGGGAGGTGGTGGAGTCCCCATCCCTGGAGGTGATCAAGAAACCTGTGTCCATGGCATTTGGGGACATGTTTTAATAGCCTTGGTGGTGTTGGGTTGCTGGTTGGACTGGGTGATCTTGGAGGGGTTTTCCAACCCAAACAATTCTGTGATTCTGTGAGCCCCATGGAGTGTCCAAAACATCCTTCTCCCATCCACCCAAACTCTCCTATATGATGCTTAGTAAAGACATAATGGGAGACTTCCTGCAAGCAAAGAACAGTTCTGGGTTACATTCATAGAATCATAGAATGGTAAGGTTGGAAGGGACCTCAAGAATCATCTAGTTCCAAGCCCCTCCCATAGGCAGGGACACCTCCCACTAGTACAGGTTACTCAAGGCCTCATCCAACCTGGCCTTGAACACCTCCAGGGAGGGAGCATGTACATTCAATGTAATCTACCACTCACTGCCAGCTTTGGAGTACTAAATGTGATTTTTTTGGAGTGTTGTGTACCACCAGAATGCTCTTTATCTATCTGCTCTGATTTAATTCTCCTCTGCTAAGACATTCTGATAGTTCTTGAGTTTAAACCACCTGTTTGGAAGCAATGAGCTCAATAAAGAAACCCATCTGAATTTAGAGCTGAGTCCATGTGTTGCCCAGCTAGCCTACAGATGGACCTGGCTCAATTATGGTCTTAGCAGTTAGCATAAGAGATGTCCTAGAAATACTGCTTTCAGAGCTGGTGCTGGGGCAGAGATCATGACCAGCAGGTACTGCATAATGAGCTGTGGATAGCAATCATCTGAAACTGCCTTTTGGAGTACTGAGATTTACCAGGGCTGCAGACCAGCTTCTCTCTGTTGTGGGTGGATGTCAGAAATACCTCTTCAGAGCAGTAGGAAAGTGGGAAGAATAAGTAGGTGAGAAGAATATCCATCTCTATTGATCTAAACAACACAAAGCTTGAATAACTTCAACCAGAACTACCCCAAAGCTTAAGGATTTGAAGAGTCAGAGGGCTGGCTTGCTTTGGACTTGGATGCTATCTTTGTGTGCTCCATAGGGCTGGGTGCTCAGTGCTTTCGAAAGGAAAAATGTTGCAGTGAAGGAGAAAGGATCACTGAGTGTGTGTGCAGCTCTGGCAGCTGCCTCATGAGATGCCTGTCTTCAGAGAGTCAGAGAGTGGCTGAGCTTGGAAGGGACCTCACAGATCATCCAGTTCCAAGTCCCCTGCCATGCTCAGGGACACCTTTCAACTATACTCAGCTGCTCAAGGCCTCATCCAGCCTGGCCTGCAACACGTGCAGGAAAGAGGCAGCCACAGCCTCCCTGGGCAGCCTGTCTCAGTGTCTCACCACCCTCACTGGAAAGAATTTTGTCCTAATCTCCAGCCTAAATCTGCCCTCCTCAAGCTTCAATCCATTCACCCTCATCCTATCACTTCAAACCCTTGTAAAATGTCCCTTCCTGGCCTTCTTGTAGACCCCTTCAGGTACTGGAAGGCTGCTCTAAGGTCTCCCTGGAGCCTTCTCTTCTCCAGGCTGAAGACCCTCAACTTAATCCTTCAGGGCAACAGACTATTGTGTTACCTTCAGAAACTTCATAGGTTTAAATGGTTAGGGTCAGAGTCAGGTTTAGAGTGAGGGTTAGGGTCAGGATCAGGGTCAGTGTCTTCCTAGGCATTTTCATAGAATCATAGAATGGTAAGGTTGGAAAGGATCTCAAGGATCATCTAGTTCCAACCCCCTGCCATAGGCAGGGACACCTCCCACTAGTACAGCTCACTCAAGGCCTCCTCCAACCTGGCCTTGAACACCTCCAGGGAGGGAGCATCCACAACCTCCTTTGGTGATGGACTCCTCCTATTTCCTCACAGTAGCTGAATGGCTTCAAGGCAGTCATATTGTTCACCATAGTTTTTGGCAAGCTTGCTACCCTAGGAAATGCATCTCCTTTTACCCCCAACAGTGCCCTCTGAAGTGTATTCCTTCAGACCTTCTAAAATGAGCTGAATTTCCTTCACCTCCCCATGAAAATGGGATCCTGAAAGATCTTGCTGCCTCACAGGGGCTGCACTGCAGTTTCTCTGAGTCAGCACTTCTCATATCTGCTTTTCCTCCTGGTGGTCTTGAACAACTTGGTTTAGTTTCTAATGGAATCTAAATCAAAACTTGAGTACTGTGTTCATTTTTGGCTCCCCAGTTGAAGAGGGACAGGGATCTGATGGAGAAGGTCCAGCAGAGGGCTGCAAGGATGATGAGGGGACTGAAGCACTGCCTGTTGAGGAGAGGCTGAGGGACCTGGGGCTGTTGAGTCTGGAGAAGACTGAGAGGGAACCTAATAAATGTTTATAAAGATTTGAGAGCTGGGGGTCAGGAGGGGTGGGACAGGCTCTGCTGACTTGCTCCCTGGGATAGGACAAGGAGCAATGGATGGAAGCTGCAGCACAGGAGGTTCCAGCTCAACACAAGGGGGAACTTCTTTACTGTAAGGGTCCCAGAGCACTGGCACAGGCTCCTCAGAGAGGTTGTGGAGTCTTCTCTGGAGCCTTTGAAGGCCTGTCTGGATGTGTTGCTGTGTGACCTGAGCTAGATTGTCTGGTCCTGCTCTGGCAGGGGGGTTGGACTGGATGATCTCTTTGGGTCTCTTCCAACCCCTGACATCTGTGACCCTATGAAAACAGATCTGGGAAGGTGAGAGCTTTCACAGAATGACAGTGGTAGGGTCTGGAAGGGATCTCTGGAGATCACCCAGTCCAAATCCCCCTGCCAGAGCAGGGTCACCCAGGAACACATTCAAGTGGGTCTTGAAAGTCTGCAGAGAAGGAGACTCCACAACCTCTCTGGGCAGCCTGCTCCAGGCTCACACCAGTGGGAAGAGCCTGGCCCCTTCTTCTTTTTGCCCCCACCCTGCAGAGCTGTGTAAGCATTGCTCAGATCCCCTCTCAGCCTTCTCTACAGCAGCTCTGATTGCTCAGTAGTCTGGAATCAATGGGAACTGTAAAAGCTCTAACAAAAGGTCTCTGAGAGGAGTGAATGCATGCCACAGGCTTACTGGGTGGGATTCATCTCACCAAACACAGACAATTCCTCTTCTGGACTTCATTTATTGTGTGTGGAGGGAAATAAGCATGTCTAGGGGCTTGGGTCTTTTCATTTTGCAGCACAATTTATCTCATCCCAGTGTCACTGCCTAAAACAAACCAGATGAATCACTTGTTAAATGCCTGTTTTCTCTCCACTGATTTCAAAGAAGGCCTGAGTTGACTCTGTCAGCTCTAAAAACCCATACTGGAGCTGACTAAAGCTGGTTCTAGTAGGTTACTTTAGAACTGTTTTAACTTGCCCAGCTTTTTGCCCCTGGTATTCTCAGGAGGCTGAAAGTTGAGCAGGAATCCATGCAGACTTGTGCTGTCTGGAAGTTGCTTTTCCTGGTTAAGAGTCCTTTTGTGCTCAACCCATCCATGCCTAAAGTTTCCAGTGTTTAAAGCTGTCTTCCTGTGTTGAGTTTTTTGAGCTTAACAGGAAAGTTTGGGTTGGTCTCTTTTCACATGCAGCAAGTGACAGGACAAGAGGAAACAACCTCAGGTTGTGCCAAGGGAGGTTCAGGTTGGATATTAGGAAAAATGTGTTTCCAGAAAGTGTTCTCAGGCATTTTTTCCCTTTGGAATCATAGAATGGTATCACAGAACCATAGAACGGTAGGGGTTGGGAGTGACCTCTGGACATCATCCAGTCCAACCCTTCTACCAGAGCAGGATCACCCATGGCAGGGCACACAGGAACACATCCAAGCGAGTCTTGAAAGTCTGCAGAGAAGGAGACTCCACAACCTCTCTGGGCAGCCTGCTCTAGGGCTCAGCATCTTCACAATAAAGAAGTTTCTCCTCATGTTGAGGTGAAACTTCCTGCACTCCAGTGGCTGCCTGTTGCCCCTCATCCTATCACAGGGCATCACTAAAAAGAGCCTGCTTTCCTCTTCTTGTTATCCACCCTGCAGGCTGCTCAGTTCCCCCCTCAGCTTTCTCTTCTCTAGGCTAAGCAGCCCCAGAGTTCTGAGCCTTTCCTCATCACACAGATATTGCTGTTGGACTCTCTCCAGTAGTTCCCCATTCCTCTTCACAGAATCACAGACTCACAGCACCATCCAGGTTGGCAAAGCCCCTCAGGATCACCAAGTCCAACCTAGAGCCCTACTCTACAAGATTCACCTGAAACCATCGCCCTAAGCACCACATCCAAACCACCCTTAAACACATCCAGGCTGGGGGACTCCACCACCTCCCTGGGCAGCTCATTCCAGTACCTCTTGCCCTGGGGGAGTCAGAACTGGGCACAGTGCTGCAGGAGAGAACATGACCTATCCCTGCTCCCTGCTCTTTTTGCTCCTTAGCTGCCTGGCACAGGTCTCACTTTTATCTCTGGCTAGGGGTCAGTGACCACAGCAGCAGCGCTGGCTGCATTCATCACTCTGTTCACGTGCTCACTGCCTCTTTGCTGCCCCAGGATTTCCTAACTGAGGGCTCTGCACTGCACCAGCTGCAAGTGCCCAGCTTACCCTGGCTCTCAAGGGCTCCCTTCACACGTAGCTCTGCTGGGATCTACGTTTTTTCATACCTTTGTTTACCTGACCTGTAAATATTTTGGAGAACACGGTGGTGCTTTGGGGACGTTTGCTATTTGCCCTGTTGTGGTGAGGCTGTGCTTACACAGGTGTCTCTTGCAGAATTCATTCATGAGCAGAACCACACAAGCTTCCAAGTTAATAATTTCCCTGACTGTCAAAAACCAGGGCAGATCAGAATGTGCACTGTGCTGGTAGAGCTACAAATTGGGCTGCTTTACTATTATTAATTGGAGCAGGGCAGATTGAGGGTGGACATCAGGAGGAAGTTCTACACAGTGAGAGTGGTGAAACACTGGGACAGGTTGTCCAGGGATGTGGTTGAGGCCTCATCCCTGGAGACATTCAAGGTCAGATTTGATGTGTCCCTGAGCAGCCTGATCTAGCTGGAGGTGTCCCTGCTGCCTTCAGGGGGGTTCAACAGGATGACCTTTGAGGGTCCTTGTGAAGGTTTGGGAGTTCCCCACCCCCACCCCCCCC
>VWZE01007040.1:137875-174381 GCA_013396675.1 Eubucco bourcierii | reverse complement strand
GATCTGCCCTTGGTGAAGCCATGCTGGTTACCACCAACCACCTCTGCTTTGTTTTTCATTTCTCTTAGCAGAGCTTTAGCAGGATCTGCTCCATGATCTTGCCAGGCACAGCGGTGAGGCTGACTGGTCTGTAGTTCCCAGGGTCATCCTTTTTTCCTTCTTGAAGATGGGTGTTATGTTTGCCCTTTTCCAATCAGCAGGAACTTCACCAGTCTGCCATGACCTTTCAAATATGATGGACAGTGGAACTTCACTCACCAGTTCCCTCGGGACCATGGGTGGATCTCACCAGGCGCCATGGACTTATGCATGTTTAGATTCCCTAGGTGCTTATGAACATGGTCTTCAATTATAGTGGGCAGATCTGCCTTCTCTCAGTGACTTGATGATCTAATGGTTGGGCTCAATGATCTTAAAGATGTCTTACAACCAAAATGATTCTATGAGTTTATGATTCTATGATTCCTCACCATGTCCTCCTGCCTCCCAGTGAGTACAGTTTGCGTACAAGCCTTAGTCATGTCTTGTCAATCCAAGGCCAATAGAACAAAACAGTAGGCTTACTCTCTCCAGGGCCAATCTTGTTCCATGTCCTCTCTCTGATGACAGTCTACAGTTGACACCTGGAGAAATGTAAAGCAGGATGAGCAAGGAGATCATTTCCAGAGTGTTGTCCTTGCTACCAGGACAATTTGTGCTCAAGGACGTCTTTAACCAGAGTTGTTGTCTCTGAATTATGGGTAGGGGATGGATTTTTTTTTCCTCTGAATGTGCCCATTATCCATGAAAACCTCTAACACTGAGCCATGAAATGGTTTGGGTTAGAAGGGACCATTAAAGACCATCTAGTCCAGCCTTCCCCCTTTAGTGAGCCAAATCCTGGGCTTTTAGGACACTAATCCAAAAGCCAAATCCAGTTTAATTGCTTTTCCATGTGAAATCCAAGCTTGTGGCATGCAGAGGTGAATGGGAACAGAAAGATGCAGTTAACAGAGGAACTGCAGATGGAAACTCTACCAAAAATTTGGCTCTTCAGTACTTGTTGGTTAGTGAAATCCCCCAAGGCTTTTGACCTGGTATTTTATTCCAGGACAGAAATATGTTTTGATATCAAATTCTTGGGTTTAGGCCTGGCTACCTGACTTTTCTCCCCTTGAAGACCACATTCTCAATTATTCAGATTGTACTTCCTACAGCAAGAAGTTCCTTGGCTCAATGAGAAGCAGCAACAGCTTGGCAGGAGGTAGCTTTGCCCAGGGAGGTAGGTTGTGGAGTCTCTTTTTAATAGAGACTTTCAAGAGACCCATCTGGATGCATTTCTGTGGGACTTGTCCTAGGTGATCCTGCTTTGTCAGGGGGGGTTGGACTTCATCTCTGGAGGTCCCTTCCAACTCCTACCATTCTTTGATTCTATGATTCTATATGATCTTTGCTACTTCTGTGCTTCACAGACCTGGAAAACTCAGTTCACTTGTGCAGGGAGAAGAAAAAGTTGGGAAGCATGAGCAGTCTGTGCACAACAAACCTATCAACACATGGTATTCCAAACAAGCAGCTCTGAAGCTTAACTCTTATTTCTTCTGTCTCAGAGGATGGTTTTAGAATCACAGACTCATAGAATGGCTCCAATCTCCACAGAATCATGGAATGGAGTTGGAAGAGACCTTCAATACCATCTAGTTCCAACCTCCCTGCCATGGGCAGAGACATCTCCTACTACACCAGGCTGCTCAAAGCCTCATCCAGCCTGGTCTTAAAACATTTCTGAGGCTGAAGTTTTGGGGATCCTTCATGAAATATTTGTTAATAAAGTAGAATCTGGGCCAGAGGATCTCTTTGGGATATTAATACAGATACTCCCCCTCTTCCCCACTCCCTGCTCTTCCTTTCTCCCCCCTTTCCCATCTCATTTCCTCTTGAGCCAAAGAAATCTGTCTGCCTGATAGATGGCTCCTGACAAGCTGAGCAGCTAAAGATCACATGTCAATAGGGCTATAATTAGGAGAATTGAGCCCTGTCAGGGCCGGATGGATATTTATCTGAAATCAATGGCCAATAGGGTGGAAGGAATGAAGATGTGGGAGTGTTTGCTTTGGAGCTGCCATGGCTTTTTACACCCCTGTCTGCACAGGGATCCTGCCGGATGGGGCTTTCCTGCTGCCTGAAAAGAGGGGAGGATTAAAGCATTAGCCACGGAGATCTGCCCTGGCTTCTGAGCTGACCCCTCTCTGGATGGTCACACACCCCCCAGGTGGGGACAGGAAGAAAAAGTGAGATGGGGGTGGGGAGGCTGCTGGAGACAGGCTGCGATTCACCCTTTTGTTCTTTCTCGCAGTGAGAAAGAGCAGGTTAACAACCCATGAGTGTCCCAGAGGTACACAGGGGATGCAAGACTGAAGAGTTTGGTGGGGATGAGAGCACTGTCACCTCCCATCCTCAGATGAGATGAAGTTGGGATTTCATCTAGACTAGATTTAGACTAGATATGAGGAAGAAAGGGCAATGGTTTAAAGCTGAAAAAGGGAGATTTAAGCTAAATATGAGGAGGAATCAACACTAAAGGTGGTGAGACACTGCCTCAGGTTATCAGAGGGGTGAGAGGTGCCTCATTTTTTGGACCATTCCAGGTCAGATTGTTTGCCCTGCTCAACTTCAAGATGTCCCTGCTGACTGCAGTAGGTTGGATGGGATGAATTTTTAAAAGTCCCTTCCAACCCAAACCATTCCATGATTCCATGATATTAAATCTGGCCAAAATCTCCAAGTCAAAACTATCCCTTCATGCCAGCCACAGCTGTACCAGGGATCATAGAGTCATAGAATCATTAAGGATGGAAAAGACCTCTAAGATCTTCCAGTTCACCCATCAAACCAGCACTACCATGTCCACAAACCCATGTATCAGAGTACCATGTCTACACATTTTTAAAAAACCTGTTGGGATGGGGTCTCTACCACTACCTTGGGCAGCCTGTTCCAGGGTTTGACAACATTTTTGGTCAAGAAATTGTTCCTCATGTCCAGATTAAACTTGGTGAAACTCGAAACTGTTACCTCTCATCTTATCCCTAGTTACTAAGGAGAAGAGAACAGATTCCATCTGGTTCCAAACTCCTTTTGCAGAGTTGTAGAGAGCAAGGTCTCCTCTCAGTCTCCTCTTTTCCAGAATAAACCACCTCAGTTCTCTCAGCTTCTTCTCATAAAATGTGTTCTCCAAACCTTTTGTCAGCTTTGTTGTTGCCCTTCTCTGGACCTGCTTCCATCCAGTGAAAAGTTTGTAAGGCCACAGGCCTTGGGAGATCCTTAAACATTCCCTAACCCTCACCCTGGGAAATCCTTAAGCATCTACTTTAATGCTCTCTTGGTGTAGGGATCAAGAGCCCAGCCTCAAAGATGCTCAGCTATGAAAGAAGCTGAGGCTAAAGACCTAAATACTTTGGGCATGCTTTTGGGTAGCAGGAAGGGTGGAGTCTGGAGTAACACAAACAAGGAGGCGGCAGGAGGAGAGAAATGATCCCTTCCCTGCCTGTGGAATGATGCTCTGGGTGGGATGCCACAGCCCAGTGTGGAACTTCAACCAAAAGATTGGAGGAAGTCTTGTTAATTCCAGTCATGTTCAGCTTTGTACTCCCCATTGAGGAGCTAGCAGAAAGTTGCTTTCACTCCATCTCCAGCTGCTCATGAACCTCAGCCCCCAGATCCAGCAGGATAAAAGAATTGGCAGCCTGTGATGGTTCCTGGACTGAGCACATAGATCTTTCCCATTCCACAGTCTTCTCATCCTTCACCCAGCATGTGAAACTAAAGCTCTTAAAACCTCCCAGGGATTAATACTTAGAATTAGTGAAACCATTGATTCGCCATTGGGGCATTAGGGATCAGAAAGGTTCTCCCAGCTTGCTTTCCTCATGACAATATCCTGATGCTCCCTGCATGGCTCAAATCACGGATTCATAGAATGGTTTGGGTTGGAAGAGATGTTAAAGATCATCTACCCCCAAATCCCCTGCCATGGGCAGGGGCACCTTCCATTAGACTAGGTGTTTTCTAGCCTGGCCTTCAGCACCTCCAGGGAAGGTCAATCCACAACCTCCCTGGGCAACCTGTTCCAGTGTCTTACCACTCTCACTGTAAAGAATTTCTTCCCAACATCCAGTCTAAATCTGCTTTCCTCGAGTTTCAATTCGTTCCCTCTCATCCTATCACTACAAGCTCTTGTAAAAAGTCCCCCACAGTTTTCCCACAGATGTCCTTCAGGTACTGGAAGGTTGCTATAAGATCTCCCCAGAGCCTTCTCCTCTTCAGGTTGAACAGCCTCAGCTCTCTCAGCCTGTCCACAGAAGAGTTATTCCAACCTTCTGACCATCTTTGTGGCCTCCTCTGCACCCACTCCAAGAGTTCCACGTCCTTCTTGTGTTGGGACACCAGAATTGGACTCAGTACTCCAGACGGGGTCTCAAGAGGGCAGAACAGAAGGGGAAAGTCACCTCGCTCATTCTGCTCGTTGAAATTGCAACTTCTTCCCATTTGTCACATCCCAGTGTATCCACCAGTCCCCACAGCCCATCCCTGAATTCATTTAACTTCTGACAGTCCCACAGGAGAAAACAAGAAAGAGAGGACCCAGGGCCTGCCTCATAGCTCAGCTCACAGTGGATACCATGTAGCCTGGGATGCTCCTAATTTATTGCTTCTGTAATTGGGGTTAATTAGTGGTGACCAAATTTATCTTCTTGCCTCTCATTAATCCCAAACACAAAAGAATCCTGTTTGCAATCAATCGCTGTTTAATTACAGCACAATAGCTGCCTCCTGAGATCGAAATCCCTGCTGGCTTCAGGTCTTGACGGCAAGGATGGCAGTGGAGAGATGGAGCTTTGGAGGAGCTGGAGGGTGAGGGTGTCATATAGGACTAGCATCATCTACTCCAGGGACTGGAAAGGTTCATGAAGGGAGGCATAAAAGTCTACTTGTGCTGGTTGAAGGATCAAGCAGTGGGCTGCAACTGGGGAGAGAGGGTTGGGACTTTAAACAGCTCCTCATACAAAGGAAGGACAACAGAGTTCAGGGCGGTGGAGGTGCTGGACACTCTTGGGATATCTTTTTGTCTGGATCATCTGTTTGTGGCTATTAAAAAGAATTGACCAGATGTATCTCCTGCCTCCAAGATCCTGTTTCTCTGGTGACTTAGGGCCCAGTGAACACCTTGGTCCTGGTTTGTACTCTCCAACAACAGATTCCATTGCTTGGTTGTAGACTTTAGAGGCTGCAGTCACAGAAGAAACAGTAAAGCAACCTGTGAGCTATCAAGCGTTCTGCTGAGATCCTGAAGGAAAACATCTCTTTTCCCAAGTAACAAATGTCTTTTCCCAAGTAACAAATGATAAGACAAGAGCAAATGGCCCCAGATTGTGCCAAGGAGGTTCAAATTGGAGATTAGGGAAAAATTTGTCACTGAAAGGGATGTGAAGGCCTGGACCAGGCTGCCCAATGGTGGAGTCCCTATCCCTGGAGAGATTTCAAAGCCATGCAGGTATTGTGCTGAGAGACATGGTTTAGTGGTGGACCTGGCAGTGTTAGTTTTACAGTTGGGCTTCATGATCTTAAAGGTCTTTTCCAACATAGTGATTCTGTGCTTTGGAGAGAAAATCTGTTCCTCGTGATGTCTGGCCTTGAAGAAACCATTGCCAGGATATTAGGTCCAGTCTTGACCTGAGGGAAATGGAAATGCCTTCAGTCAGAAGAACAGGGAAGCAAGGTCCTGCCACTGTCTGGCACTTTGTTGTTGAGACTGAAGGTATCTGAGGCCACCATATGATTACCCACAAGGCCACGAAAAGCAAGGGAGAAAGGAAAAAATGTGAACTCTGAGAAAATTCTTGTTTTTACCCCTCCCTCAAGTGATTTAAAAGCTGTGAAGATGTGGTGTTGAGGGCCATGGTTTAATGGTGGACTTGGTTGCGCTGGGTTAATGGTTGGATTTGATCCTAAGGATCTTTTCCAACCTAAATGATTGATTCTGTGATTTCTGCAATCAACCTCTGGTTTCCTCTCCACTTCCTGAGTCATTTCTGGGGAGAGGCTGAATGACCAAGACCCTACCTGAGATCCCCAGATGCTTTTTGCCGGGAGAAATATTTCATACCTGTCCTGCCCCCTCATTTACCCAGATAAATGGATGCTCGGTTAATGCTGTGAGTATTAAATAAACTCCCTGCCCACCTCTCCCTCCCTGCTCTTTAGGTGCCATCAATCTCCAGGATTATTGAGCCTGGTTTTGGAGTTAGTGGTGTGTTGAAAATGCTCCAGTTTTCCCTTTATCACTTTCAGATCAGCTCATTGGATGGGAATCCATCAGGGAAAGTAATGGGAGAAGTTGTGCTGATTTATGGCTCTGAGTTACTGGATCAATTGGGTTTTTGCCTCCTTTTCAATATGGGGTTGTGCAGGTCCAGGGTTGGTGCTGTTCAATTCCCCTTCTCTGAAAACATCAGGTTAATCAATGCTTCCCATTCCAAGAAGGATCTTATCCTGACAAATGCTGGAGATGCCCTGGATGTGATAAAATATCAGCTGGGTCTGAAAAAAGAGCAAGGGCAGAATTCCTCCTGGGATCTCAACCCTTGTCTCAAGCCACTTACTGGATGTAGTATTTGGGTGGATTTAGGGGTTGGGCACCAGCCAGGAGCTGAATGTTGTGCTTTAAAACCATCATGGATCAAAATGCAGTTGATATTAGAATCATAGAGTCGTCAAGGTTGGAAAAGATCATCAAATCTAACTGTCAACCCAACATTGCCATGTCAAATAAACCATGTCCCAAAGTGCCATGTCTGCATGGTTTTTTAATACCTTCAGGGGTGGTGACTGCACTACCTCCCTGGACAGCCTCTTTCAGGGGTTGACCACTCTTTTGGAGAATAAATTGTTCCTAATGTCCAACCTAAACCTCCCCCACTGCAACTTAAGGCTGTTTCCTCTTGTCCTATCACTAGGGAGAAAAGACCAACCCCCACCTGGCTTTTGAGCTGTTTTTCTGCTTGGACATCACCAACCACCCTCTCCCCAGCCCCTGTGCATATTCAGAGGGAAGAGCACCATCTACTGAGTCTGTCTCACCTATTTCTTCCCCTTTTTTTCTTCTTTTTTATTATTTTTTTTTCTGCTTGTGTTCTCAGCTGGCCTCTGCTTCACTCTGGGAAAGGCAGGAGCACGTTCAGCACTGAGCAACCCTCCTGATCACTCCAGGCATTTCTGCTTGCACTGTTTTTCTTTCTAAGCTGTTTGTGCTAATGAGACTTGTCTTCCTTGAGATCTTTCTGCTTCTTGTCTTCATGAACTAACACCCCTCATGGCCCTCTCCAGATTCAGGTGAGTTTTCTTTTGAAGCATGTGTGGGTAGAGGGAGGCTTGGGAAATGAAATAACTTAGAGATGTTTGGACTCAAAATCTATATCTAAGGTAAATATTGCAGAGTTAGATTTAGGAAGCACCAACAGATGTGGCAATACAGAATCATAGAGTCACTGAATGGTTTGGGTGGGAAGGGAACTTTTGAAGGTCATCTAATCCAACCAGCCTGCTATCTGCAGGGTGCACCTGCAACTAGAGCAGGTTGATCAGAGCCTCATACAAGATGACCTGGAATGGTTCCAGGGGTAGAGGCATCTACCACTTCTTTGGATGATCTGGGATAGGATCTCACCACCATCTGTGTAACGAGTTTCTTCCTTCTGTCCAGTCTAAATTACCCTCTTTTAGTTTCAAAACATTACCCCTTGTCTTGTCACAACAGACTCTGCCAAAAACTCTGTCCCTAGCTTTCCTGTACCCCCCTTCAAGTGCTGAAAGGCAACAAGAAGGTCTCCTTGGAGCCTTCTCCAATATGAACAACTCCAACTCTCTTAGCCTGGCCTCACAGCAGAGATGTTCCAGTTCTAGGATCATTGTTGTGGTCTCCTCTGGCCCTGCTCGAACAGGTCCATGCCTCTCCTGTGCTCAGGACTTCAGAGCCAGCCCCAGCACAGCAGGTGAGGTCTTAGCAGAGTGCAGTAGAGGGACAGAACCCCCTCCCTCTACTTGCTGTCCACACTGCTGGGGATCAGCCCAGGGCATGGTTGGCTCTGGGCTGGCAGCATATGGTGCCAGTTCATATGTCCAGCTTTTAAGCCACCAACACCTCCAAGCCCTTCTCCTCAGGACTGCTCTCCAGCCTTTCATCCCCCATCTATTTGTGTAGGTGCATGGGTAGATATGCAGATGTGTATACCTAGGACCAGGAGGTTGACTGTGTTCTGGCCCTGCAGAAGGCCCTAAGGATTTAGTAAAGATCTTCAGTTCTGGGTTCAGTTTCTCACTCGACCTTCCCTTTTAATACTGATCAAGCACTTCAAAAAGTCCTCAAAAGCAGTCTGGGAAAAACCCAGAGAAACCTCCTCTAGTGATTCCTGAATGTTTTCATTGAAGATAACACTCAGCTTTAGAAGGATAAGGTCACAGTCCACACTTGGCTTTATTCCCTCAAAGTTCTTCATTTGCACCTACTCCAAAATTAGAGGAATCATTAAATGTTCTTTTATTATTTCTTCTGATTTGTTTGTCATTTACACTACAAAAGTAGCTTTGTGTTTCTCCCAAGGAATGGCACAATCTGTTCTGCAAGAATTCACAGATAAGGGATCTTCAGCCACTGAGTCACTTTGTGTCTCCAGCCCAATCATCTATGGTCTCAGTGCTTTGGATATCACTAGAAAAAAAGACCAAGATGAGAGCGAGGAGATTCAGCTCCTTGTCATTCCACAATCTTTCCTTTGTTCTTCTTCTGGTCCCATGTGAACTCCAGGACAACTGGTGTGGAACTATCAAGGCCTGGTTGTACCCTCAGACACCAGCTTCTGTCACTCCTCACACATGAGTGTTTCATACCCCGTAGACAATCCCATCCCAGAGAGGTGGCAGATCGCTCCTATAACCTTCATATTCTCTGAGCATCTATTGTTCAAGGAGAGGAGGAATCAACCTGCCTCTGAACCCACCCTTGGTGTAGAGGAAATTATGATCAACCAAGAAAATAAGCATGCAGTGGCTCAGCAGTGCCAGAAAGGCAAAGTGGATCACAAAATAGCAGGTAAGGGAGGGTAGAGTAGGACAGGGGTTCTCTGCAGTGCAGCTCAGCATGCTTTCAGGCCTGGGGGCTACTGAAATGTCCTCTACCAATAACCCACCAGCCTTGTGTACATCCTCAACAGATTATAACATTCTGCAAGTTAGACATTGACTTGAATAAAAGGAGAAAATGCAGCTGAAGAGCTGAGGTTGGAGAAGCCTGGCTTCAGAGAAGCACAGAATTGCCTGGGTGGAAAAGACTTTAAGGTCATCAAATCCAACCATAACAGAACATCTCCATGTACACAACTGTGAGAGCATGTCCCTAAGATGTCATTCAAACATCTTTCTCATCCCTTCAGGGATGGTGATTCCACCACTTCTCTGGGCAACCTGGTCTAGGTAATGACAACCTCTCAGGGGAAAGAAATTGTTCTTCCTGTCCTTCTGGGTCTTTGACAAGAGGCTAGTCACTAGTTAACCAGCCAACTTGCATAGGAGATTCGGTTTCTGCAGGAAACCTCCTCAAAAGGTGACAAAACATGGCCTGTGAGGAAATGCTAGGAAGATTGTTTAGTCCAGAGACTGAAGGGAGGTGGGATAAGAGCCTGCAATTATGTAAAAGGCTTCTGTGAGAAGGGGAGGGACACATGTTTCCCTGTGGATAGGACAAGTCATAAGGAGCTTAAAAGACAGCAAAGGAGATTTAGAGCTGTGGGGATAGAGAAGGGCTGGGATTAATTGCTGGGAAGGGGGTGTGTGGAAGGGTGGTGTCACCAGTGCTGGAGGTTTGGAGGACAAATGTGTCAAGAAGGCCTTAAAGGGAGTGGATCCTACCACTGTGTAGGGCACAGGGGAGATAAATGTCCACCTGGATGCTTTTCCCTGAGCTTTGGATGGCTCAAAAGTGAGTGCTGGTACAGCTATGTTGGGCTGGTGGGTTTGACAGTACTGAGGTTTCTCCTCCACAATGCTCATGCTCAATCCTTGATGTGAGCTGCATTGTCACCAGTGTGATGCAAAGCTGCCTCTCTAGCCATTTCCAAGGCCACCACAAGCCCCTGTGCTTCTGGGTCTTACATCTCAGCCTTTCTCCCAAACCTTGTCTGTGCTTCCACCTGGATCTGCACTATGAGGAGGGGCAACAGGCACAAATTAGAATATATAAAGTTTCATCTGAGGAAAAACTTCACTGTGAGGGTGCTTGAGCCTTGGAGAAGGAGGCACAGAGAGGTTATGAAGTCTCCTTCCCTGAGGCTTGCCTTTGTGCCTGGTAAGATCACAGAGCAAATCCTCCTGAAGGTTTTGTTGAGGCATATGGAAGAGGAGGAGATTGGTGTTAATCAGCATGGCTCCACCAGGGGCAAGTCATGCCTGACAAATTTGACGGCCTTTTCTGATGGAGTTACACCATCAGTGGATAAGGGAAGAGCAACAGATGTCATCTATCCTGTCTGGTGGAAGGTGTCCCTGCCCGTGGTAGGGGTGTTGGAACTAGATGATCTTTAAGGTCCCTTCCAACCCAAACCATTCCATATTCCCTACATATATTCCAAAACCATCTGAACAAACCTGCTATGGGTGACCCTGCTTTAGCAGATGGGCTGGACTAGATGGTCTTCAGAGGTCCCTTCCAACTTGCAGCATGCTGGGGTTCTCTGAGTGGGAGCTGGAGACAGCTTTGGGGTGGAATTCACTCGAGGCAAGTAGTGTTGATCCAATCAACCAGAGGACACAAATATGCTGAGTGGACACAAGTTGAAAATAAAAGAGAAAAAGTTGAGAAAGCTCTTGCTTCCAGTAATTCCAGGGAGAGGTGTCAGCCATGATTTCTGGAAGCCACACGCAGCAGAAAGCAGGGGACTGCTGGCAGCACTAATGAAGTTACTGCCATCCCACGATTAGGTTAGGAGATCCTCCGGGACTGGCCCGCGAGGTGATGGACTGAAAGCAGAACGGGAACTAAATTGCATTTCATTTCAATTTGGCCATAAATTTGATGATTTCGTCAGATAAAGGAGTAAAGGGGGAAGGGGAGGGGTAGGGGATAGGGGGTGGAAGATGGGAGGGAGGACTTTTTGCCTTCAGCATGGTCAGGGCAGGGCTTGAGCAGGGGAGAGGGAGTGCGACACACAAAATTACATCTGGTTGGTACTGTTGTAGATCATCCATCAGAAGTGTCAAAGGCTTTATGGATGGGAACTGTACTGCTGCCTAGACTATGTGCTGAAGCCATAAGGGCTGGGGATAACAGTTACTGAACTACCCTGGGATTTATGGGAGTGGATGAGGTGACTGAAGAAAGGAGATGTGCCTTTGTTTCTGCTTTTGTGGGATACTCCACTTGGCATTATGGAATCATAGGATGACATCATGGTTTGTGTTGGAAGGGACCTTTAAAAGTCGTCTTGTCCAACCACCCTGAAGTCAGCAGCAACATCTGTAACTAGAGCAGGTAGTTCAGAGCCCCAGACAACCTGACCAGGAACGGTTCCAGGGATGGGGCATCTACTGTCACCCTGGGCATCTTGGGCCAAGGTAAAACATTTCTTCCTTATACTGAGCCTACGTCTCCCTCTTTTAGTTTAAAACCATCAACCCTTGTCCTACCACAACAGGTTTTGCTAAAAACTGTCCTCAGCTTTCTTTTAGCCACTTTTTGTACTGAAAGGCCCCAAGAAGGTCTCCCTTGAGCCTGGTAGGATCATGGAGCAGATTCTCTTGAAGGCTTTGTTAAGGCATATGGAAGAGGAAGAACAGGTGATTGGTGGTAATCAGCATGGTTGGTTCTCCAGGGTGAACAACACCAATTCTCTCAATCTGGCCTTAACGCAGAGGGCTTCTAGTCCTCAGATCATTTTTGTTCCCTCCTCTGGCCCTCCTCTAACAGGTCCATGTCTCTGCTGTGCTGAGGGATCCAGAGCTGGTCCCAGTACTGCAGGTGGGGTCACAGTAGAGCAGAGCAGAAGAGCAGAATCCCCTCCCTCCGCTTGCTACCTACACTGCTGGGGATCAGCCCAGGACAGGGCTGGCTCTGGGCTGTGGGTGCAGATTGCTTTTAACCCACCATGTTTGCACCATCTACCTGCACCCAGATGGCATGGAGAAGGGACATTGAGGTTCTCCAAGACTAGTACTACTGAGTCTAGAACCGTTTTGTGCTGGTACAGGGATGTGAAATGTGACAGGAGCTTGGCCAGTCTGTGAGGGGAAAGCTTTTAAACTGATGTGAAAGAGAGGGTAGAGGTGTTACCCATAAATTCTTAACCTAGGGGCAGAGAGGTGAACCCTGATCATGGCAGGAATCTGAAGGCATGTGGCTATCAGACTACCAGAGCAGTTTGGCAGGTAGTTTTGTGATCATAATTAATACAAGTGGCTGCCAGGAATTCAGCTGTAGAGATTTTACTGGTCTAGAGGAGTGTGACCTGCTAACTGTGTGCCTCATTTCTCCATCTCATGAGTTCCTGGTACAACCCACAGTGGTAAACATGAACATCCACTGTTGTGTATGCATTCTACAACACCATCTCTTCTTCATTGTCTTGCTTAGAAAGTAATTCATGAGTACAGGATGGAATGCAATTTGTCCTGCTTAGCTTGGAAGAGACCTTTAAGATCATCATTCATTAACCCAGCACTGCTTGGTCACCACTAAACCAAGTCCCTCAGCACCACATCTCCATAGCTTTTCAATTCCTCGAGGGATGGGGACTCCACCACTTCACGGCAGCCTGCTCCAGGCCTTCACAACCCTTTTAATGGCTAAATTGTTCTTAATAGTCAACCCAAATCTCCCCTGGTGCAATCTGAGGTAATTTCCTCTTGCCCTATTACTTGGAAGAACAAACTGACACTCACCCCCCTCCGACCTCCTTTAAGGTGGTTGTACAAAACCAGAATCCCTCAAGACGTTGGAAGATCTGAAGTCTCTGTACTGGTCCTTTCACAACCTCTGCAGGAGTTTCCCACTGGCTTATCTCACAATATCAGGTGTTGGAAAGGCCCTCTGATGATCATCTAGTCCAGAATCTCTGTTGCTTTGATCTCTGTTGCTTTGAGATCTATGGACTGTTTAGGATATTTATAGTTTTTGCCTTTATTGACTCCATTGACTGAAAATCCCACCAAGATGTACACAACTATTACAGAAGAGCATATGGGATCCTCCTACAACTGTGGGCTTGTAAGATTTCATCCCATTAAGAGCATCAGTTGGAGACTTGTAAAACACTGACCCTTAGAGAAAGACAAAAAGTGGACAGAGACAAAGTCAAGAGACCTGTCACCTCAGCTGGTCAATGGGGAATTGTTTGTCAAGTAACATAGAGGTTTTCTCAGCTCTACCTGCTGGAACTCACGTTCTTCCCACAGATGCATGTATGGAGACCAGAATGGAGAAAAGCAGATGATAACCCAGGTCATCTTGCATGCTTTCCCAACAGCCCATGGATCTTCTCCTAGCTTCCATGGGGGTGAACTGAAACAGAATCAAATACATCACAAGGAGCCAGTAAAAACCAACTGCAAAACAAGTGATGATATAGTAGACAGTTGGAGTTACACATGAGTGAAGTTGTGCACCAAAACAAGGGCAGTCAGGATTGACTGGAGGTGTGTTTAGCACTCACACTTTTCATTGGTCAGCTTTTACAGATAAAATTGAGTTATTAACCATGTTAAACCATCATTGCACATGTAAAAGTAAATTATTGTGCATATAAAAACTTTACTGCACATCTAAAAGTAAATTAC
Source organism: Eubucco bourcierii (assembly GCA_013396675.1). NCBI lineage: Eukaryota > Metazoa > Chordata > Aves > Piciformes > Ramphastidae > Eubucco > Eubucco bourcierii. The sequence goes on along the minus strand of VWZE01007040.1, from coordinate 160,521 downwards.
TGTGCATGTGAAATAGATTTCTACATGTTTTTTTTTTTCCTCTTGTACCTCCCCCTCATTATTTTCTTAATACTTGGAATCTCTCGTTTTCAACAGCTTGAAGTTCCACTGAAGATTCTTTCCCACTCTCTTTTAGCAGTTTTAAAGTAGATTCACAGCTGCTCTTTGAAGAGGAGTAGCCAGAATATTTGTAGAGGGCTTCATGTTCCTGGAAAGTTTACCTGGACCTTAGGTAAAGTCTTTCTCATCATTTATCACATCACCCTCCTGGAGAAAATGGCTGCTCTTGGCTTGGGTGGGTGTACTGTGCATTGGGATAAATACTGGCTGGATAGTCAGTCCCAACAAGTGCTGGAAATGGAGTTCAATGCAACTGGTCACTGGTCAAAGTGATTAGGACTCAGCACTGGGGCCAGTTCTCAATATATTTCTCAATGATCTGGACAAGGGAACTGAGGCACCCTCAGCAAGTCTGTAGAAGTTGGGTGGGAGTGTTGATCTGCTCAAGGACAGGTGGCTTTACAGAGCGATCTGGACAGGCTGGATCAATGGGCCAAAGCCAATGGGATGAGGTTCGGCAAGGCTAAGTGCTGAGTCCTTAGGTCACAATGTCCCCATACAATGATACCAGATGAGGCAGAATGGCCAGAACCTTCCCAATGGAAAAGGACCTGGGAGTGTTGATTGACAGGCAGCTGAAGACAAGCCAGAGCGTACCCAGGGGGCTAATAAAGGGCATCAGCATCCTGGCTTGGATCAGCAAGAGTGTGGACAGGAAGATTAGGGCAGGGATTGCCCCCTCTGTGTCCTTGGCACTGGAGAGGCCACACCTTGAATCCTGGATTCAGCTTTGTGTCCCTCATTCCAAGAAGGATACTGAGGTGCAGGAACATGTCCAGGGAAGGGCAGCAAAGGTGGTGAAGGTTTGGAGAGCAAGTCTTCTGTGCAGTGTCTGAGAGAACCAGGGTTGCTTAGCCTGGAGAAAAGGAGGCTTCTGGCTCTCTACAGCTCCCTGAAAGGAGGTTGGAACCATGTCACAGTTGGTCTCTTCTCCCAGGGAACAAATGACAGGATGAGAGGAAATGGCCTCAAGTTGCACCAGGGGAGATTTAGGCTGGACATGAGGAACAATTGCTTCCCCCAAAGGCGTGTCAAGGCCTGTATCAGGATGCTCCAGAAAGCTGTGTGGAGGTGATGCTGAGGGACATGGTTTAGCGGTGACCTGGCAATCAATGTTGGGTTAACAGTTGGACTCGATGATCTTAAATGTCTCTTCCAAAATCTATGGTTCTATGATACTATGACTCTGTCATTCTTTTCCATTCTTTCATTTCTCTTGGCTGAAGCAGTCATACGGGCTTTGAGCCTCCCTCAGATGAGTAGTACCCTGATCAGATAGCACAAGTTCCTTCACTTCCTCCTGACTATTTTATTCCACATTTAAATAAAATACGCTTTGGTGCCCTCCATCTTGGATGGATGTGTTAACCTTCATGATGTTGACTAGAAAGTGAAATGTCTTCTTACTGTCTTTGAGATTTCATCCCCATGGGGAAATGTCTGCTGCACTAAACTGGCAAATCCACCTGCCATGGATAATTTCAGAATGATATGAAGGAAAGAAGTGACTAAAGAAATAAATAAATGTCTCCCAATCTGCTGGTATCTCCTAGATTCAATGAATCAACTCAGGCCAGAGGGTCACCTCCAAGCACAGATGTCCTGGTCATGCAGAGTCTTTGCCACATTAGTGGCGACTCAGTTACTTTGAGTGTGACTCTCAAATTACTGCAAGCTTGGTGGATTCAAGGGGAGAAGCAGTGGAAGGGACTGGAAATAAAAATAACAGTCACCAGGATAGGGGAAAAAAAAAGAAAAAAGTGATCTTTATATTTTGGGGACAGTCTGGGAGAGACAAGGAAAAGAAGAGGGTTGGGTTGTTGAGTGTGACAAAGCAATGCAAGCTAGAACACTTTCCCTTGGAGAAAACCCAAGCCTGAAAATTAAGCTGGTTTTGAGTTCAGAAATGTTTTGTGGAAGCCTGATGTAAGTGGAAAATTTCCTTGTCATCCAAAATTTCTATTTTTGCAAGACATAAAATTGCTTCCATGGAAAGTTTATTGAGGATACAGCTCCACCAGCTTTAACCACTGGCATGTTTAAGTCTCTGGTTCCCAAATATTTTGGGTAAGTAAAAGGAGAATAGTCAAAGTGTCAGAACAACAAGCTGCAAGCCATGGGAAGATTAGGTGCAAATGACCTGGAACCTACAAGGACTGATGTCCTAATGGGCAGGGCAGGGGCTGTGCTAGATGGTGGTGTCTGTGAATTATCAACACTTCCCACCACAAAGTGGGTTGACCTTAAGCACCTCCCTGCAGTGTATAGGTGAGCAGAAGGTGGCTGCTAAAGCATTTGATCTGGACCAGTGTGTGCTGGAGTTGCCAAACTGTCAAGCGTCAGACAGCGATGGGATTTTTCAGAGCTTACAAATGACCACTACAAACCTCAGATCTGGTTGCAATCAAGGTGTGGGATCCTGCATTGGACCTTGTCTTGGCATGCAAAGGGGTGCTGGCTGGCCAGAACACCATCTGCAGCTAGCTTTTGGGTGGCAATGCCCATCTTTTGTATCTGTCATACTGAAATGCAATTAGCTCAACACACCTCATTCATCATCTTGGAGGTGTTGGTGGGTGAAAAGTTGGATGTGAGCTGGCATTATGCACCCACAGCCCAGAGCCAGTCCTGTCCTGGGCTGATACCCAGTAGTGTGGGCAACAAGTGGAGGGAGAGGATTCTGCTCTTATGCTGCACTCTGCTGAGACTCCACCTGCAGTGCTGGGGGCAGCTCTGGAGCTCTCAACACAGCAGAGACATGGACCTGTTGGAGCAGGTCCAGACGAGGACATGAAAATAAGCCAAGAACTGATACACCTCTGCTGTGAGCTCAGTCTGAGAGAGTTGTGGTTATTCAGCCTGGAGAAAGGAAGGTCCATGAAGACCTTCCTGTGGCCTTTCAGGACTTAAAAGGAGCTGCAGGAAATCTGAGGTGGGACTGTTCATCAGGGAAGGGAGTATGGGGATAGGACAAGGGGTGATGGATTTAAACTGAAAGAGGGAAGATATAGATTACGTATTAGGATGAAACTCTTCACTGTGAGGGTGGTGAGACCCTGCCCCTGATTGCCTAAAGAGGTGGCAGATCCCCCACCCATGGAACCATTCCAGGTCAAGTTGTTTGGGCCTCTGACCAACCTGCTATATTTATCACAGTATCACACAGTATCACCAGGGTTGGAAGAGACATCCCTGTCCATGGCAGGGATCTTTAAGGTCTCTTCCAATCCAAACCATTCTGTGATTATTTTATAAGGCTCAGGTTCACAGAAAACTAAAACTTCCTAAAGGACAATTTACCTGTTTGGAAAAAAAAAAAAAAAAAAAAAAAAAAAAAAAAAAAAAAGGAAGAGAAAGAAATGGGATGGAAAAGGGTGAATGATGATAGAGGATGGTTTAAAATACCTAACAAACAATAAAATGCCCCCCCAAGCAATAATCCCTCCACCAAGAGTGACACCAGTTTGAAAAACTGGCTTGGCTGAGAGGCAAAGGCAAAGTGGCAAGAGACACATCAAATAAAAAAGAAAAAAAGAAAAAAAGAGATTAGAGGACATTGAATTTGCACTAGAAATGTGGAAAATCAGTAAGATGAGCAAAAAGACATGAGATGTCTCTGACCAGGAGAGCTGAGACCAGCAAAGAGTTTAAATAGTTTGGGAACAGAAAGAGCTATAATAACCACAGTATTGATTCCTCCCTGGAAGGGAAATGTGCACAGCCTGCATTTTCAATAGATATTTGTTTTGTATTTTGGAGGGGAAAAAAGCAGATTTGTGGCTGATTAAAGGGAAGAGATGGTTTGCAGGCCAGTATTAACTGTGCCACAGAGCAAATAGCCCCTCTTAAAACCACTAAACTTTCTGAAAACCACTCTTAACTTCAGCCAAGAGTGTTGTAGGAAGTGGCCAAGGAGTGTTACTGGTGGTTTTCAAGTTGCTTTGGTGGGTTAAGCAATCCAGGGAACTAGAAGAAACACAGTCATGGAATGGTAGAATCATTGAGTCATACAATCACAGGATGATGTGGGATGGAAGTGACCTCTGGAGATCATCCAGTCCATCCCCTGCTAAATTGGGGTCACCCATAGCAGGTTGCACAATGTCCAGGTGGTTTTGGAATCTCTCCAGAGAAGGAGACTCCACAACCTTTCAGAGCAGCCTGCTCCAGGGTTCCAGCACACTCACAGCAAAGATGTTTCTCTTTAAGCTCAAGTGAAACTTCCTGGGTTCCCGTTTGTGCCTGTTACTCCTTGTCCTGTCACTGGGCTGCACTGAAAAGAGCCCAGACACACCCTCATAACCTCCACCCTTTAGCTCTTGCTGAGCATTGAGCAGATGCCCTCTCAGGCTGCTCTTCCTCAGGCTAATCAATCTCAGGTCTCTCAGCCTTTCCTCCTCATAGAGACGATTCAGGCCTCTCTGCAGCTTCAGAGTCTCTCCAGTAGTTCCCTGCCTCTTTTAAACTGGGAAGCCCAGAACTGGACCCAGGACTCCAGATGCAGCCTCACTAGGGCAGAACAGAAGGGCAGGAGAACCTCCCTCAACCTGGTGGCCACGCTCTTCTCCATGCACCCCAGGAGATCATTTGCCTTCTTGGCCACAAAAGCACATTGCTGGCTCATGCCAAATTTGTCCTCAGAGGACCACTCAGAGGTCCTCTGCAGAGCTGCCTTCCAGCAGGTGACTCCCTGGCCTGTACTGCTGAAAGAGGTTATTCTTCCTCAGACATGGCACTCTACATTTGCCCTTGTCCAGCTTCATGAGGTTAACTTCCACCCCACTCTGCAGCCTGTCTGGATGTAGCCGAATGGCAGCCCAGCCTGATGGGGTGTCAGCCACTGGTCCCAGTTTGGTTTCACCAGCAAACTGGCTGAGGGTCTACTCTGTCTCTTCACACAGGTTGTTGATGAATATGTTGAACAAGACTGGACCCAGTTGTGACCCCACTAGTGATAGGCCTTCAACTAGACTCTGCACCATTGATCACAGCCCTCTGAACTCTGTCCTTCAGCCACTTCTCCATCCATTAACGATCTCAGTCCACTGCTGAAGAACACTAATGTCATGCCAGTTAAGAAGTTATAAAGGGGATGGCTTGGATAATTATTGCCTGCCATTGATTCTAGACAAGATGAAGGAAGACCTCACAAGGACTCGATTAATAAGGAATTACGGGAACATGATGCTAATCAGCAGGGGGTTATGGGAAATCGGTCCGGTCAAATTAAGTAGCTTTTATAAATGCAATCACAAGAGGGAGGATAATTAACCATGGGAGGAGCTTGCAGGGGGTTCTGGTGAAGTCTCTTGGGTAGATGTTTACATCAAGAAACATCGTTTAAAACAGAAATGATTTGTGTGGTGTGCAAGGCAACAACAGGTTTTGTCCATTCTTGGAGGGACTGGAGTCGAAGTCAGTCTGTAACCACAGACACCACAGCTGCAGAGAGTATGCACCCAGGACAGTAATGTCCCTTCAAATCGTGGTATCCAAGAACTTGGAAAAGTTGACCACAGGTGTGGTTTTTGGTCCTTAGACTCAAATGTTGATGAAGAATTGACTTCGACATGGCTTCTGGTGGCTCCTCGTGATGAAGACAGCAGATGGAGGGAGGGAATCCTGTCCCTGTGTTCCATTCTGCTGAGATCCCACTTGCAATGATGGGGCCAGCTCTGGAGTATTCAGCACAGCACAGACTCTTTGTTCTGATCCAGAGGACATGGAAATGATCCAAGGGCTGGATCATTTCTGTGCTCTCTGCTGTGAGGCCAGTCTGTGAGAGTTGTGGTTGTTCAGGCTGGAGAAGGCTCAAAGGACACCTTCTTGTGGCCTTTCAGTACTTAAAAGGGCCAAGAAGAAATCTGGGGACAGAGATTTTAGCAGGTCCTGTTGTGACAGGACAAGGTGTAATGGTCTGAAACTGAAAGTGGGAGATTTAGACTACAGAATTGGTAGATGTCCCATCCCTGGAACCGTTCCAGATCAGGGTGCTTGAGGCTTGTTGAAGCCTTGTTGAAGATCATAGAATGCAGTTGGTTGGAAGGGACTTTTAAAGTTCATCTACTCCAACTCCCCTGCAGTAAGCAGCAGCATCCCTAACTAGATCAGGTGTCTCTGTTGACCGCCGAGTGGTTGGACTAGATGACCTTTAAAGGTCCCTTCTCACCCAAATCAGGTTGTCATTCTATGATTGTGTGGTCAAAACATGTCAGAAGGAGTCTCCAACCCTGCATTGATTTACTCTGTGCTGTTGAATCATCAAATCATTTAGGATGGAAAAGACCTTCAAGATTATTGAGTCTAACCATTAACTCTACTCTCCCAAGTCCAGAACTAAGCCATGTGCCCAAGCACCACGAGCCACATCCTCTCAGGATATCCAAAATCACGGACTCACAGGATAGAATCACAGAATCATTTCAGCTGGAAAAGTCCTCTAAGACCATCGAGTCCTACCATCAAGCCACCACCACCATGTCCACCAAACCATGTCCTGAAGCACCATGTCTAGGCACTTCCAATGGAAAGAACTCCTTTCCACAGGCTGCAGGCTGCACATTTCATGCCAGGCTTTCTGAATTTGAACCTAGGACCTTGTTGTGGTGCAGAAGTAGTTGCTGACTGTGCTGCCTCATTACTCTTAGAGTTGACTGAGACCATGGAGCACATCCTAGGGTCTAAGGCTGAAGGGCGGAGCAGAGGTGTCAAGCCATGCCACTGATTTCTTATTGACCTGCTTGATGTCTTCTCACATTTCCATGCATCTTCCCCTCCTGAACTCCATAAAACAGCCACATGAGATGTCTCCTCTCAATTGAGATGCTCTGTTTTATTTGGGCTGAGAAATCCACTTTAAACCTTTTTAATTTGTCTTGTTTGGATATGGGCATAATTTTGGTTGTGTTTTATGGGTGCCTGGTTCATTTTACTTCCTGTAAATCGTCCTTTTAGTTACTGGAGCTTCTGGGAAGTTGTAAATTCTCCCCCCTCCAGTTTACGTTGTTTTACAGTTTCATTAATAGGTTCTCTCCCAGCTAGGTTGATGAAAGTTATTGACCTAATCATAACCTATTAATTATGACAGTAAATCCCACCCTTGGAAATGTTTTACTGAGCAAATGTTACTCGGAAAATCTGAGGGTTAAACTGGAGATCCAGCAGCTCTAAATCTACTCCTCAGTGCCCCAGTCACAGAGCTACAGGTCCTCCTTGGGAGAACCTTGTGTAGGCCTGCTGGCTTGGAATAGAGGGTAGCACATGTTGAAAATCCTCCACCTCTGCTCTGCGTTGAAAAGTTGAGCATTGTGAAGAAGTCTGATGGATGCTGGACTGTAAGCGATATGGAGGATTGGTGGGACCTCCAGTCCCATGCTAAAAAAGGAACAAAAATAGAGAATTTCATAGCATCTTAGAATGATTTGTGATGGAAGGGACATTTAAAACCCATCTAGTCCAACTGCCCTACATTTTCAGCCAGAGCTGGTTGCCAAACAACCTGACCTGGAATGGTTCCAGAGATAGGGCATCTACTGCCTCCATGGGGAATCTGAGTCAGAGTTTTACCACCTTCACAGTGAATAATTTCTCCCTTCTCTCCAGTCTAAATCTCCCTCTTTTAGTTACAAACCATCAGCCCTTGTCCTGTCACAACAGGTTCTGCTAGAAACTCTGGCCCCAGATTTCTTCTAGATCATTTTCACATACTGAAAGGCCACAAGAAGGTCTCCCTGGATCCTTCTCTTCCCTAGACTGAATAACCCAAACTCTCTCAGCCTGGCCTCAAAGCAGAGGACTTCAGTCCTTGGATCATTTCCATATCCTTCTCTGGCCTCACTCCAACAGGTCCAGGTCTCTCCTGTGACAAGGACTCCAGAGCTGGACCCAGCACTGCAGGTGGTGTCTCAGTAGAAAGCAGCAGAGGGGCAGAATCCCCTTCCCCTGCTGCCCACACTACTGAGGATCAGCTCAGGACAGAGCTGGCTCTGGGCTGGGAGTGCACAGTGCCAACTCATTTCCACCTTCTCCCCCACCAGCACCCTCAAGTCCTGCTCAGGGTTGCCCACCAGCCCTTCATCCCCAGTGCTGATACTGATGACTGTCCTGACCCATGTGCAGCAGCCATGTGCAGCACCCATGTGCACTTGGTCTTTTTGAACCTCACAAAATTCACAGGTACCCACACCTCCTAACCTCATCCAGATCTCTCTGGATGACATTCCATCCCTCCAGCAAATCTACTGCACTACTCAGCTTGGTGTCATCTGCAGACTTGCTGAGGGTGCTTTTGATGCCTCTGTCCATATTACCGATAAAGGTCTTGGTATGGACCCCTGAGAAATATCACTTGTCACTGATCTCCATCTGGACATCAAGTCATTGATCACTACCCACTGGATGTGACCATCCAACCAATTCCTCATCCAGTGAACACTCAGGAACACCTCAGTTATTGTTATTCAGGGAGATCTCAGGTTTCCTAAATATTGGCTCTGCATGTTTGGGTCTAACATGCCCACTGGGGTGCATTCAACATTCTTGCGGCTGCTAAAGGAGGAAAACACAATTAGTAATCACAACATCACAGAATTGTTAATATTGGGGAAGACCTCTGAGGTCATCAAACCCAACCATCCACCTAACACCACTGCAGCCATTAAACCACGTCCCAAAGTGCTGTGTGCATGGTGACTCCACCACCTCCCTTATCAGCCTATTCCAATGCCTGATATTGACTTCCCACTAAGGTTGCCAGCCCAACAGAGGTCAAGAAACATTCCCAGTGTCTTAAATAGACACTTTCAGCATCCAGGACAGATTTTTTTTACTGGATGAGCGCAGCTCTAAAAGGCAAGATACTGGTTTCAAGATGGACAATTTGCCCTTGAAGCCAGGGGGGAAAGGTGTCTCTTTCCTAATCTCTTCCAGGAACAGGTTCTGCCCCATCAACCCTGTTCCATGTGTCCCGTTAGGAAACACTCCCTGTAGCACAGCTGCTGAATGAGCAGATCCCTTCTGCAGCCTCAAACCTCTTGGGAAAGTCACTGTGTTTATGAGGCAGAGAGAGAAAAGTCTCCAAGGAATGCAAGTGCTTGCATCAGCCTTTCTGAGTAACCATCCGTGGTAGGAACTGCAGGAGGTCTCAGCTGGGTTTGAGGGCCCAGTTTATATAAGCATGAGGCATTCACACGTACACATGTATGGAGAGATGCACATGGGTGTCTCCTCATGCAGGCGTCTCCAGGTATACCTACCTAAACGTGTCACCATGTGTGCACATGTGCACACACACAGTGTTTGTGCCCTAAACATACCCTTGAAGACAATGAAAGCACTAACAGAGTTTTTTCTTGTTGGGGACACCAAATTCACTGCTAGTCATCTCATTGCTGAGATACAGATAGTGAAGTTGCAAGGGATGGTCTCAAAGGGAGGAGGGGGCAGGACTAAAGGGACAGCTATTATCCACCAATCTCGTGGCAATTTTAGATAACCCTCAATCTTAGATAATCTTTTTCTACAGTGATCATAGAATCATAGAATCATTTTGGTTGGAAGAGACCTTTAAGATCATCAAGTCTAACCATTAACCCAGCAGTGTTAGGTCACCACTAAACCATGTCCCTCACCACTACCTCTACATGGCTCTAGTACCCCTCCAGGGGTGGGTTCTCCGTCACTTCCCTTGGCAACCTGGGCCAAGGCTTGACAATCCTTTTAGTGACAAAAGCTTTCCTAATGTCCAACCTAAACATCCCCCAGTGCAACTTGAGGACATTTCCTCTTGTCCTAGTGCCTGTTCACTGGGAGAAGACCAACCCCCGCCTCACTCCAACCTCCTTTCAGAGAGTTGAAGAGAGTCAGAAAGTCTCCCTTCAGCCTCATTTACTGCAGGCTAAACAACCCCAGTTCCCTTGGTTGCTCCTTTTAAGACCTTTTGTGTTAACAAAGATGAGGAATTTCCTTCCTTATACAGAACCCCAGGGCTGGAGGCAAGGACCAGATGTGACTACCTGCAGGAACAGCTCACCAGGGAGGTCAGCCTTCTTCATTGTCCTTCCTCCTAGACTCAGCTCTGAAGCAAGGGTGAGCCTTACTGCAGGGTGTGCTGCTGGCTACCACAAGCTCCTGGTCCAAGAGAACCTGAACTAGTGGAGGGTGTCCCTGCCCATGAGGAAAGAAATTTTTCCTAGTATTCAGCCTAAACCTCCCCCAGTGCAACTTGAGACCATTTCCTCTTGTTCTACCACTTATTCCTCTGGATAAGATACTAATCCCTACCTTGCTACAACCTCTTTTTCACAAAATTCACAGATTCATAGAATTGTTTGGATTGGAAGAGGCCTTAAAGATTATCTAGTTCCAACTCCCCTGCAAGGGACACCTTTCACTAGTCTAAATTGCTCAAGGCCTCATCCAATCTCTCCTTGAACACTTCCATGGAGGGGCCGCAGCTTCCGTGAGGTCTGACACTTCTGCAGCTCATCACACACAGATCACCAAAAAGTAGCTGGATAGCAGCAGGGTGAAGACAACTCTTGGTGTATCCATGTGTTCCCAGTGCCTATGACAGCTGGGGACCATTCTCCTGACCCTGTGGGATGGGATGTCTCCACCAAGCCCCATCCACACCAAGAGACCTTGGTGGGCAGCGATGTAGGGAACAATCTTCCATCTTCCTCCTTCCACCACCTGAGAGAGGCTGCAGATGTGGCTGGAGAGCATGACTGATCTAAGTGCTGATGCTGTGGAGACAGGTGTCCGTGTTGTTCCCCCCTGGCACATTCCTCTCAGCCCAAGTGTCCCTGTGAGACACCTTCCCTTCCGGAAGCAGGACTGGTTGGCGCAGCCAAGCGCCAGAGCTGTCAAGAGATGAAATCAGATCCATCCCAGCTTGGGTTGCAGGTTTCTGATTAATAATTCAGGATTCCCATGGGGTTGAAGAGATGACATCATATCCCACCCTGTTCCTATCCCACCTTGCCTCTCTCTTCCCTCTTTCTCTTCATTTCTCTGAACCTGAAACTCCATGTGGTAAAATGAGTTGGGGGACACCTTGGCACCACATTGTGTAACCCTCCAAGACCACGTCTGGTAGAAATGGACATTTCCAGCTTGGTCACCTTCAGTCATCCAGAGAAGAAAAGCAAAAAAGTGGGAATGATTTTCTGTCTTCAGTCTTTCCCCGGTGAATTTGATCATCCTATGATGGTTTTGTCAAGTTGCTGAGAGCATCTTGGAAAGGGTTGAGGGAAAAATGGGTAAAGGTCCTAGCAACCTTCACAGTAGCAAGCAAGGCCTGAGTCTTGCAGGCAGATGGCAGTAAGCTGGTAAGGAAGGATCCTGCTGTGTGGAGCAGTGCAGGAAGTTTTCCTGATGGCTCATGGTGGCTATGTAGGTTGTGAATTTGGTTTTAGAAGTGTGGATTGTCACTGTGAAGAATACAGAGAAGTACAAGATTCCTGAGACCTGCAGCATGGCTGTGATCAATGAATGGACCATTTCCTTTAGGTCTTCCAGCTGCTACCTAATGTCACCTCCAGATTATGCAGACTGAGCACCCCCCGTTTTGGATCCTCAGGGTATGCAATTGAACTTCAGGGAACATCACATTCTTGGGAGCAGATGATTGCTTGCTCAGTGCTGTCAACCAAGACATCCCTCCATGGTTCTTATTCCACAAGTTCAGTGAAACTCGTGGCCTCTGGTGCCAAAGTCCACACTTCTGGTGGCATTGGTAGCAGGTGAAGGAGATCACAGGAAGTTGAGTTTGCCTGCACCGTACAATGTGGATGCCAGAACTTGCCCACCCCAAGAGGGATGGTGGCAGAGCTCCTTACTGTATGGGTTAGAACACATCTTGGGAAGTTTCAGAGGGACCAATGTATCTACCCATACCTTCTGAATACCATGCTAGGGTTGTGAGACACATAGCAAAGAGTGAACAGCTTCTCTTGTTAGAAGACCAAAAGACCTCTTGTATGTGACCAGTTGAATACTCCCTACACTTTAAGACCCTCAGATACTCCAGCTTCACTCAACTCACCACTGTTTTTTTAATTCCTCCAAAGTGCATTTCTCAGATAATATCAAGTTCTATAGGACTCTGGAGCCAGCTTGGATAAATTCAGTGCCCTCCTAACCACTTCACACCATCTCCAGCCATGGTCAGGGGTATGGCAGAGCACTAGGTGCCATCTTACTCCTTTAGATACTAGATCTGCAGTGAGAGATGGGCCTGTGCCAGCCTCATCATGTCCATGGGTGAAACTCCTTGTGGTCAGCTTCAAGTGTCTAAATTGCACAGGTAAGTTGAAGGGTGATGGGGACTTCATCTGCTCTGAACCCTGTAGCTTGGTGCAGTCCTGTGTTTCAAGAAGGTGGCTGAGGAACTGCTCTTGCAAAAGGGTTTTGAGCTGCTGGTAAACAGATACTCATCCTTCCCCGCCCCCACACACCCAGAGTCCTTCATTTGAAGCTTTACTCAGGAGAAAAGGGTTTTTGCTGGACCTCTACAATGAAGTGCCTTTACCCCATGGAGTCATAGAACTAGTTTAGCTGGAAAAGACCTCTAAGATCATCAAGTTCAACCACTGACTTAACACCACCATGGCCATTAATCCCTGTCCTGAAATGCCATGTCTACACATTTTTTGGACACCTCTAGGTGACTTCACCACCTCCACAGAATCATCTTCCACCACAGCCCAGACAAGCATACCTACAGTCCCTGAATGAGCTGAAGATCCCTAAACGCCCTTTCTCCTGTTTTTTCTTCTCCTGAGTCCCTCCTGGTTTAGTTTATGGCTGCAGAATACCACAATCAAGTCCTGTATAGAACCCAGAGAATCAGAGAATTGTGGGACTTGGAAGGGACCTCTGAAGATCATGAAGTCCAACCCCTTGCCAAAGCAGGGTCCCCTAGAGCAGCATTACAGGAATGCATCCAGACGGGTCTTGAAAGTCTCCAGAGAAGGAGACTCCACCACCCCTCTGGGCAGCCTGCTCCAGGGCTCTGTCACCCTTACACCAAAGAAGTTTTTGCTCATGTTGAGGTGGAACATCCTGGATTCTTGTTTGTATCCATTGCCCCTTGTCCTATCACAGGATACCATTGCAAAGAGACTGGCCCCTTCTCAACATGTACTGTCCAGATATTTGTAAAAATTGGTAGGTTTTCCACTCAGTCATTGCTTTTCCAGGCTGAACAGTCCTGAAGTTCTCAGCCTTTCCTCCTCACAGAGGTGCCTCAGGCCCCCCCTGCAGCTTCATAGCCTCCACTGGACTCTCTCCAGTAGTTCCCTGTCCCACTTCAACTGTGCAGCCCAGAACTGGACCAAACACTCCACATGTGGTCTCACCAGGGCAGATTAGAGGTGGAGGAGAGCTTCCCTTGACCTGCTGGCCACGACCTTCTTGATACACTCCAGGACAACATTTGCCTTCTTGCCCACAAAGGCACATTTCTTTCCCATGGGTAACTTATTGTCCACCAGAACTCCGTGGAGCCGCTCTCCGACCGGTCAACCTCTAATCTATACGGATAGGTAATTTTTGTGCCAGGTTTAGTTTCTCCATCTGGTTCTCCTTCCTCCTGCTTTGGGGATTTCAAGTGTTAAGGAGAAGCAGCTCTTGCTGAGCTGACTGATTTATCCACCTCCTAACCTCCCCTTCATTTCATGGTCAGGATTCTAATGGCTAATGTGACGTTACTGGTTTAACTGCCTGATTCCTCCACACTCACCTCACACATGACTTCACGCTACGGGTTTGAAATGTTAATTTGAACCATAAAAGTTTTACGCCCCCGGTGCTTGCGGCGGGCGGCGCGTGGACACGGGGGCATTATTTCATCAGCCGTGGGTTTTAAAAGCTAATGTCATAATGCTGCTTTAATTGTTGGATTTATTCCTGGTAAAGCTGCTTCTGGACTCATGCATGGGTAAGAGGGAATTGGTGGCTGGTGACAACGTCTTGTCTGGGGGTTTGGTGGGAAGAGGAGGTTCCCGTGATTTGAGATGCAGAGGTGCTGGGTTTACTAAGGAGGTATCAAAAAGCAACAGGATACATCTGATTCAGGGGTGACTTATCACAGTGGGGTCCTGCTGATAGGAACTTTTTCCCCATGTTGAAGAAAAGCTCAACAAGGATAAGGGTAGAGTCTAGCACCTGGGGGACAATAACCCTCTACACCAATACAGGTGAGGGGGTGACCTTCTGGAAAGCAGCTCCAAGGAAATGGATCTGGGAAACCAGGTGGACAACAAGTTGCTCTCCAGTCTGAGAGAGAGACAGGGAACCACTGGAGAGTGTCCAGCAGAGGTTGTGAAGATGCTGAGGGGCCTGAAGCTTCTCTGTGAGAAGGAAAGTCTGAGAACCTTGGGCCGTCTAGTATGGAGAAGAGCAGCCTGAGAAGTGACCTTCTCAATACTCAGCAAGAGCTAAAGGAGGACAAACGAATGGCATCAGACTCTTGTCAGTGGTGCCCACGATAAGCAGCAATGGCCACAAACTGGAACACAGGAAGTTTCACTTGAACATGAGGTGGAAATTCTTTCCTGTGAGTGTGCTGGAACCCTGGAGCAGGCTGCCCTGAGAGGCTGATGAGTCTCTTTCCCTGGAGATACTCCATACCCACACGGACAGCAACCTGTTGTGGGTGACCCTTCTTTAGCAGAGGGATTGAACAAGATGATCTCCAGAGGCTGAATTTCAACCCCCACCATGCTGGGATTCTGTGCTTCTGATGCAGGGCCAGTTCTCCCTCTGTCTCTCTTGATCTCTTCCCACCTCTCCCAGGGCATGATGGATCCAGGGACCTGAGTAACCACTCAGGGGTGTCACCCAGGCTTTCAAAGTGTTGTGTGGAGACGGGAATGTTAAAAGCACATGTGGGATGTGAGGGGAAGCACATGTTCATTGCATGTGCCTGTGCTCGGTACCAGTGAGGTTTGTCCCATGGGCACATACCAGGCAGGAGGGTAGGGACAGGGTTCTCCAGGAGCAGCAAATGCTGCATGGCTGAGCTGGGGTGGGGATGTGGGTGGGCAGCCTGCCAAGCATGAGGCATGCAAAACATTTGGGAAATGGAGGATCTTTCCCAGATCTTCCAGTGTCAGGTTTAAGAGATGGAGTCAGGATCTGGTCTTCGTGGTCAGGCTCACTGCAAATGAATGACCAGCACAGATCTGGTAGGACCTGGTAGGGTCTGGTCAGCATGGTCAGGACCACGGTAAAGGGTAGATCAGCACAAGCCAGCAGGACTTGATAGGGTCTGGCCTTCATGGCCAGGATCTTTGCAAAGGAGAGTCTGGTACAGGCATGCAGGACCTGGTAGGGTCTGGTCTCCATGTGGTCCAGGTGGGACTAGTGGATATTCTGCACCACCTAAATGTCATAAGAGAAATCTAAGGGCAGCAGGTCAAGTAGAAAGCCCACATCTATTGACAATTGAGCTGCATGTCACTATCCATCCACTTGGATCTGCAGGTGAGCTGGTGAGGGTTAAACACAGGCTTCAAGGGAAAGTTGTGGCAAAGCATGGAATGTTTGGGCCAGTGGCACCACGGCACATTCCCCTATGGTGGCTTGACCCAACGGTCTTCTCCTGAATCGCTGTCAAGGATGATCAGATTGCTCTGACAGGAATTGGGGAGTTGCTGATGCAGAGTACAAGAGCCCTAAACCTGCACCGCCAGCAAAAAGCCATCCTGATGTGTCAGAGAGACAGACCCAGCGGCAAGGAGAACTTCTGCTTCACCCTTTTCACCCAGGCTGTAGATCAGGCCGAGGATGACCTTTCTCTGTCTCCAAATCAGTCAAGCCTGTTTTGTTTTGTTCCCTTCCACCAAAGAGGACACAGACTTAGTGCCTATCTTGAGAGGATGGATGGTTGCAGTGCTTGCCTTTAGGAGCCCAAGCCGAGACACTCAGTGGAGTGAGAAGATGTGTGTGCACCACCACTAGGGCTCAAGCACAGTTGTCCCCTGTCCTGCCTGCTCATTCGTTTCAAAAGGGAACAACACTGAGCTGTCTGGATGTGACCTACACCTGGTTTTAAACTAGAGCAGTGTAGGTTCAAGGTACACTGAAGTTCTTACTGTGAGGTTGGTAGAACAGAGGAACAGGTTGCCCAGGGAGGTGGTAGAAACCCCATCTCTGGAGATATTCAAAGCTGAGCTTGAAGGGGCTCTGAGAAACCTCTCTGATTGGGAATGAGAGTTGGAGACCGTTAGAGGCCACTTCCAACCCAAACCATTGTATGATTCTATGAATCTGATTCTCGGTGACCACAATTTGGAGACACCAAAAGAAGAGATTTCACCCATTTCTCTGATGGCACAGCTGGACTCTATGCCCCAGACACCCCCCTGAGCATGGAAATAGCAAGATGGAGCCTTTCACCTTCCTGTGACCTTCATGTGTTTGCTGTCAACATTAGAAATGGGCAGCTGTGCTTTGGAGGCTTCTTGCTCTTTCTTTCCCTGTGGATTAAGAAACTCTCCCATTACCAAAGCTGCTCAACATGGAGGGGAAGAGTGTCCAGAGCAGGACAACAAAGCTGGTGAAGGGTCTAGAGAACAAATTTTATGAGGAATGGCTGAGGGAATTGTTGTAGTTTAGCTTGGAGAAGAGGAGGCTGAGGGCAGACCTTTTGGTTCTCTACAATTCCTTGAAAGGATGTTGGAAGGAGGTGAGGGTTGGTCTTTCCTCTCTAGTATCAGGTGATAGAATGAAAGGAAACGACCTTAAATTGTGCCAGGGCAGATTTTGATTGGATATTAGGAAAAAAAATCTTTGCTGAAATAGTGGTCAGGTGTTGGAACAGGCTGCCCAGGGAGGTGGTAGAGTCACCATCCCTGAAGGTGTTCAAGAAATGTGTAGGTATCACACTTTGGGACGCAGCTTAATGGTCATGGTGGTCTTAAGTGTACAATTGGACTTGATTTTATGTGTTTTCCAGTTAAAACATTTCTATGATTTCATGTATCTGTGAAAATAAGTGGTAGTTCAATGGAATGAACAACTTTGGGCAGTTCTTTCATGCCCTCTGTAGTAAGGAGCAACCTGCTGTTGCAAAAAAACCCTGAAGAACCAAACCAGCAGCAGTGAAAGTTCAACTGAATAAATCCCAGTAGCACCCAATTCCATCCTTCTTTGGCAACGAAGGTGCAGAGATATTGAGAATTTAATAGAATTTTAATAAGAATGGGCCCCACTACCCCCCAAAATACCCCACAACCAAAAAAGCAGGAAGAAGACCCTGACTTAAAATCAATGGCAGAAAAGATAGTCAACATCATCAAAATTATATTAGCCTTAATAGTCAATCAATTAATTAAATCTCCCAGTTATTTAAAAAAAAAAAAAATCCTGGAGAAGTTTTTTTTTGCTGTTGTTGTTGGTTTTGTTGTTTTTTTTAAATTTCTCTTTCCTGATGAAGTTTTCCAGCAGGATCTGAAAGGGTTGGTTTTTTTTTTTTTTGGTCCCACCCCTGCCCCCAGCTCCCACCTTCATCACCCAACCATTAGAGGTCGTTTATCGAAGTGACAGTTGCCTTTGTATGGAAGCGATGGGGAAGGGTGGAGAGGTGGTGGCAGAGTGCTGAGGCCACTGGGAATGAAATGTTGCAGAGATATGAATTTTGATAGCTAGTCAATACCCTCTGTCTGCTTCAATTAAAAAAGAGCAGCCTACACCCAGGGCAGATGGGCAACATTTCAGAGCCCATAAAATCAAACAGGGGGTTGCACAGGAGAGGTCCAGCTGGACTTCAATCTCCTCTTCCATTGCCTTCATCCAGCTCTTACTGAATGTATTTCAACAGGATGGCTTCTCTTAACACTTTGTCTGCTGGGCTATTCCTTCTCTCTCTGGGATGCTCCTCCCCGCTGATAACCTGTTGCATGTAGACTTCTTGTGGCTGGGAGAGCTGGGGTTGTTCAGCCTGGAGAAGAGAAGGTTCAGGGCAGACTTTACTGCTCTTTACCACTACCTAAAAGGAGGTTGTAGCCAGGTGGGGTCAGTCTCTTCTCCCAAGCAACCAGTGACAGAACAGGAGGACATAATCTCAAGCTGTGCCAGGGCAGGTTTAGGCTGGGTGGCAGGAAGAAGTTCTTCACAGAAAGAGTGATTGGCATTGGAATGGGCTGCCCAGGGAGGTAGTGGAGTCACCATCCCTGGAGGTGTTTAAAAGGAGATTGGATGAGGCACTTAATTCCATGATTTAGTTAATTA
This sequence comes from Eubucco bourcierii, assembly GCA_013396675.1. Taxonomy (NCBI): domain Eukaryota; kingdom Metazoa; phylum Chordata; class Aves; order Piciformes; family Ramphastidae; genus Eubucco; species Eubucco bourcierii. Next base: position 142,164 of record VWZE01007040.1, on the reverse strand, counting down.
GAAGGTGTTAGGTGATAGGTTGGACTCAATGATCTCAAAGATCTTTTCAAACCAGCTTAATTCTGTGATTCTGTGCTTCTGGGTAGCTGGACCTCAAATCTGTCTCTGACACCTTCGAGCACTCAGAAAGGCGAGTTGCAAGGGATGGTCTCGAAGGAAGAACTTGGCAGGAGTGAAGGGACAGATATTGTCCCCCAATCTCAGGGCAAGCTTAGATAATTTCTAAGGCTCTGTTTCTTTGCTGTGATCATAGAGTCAGAGAATTATTTTGGTTGGAAGAGTCCTTTATCTCTATAAGCCATCAGGCCCAATCTTTAACCCAACACTGCCAGGTCACCACTAAACATGTCCCTCAGCATCACATCTACACAGCCTTTAAATCTCTCCAGGGATGGGGATTCTACCACTTCCTTGGGCTGCCTGGAAGTGGTTCCTCAACAAACATTTTGGTGGCAAAATTACCACCAAACCACATCCAACCTAAACCTCTTTTACTTCAGTTTGAGGCCATTTCCTTTTGTTCTAGCATTTATGACTTGGAAGAAGAGACCAGCACATACCTGACTCCAGCCTCCTTTCAGGGAGTTGTAGACACCAAGAAGGTCTGCCCTTAGGCTCCTTTTCTCCAGGCTGAACAACCCCACTTCCCCCAGCTGCTCCACAGAGGACTGGTTCTCTAGACCTTTTACCAACTTTGTTACACTTCTCTGGATGTGCTCCAGCCTCTCAATGCTCTTCTTGGAGTGAGGGGCCCAAAATTGAAAACGGTTAAAGATGTGACCTCACCATTGCCAAGTACAGCAGGGCAATCCCCAACCCAACCCTACTGGCCACACTCTTGCTCATCCAAGCCAGGATGCTAGCAGACTTCTTGGTCACCTGGGCACATGCTGGCCCATCCTCAGCTGTCGGTCAACCATCACCTTCAGGCTGTTTTCTGTTGGGCAATTTCCTGCTGCTCTCCCCCAGGCCTGGAGCTTTCATGGGGTTGGGCTGTACACAGCACTTGGCCTTGTTGAACATTGTACCACTGTCCTCAGCACATCCACCCAGCCTCTACAGACCACTCTGTAGAACTGTTTTACCCTCAAGCAGACCAACACTCCCGTTCGACTTGTGTTAGCTCTAAGTGTATTGAGGGCACAGCAGAGGCTTGCCCTTGGATGTCCTCCCTCTGTGCACTGCACTGTTTCAGCTCATTGCACCCACATGTGGAAATGTCTTCTCTTCACCTCTTCCTGCACTTCCCATCAGAGGACCGGCTTAAAACAAGGTGGAAGCTTCATCATCCTGCCCTGCTGATTGCCAGCAAAGGATTTAACCCATGATTATCCCACTGGAGAAATTCCAGCAATGGGTCCACTACAGGAAATAATTAGTCAGAGGTCACCAGATTGGGAAAAATACCACCTTCTTCCTCCCAGTCCTTTGTGCCCACCTTCTCCTTGGGCTGCTCTGCACTGCCTCCTCCCCCAGGAGAAATCTTATCTCCTCTCCTCAGTGTCACCTGAAAGCAGGGATCTACTTTCAGCCCCATCCCATCACCGCTGCTCTGTTACCGTCAGTGGCGCGTACTAAGTGGTTCTGTCGCCCTGCTGAGATCCTCAGCAGTATTCCTGGCTCCAGAGAGATGTGCCCAGGAACTGTGGAGGTGTCCCTGGATAACCATTGAAGAGAATTAACTCTTTGGGGCCCTCTCTGATAGGTCCTACTCTCAGATCAAGGGAGCAGGTGATCTGGCTGGGAGATGTGGTGAAGAAGCTGGAGAGATGATTGAAAGGGGTGGAAAAATATCCCATGGATCAGAACTCTCCAGCCTGAGAGGCACAAAGAAGTGGAGAGAACACCTCAAAACCAAAGATGAGGGGTTAGACTAGGTGATCTCCAGAGGTCCCTTCCAATCCCTACCATTTTGTGATTCTGTGTAATAAAGATGGGTGAGAGTTGCATGGATTGAGATAGACAACAAGAAAATGCATTTTGACTCTGGAAGAACAGACTCAAGGTAAGAAGGTGAAGAGATTTTGTCACATCTGACACAGGACAACAAAGATTTTATCTCTATCTGTTTGGAGAAAGACTCTGTGAAGCTCTGAAATGCCTCATTCATGGATTTCTGAGAATCTCTTCTTTACTTAGACTCATGGAATCATAAAATGGCTCAAGCTGGAAGGGGTCTTAAACATCATCTACTTCCAACACACCTGTGCCATAGACAGAGACACCTGCTGACAGACCAAGTTGTTCAAAGCCTCATCCAGCCAGGTCTTAAACTCTTCCAGAGCTGAGGTGTCCACAACTTCTCTGGGCAACCCATTCCAGTGTCTCACCACCCCCTTGCTAAAGCTCAATCTAAATCTGCCCTGCCCTAGTTCAAAACCTCTACCCCTTCTCCTAGCACCACAAGCCCTTTTAAATAGTTCATCTCCAGTTCACCTGTAGGCCCCCTTGGCTTCATTGAAGGGTTCTAGTTAGCCTGGTGCTGCAAGTAAAGGGTGACCTAGGAATCTCAAAGCAGGATTTGAATCTATCTTCTCGCAGATCAGGCAGCAGCCTTAGTCAGAATGTACTACTGAAGCTGATGGCAATTGGACAGGAAGTCACAGAAGAACTCCTGCTCTGGTTAATGTGTCTCTTACCACCCTCTCCAAGCCACACACGGGATCACTGACACCCCAGGACCACCAACGTTTCTAATCCACTATCTTCACCCCAAGGAACAAATCAAGAGGGTCTGTATACCTGTCTGGGTTGCCTCTGCTTAGATGATGACCTGATGAACCCAAGCTTTGAATTATGATGTATGGACATCAATCTCCAAATCCACCCAATCATGGGGAAAAGAATAAAGAGTTTGTCACACCCTGTAAGTGAAACTCTGGGCAGCTCTCAAGATCTGTTGAAGACTCTTCATGCTCTCATATCAGCTGTACAGGGGATTTTCAGTGGCTTCCAAGCTTGGTGGTCCAAACTCAGCCAAGATCCCCTTTGGTGTTCAGATTGGTTAGTAGAAAGATGAAGAATGAGCACAAGAGACCTCAAGCTGTGCCAGAGGAGTTTTAGGCTGGATGTGAAGAATAATTTCTTCACCAGAGGGTTGTCAAGCCCTGGCCCAGGCTACCCATGGCAGTGGGGGAGTCCCCACCTTTGGAAGGATTAAAAAGCTGTAGAGATGTGGTGCTGAGGGACATGGCTCAGAGGTGACCAGTGAGTGCTGAAAGGACTCTTCCAACCAAAACAGATGTATGATTCTGTGAACTAGATGAGTGCAGTGCTCATTCTGCAACTTTTTTTCAAACCAAAGGCTCCAAGGACCAAAGGAAAACCAGTTCTGCAAAGATCTGCCTTGGCTTTTGGCCTGGAGATGAGACGAGCATTAACTTTAATGTGTTGGAAGCGGGGAGGGCACAAAGAATTTTGTTAAGTAGTTAATGGACACAGAATTTGGTCAGCTTTGTGGCACCAGCTCTTGCTAACTCGGGGATTTTAGCAACCCCATGGGATGCAGGCGTGGAGAGAAGTGCTCTGAAAGCAGATACCCTCTGGCTGTGCATTGGGATGGCTGTGGGAAAAACCTGGCTCCTGGAGAGATGTCAACTCAGAGACAGAGTCCTTTGCCTGGGAACCCTGTCCACCTCATGGCAGCGCTGTGGCCATTAACATGAACAAGATGACCTGGGCAGGACTGAGAAGTGGATCAGTGTGTTCTTCATGAAGTTCAATAAGGCCAAGTCCAAGGTTCTGCATATGAGTTGGGGCAGATCCTAGTATCAATTCAGGCTGGGGCACGAAAGGATGGAGAAGAGTACTGAGGTGGACTTGGGGGTGCTGGTGGGTGAAAAGCAGGAGATGAGCATGCATTAAGATCTACCAGCCCAGAGTCAGCCTTGTCCTGAGCTGATCCCCAGCAGTGTGGGCAGTAGGGGGTGGGAGGGGATTCTGCCTTTCTGCTGTGCTCTGCTGAGACCTCACCTGCAGTGCTGGGGCCAGGTCTGGAGCCCTCAGCGCAGTAGAGATATGGACCTGTTGGAGTGGGGTCAGAGGAGGCCACAGCAATGATCTGAAGGCTGGAAATCCTCTGCTGTGAGGCCGGTCTAAGACAGGGTTTGTTCATCCTGGAGAAGAGAAGGCCCCATGGACATCTTCTTCTGGCCTTTCAGTAGTTAAAGGGAGCTACAGAAAAGCTGAGGACAAATTTTTTAGCAGGGCCTGTTGTGACAGGACAAGGGGTGATGGTTTGAAACTAAAAGAGCGAGATCTACACTGACGAGAAGTAAGTTTTTTTATAA
>VWZE01007040.1:112327-137627 GCA_013396675.1 Eubucco bourcierii | reverse complement strand
TCATCCCTGGAAATATTCCAGATCAGGTTGTCTGGGGCTCTGAGCAACATTCTCTAGTTGCAGATGTCCCTGTTGACTGCAGGGGGTTGGACTAGATGACTTTTAAAGGTGTCTTCCAACCCAACCCATTCCATGATTCTATAAAGGTACTCCTTGATCCTCATTTCAGCAGAGTTTGAGATCACTGAGTGGGTGACATGATTTAAAGAAACCCCCTTACGTGGCCAAGATTTTTAAGGAATCCCCCATTCTGCTCATTCTGCTTTGCCCTCCCTCCTTATCTTCTTCTTGCCCTGTGACTTTCTGTGTGGAGCAGGTGGGGAATAAAACATGAACCATTCTGCTTTGGTCTCTTAGGATCTGCTGGAGGCTAAGTGAGGTTAATAACCCAACACACTGGGAAGTATTGAGGAGGGAGACAGGGGAAAAAGCTCCATCCCTGATCTGATAGTGATAAATGATTTGAGGTAGGATATCTGATTTCTTCTCTCTGGTGGTCTCTGCAGCAACAGCTTCCAGGCGAGCGTGTCAGGCACTCATTGCAGGGAAATGGCGAAAGATTATCGCTAATATCTTGAAGATTAGTTAGATAAATAGAAGAATATGCTGAGGGCCCAGGACTTGGAGCTGCTGTGAGATTCTCCAGGCTTCATTGACTTGAGCTAAAGCAATTTGCATCCGTTGCTGTGCACGGAGCTCATCAAGCTGATCTGTGGTGTTTGGATGTGTTTGTAAACACACAGCGTGCAGGCACTGGAACGTGGACCTGCTGCCTCCTGTTGTAGTGGGAAGCACAGAGAATTGTGTTAAGGGAGCAGATGGTAAAAAGTAAAGTCACAGAACCATGGAATGGTGGGGGCTGGAAGGAACCTCTGGAGATCATTGTCTTCAACCCCCATGTGAAAGCAGGGTCACTCATGACAGAATGCTCAGGAACATGTCTGTGTGAGTTTGGAATATCTACAGAGGAGGAGACACCACTACCTCTTCAGGTAGTCTGGTCCAGAGCTCTTAACTCTCATATCAAAGATTTTTTCCCCCATGTTCAAATGGAATGTCCTTAGTTCCAGTTTGTGCCCACTGTCCCTGGTCCTGTTACTGGGCATCACTGACAGGAGTCTGGCTCCAGACTCTTGCCTCTCACTCTTTGGCTCTTGGTCAGCACTGGCCACTCAAGTTCTTACCCTCTACTCAGCACTACTGAGGCCACATCTGAAGCCCTGAGTCCGGTTCTGGGCTCCCCAGTTCAAGAGAGACAGGGAATTATAGCAGAGAGAGAAGTGAAGGTTCTGAAGATGCTGAGGGGACTGTAGCATCTCTGAGAAGGAAAGGCTGAGAGCACTGGGGCTGTTGAGCCTGGAGAGGAGCAGCCTGAGAGGGGATCTTCTTGATGCTGAGCAAGAGCAAGAGCTAAAGGGTGGGGCCAGGTTCTTGTCAGGGGTGTCCAGTGACAGGACAAGGGGCGATGTGCAGAACTTGGAACTCAGGAAGTCCCATCTGAACATAAGGAGAAATGTCTTTGCTATGAGAGTGCTGGAGTTGTGGGGCAGGCTGCCCAGAGAGGCTATGGAGTCTCATTCTCTGGAGAGTTTCCAAATCCACCTGGACATTCTGATCCTGGACAACCTGCTGTGGGTTACCCTGCTTTAAAAAAGGGAGTTGGGCTAGATGATCTTCAGAGGTCAGTTCCAACTCCCACCATGCTGAGATTCTGATTGATGTCTGGCTGGATTTGGCAGTGACCTCAATCACAGGCAGTGGAAAGGATATGGAAGGAAAAGGAGAGGTGGTTGGAAAATAAAAAGGGTGGAAAAGAAGAGAGGTTTGGAAATGAGATGGGCAGAAAATAAGAGAAGGATGTAAAATAAGAGATGAGTGGTAAAGAAGAGGTGGCTGGAAAAGAAAAGAATGGGTGGAAAAGAGATGAGTGGAAAGAGACGAGTGGAAAAGAAGTGAAAGGTGGAGAAGATGGGTGGAAAAGAAGAGGTGAATGAAAAAGAAGAGAAGGTGGAAAAGAGGAGATAGGTGGAAAACAAAGAGCGAGGTTTTCTTCCCATTTTTTTTCTTGTTTTGTTGTCTTTTTGTTGATTTTTTTGTTTTGCTACCTTTGCATTCCAATGGAAGTGGGATGCTCTGTGCAATGTGTGTGTGTGTGTGTGTGTGATGAAATTCAGGCCAAGCAGGCAGTGTGCGGAATTCAGCCACCCTCAGCAGTAAATACTCGCAGGAGCAGCAGGATTGCAAGAGCTGGAGGAGATGAGAAAAGCAAAGGATGTGCAGAGCTGCGGGCACCAAATGCCACCTTCAATTCCTGAGGCTGCAGATAAGCCCAGCCTGGTCCTTGCCGCAGCCTTGCAGAGACCTGCCATGCAAAGAACTGCCTCAGGCTGTGAGGCCATCCCCAAAAAGTCAACAGTAAAATCAGTCTCGATAATATTTTCCTTTTTAATTTCTCCCCTCCCCTCCCCTCCTCTCCTCTCCTCAAGTCTCTTCGAGTCTCCTCTCCTCGAGTCTCCTCTCCTCAAATCTCCTCGAGTCTCCTCGAGTCTCCTCTCCCCTCCCGCTTTTTCTTTCCCTTTCCCCTTTTCTTTATCTTTTTTCTTTCACTTTTTCTTTTTCTTTCTCTTTTTCACTTTTTCTTTGACCTTTTTCCTTTTTTCTTTTTCCTTTTCCTTTCTCATTTTCCTTTTTCCTTTTTCTTTTCTTTTTTTCCCTTTCTTTTGTTTTTTTCACTTTTCTTTTCATTTTCCTTTTCACCTTTCTTTCCTTTCTCCTCTCTTCTCACAGAGGAACCCCTAGCTTCTGGAATACTGTGATTCCGTTTTTCTATGTCTGAATTCCTGCCTCAGAGTACAAGGCTATCCCCCAAATGTTCATAGTAAAATCCGTTGTTGTTGTAGTTATTATTATTACTATTATTATTACTACTACTACTGCTACCACCAAAGGGAGATCCAGCTTCTTGAGTTATGTGACTTCACTTTTCTTTCCTTAAATTCCTAACTCAAGGTATCACAGTATCACCAAGGCTGGAAGACACCTCAAAGCTCATGAAGTCCAACCCGTTACCACAGCCCTCAAGACTAGACCATGGCACCAAGTGCCACGTCCAAACCTGCCTTGAACACCTCCAGGGACGCTGACTCCACCACCTCCCTGGGCAGCCCATTCCAGTAGCCAATGACTCTCTCAGTGAAGAACTTTCTCCTCACCTCGAGCCTAAACTTCCCCTGGCACAGCTTGAGACTGTGTCCTCTTGTTCTGGTGCTGCTTGCCTGAGAGAAGAAGGTAACCTCCCCCTGGCTACAAACACCCTTCAGGTACTTGTAGACAGCATGATATGTTATGATACCATCCCCCCCCAAAAAAAAGATAATAAAATCGGCTTGGATATTCTCATTCTCATTCCCTAAACTCTTAATGCAGGGTAGGATGCCATGGGAAAGAAAAAAAAAAAAGTCTGTAACTAAATCATCAGTATTAGTATTATCAGTAGTATTTATTAATATTATTGTTGCTGTTATTATTATCAACAGGAAAAATATTTGTTTGTTTGTTTGTTTGTTTTCATCCCAGAGGAAGATTCATCTTCTGAAATCCTGGCATTTTAGTTTTGTTTCCCTGATCTCCTGCCTCAAGATATGTCACCATAAACCAAACCAAACCAACCAAACAAAAAAAAAAAAAACAACAAAAAACACCCAACCAAACAAGCCCTCCATAATAGAATCAGTCTGTAATAATATTTTTATTAGTATTTAATTAATTTATGTTTTAATCCTAGAGGAAGCTCTGGTGTCTGCAGTTCTGAGCTTTCACTTTTCTTCCCCTGAACTGGTAACTGAGGGTATGATGGTACTAAAAATATTCCATAGTAAAATCAGCCTGTCCAGTTCTGGGTCCCAGTTCAAAAAGGGCAGAGAACAGGTTGAGAGGAAACAGAAAAGGGCTATGAAAATGCCGAGGAGCCTGAAGCATCTGTGTGAGGACGAAAGGCTGAGAGCCCTGGGGCTGTTTAGCCTGGAGAAGAGCAGCCTGAAAGGGGATCTGCTTAAACCTCAGCAAAAGACAAAAGGTGTGGGGGAGAGAGGATGGGATCAGACTCTTGTCAGTGGTGCCCAGTGACAGGACAAAAGGTACTGGGGACAAACTGGAACCCAGGAGGTTTCATCTAAATATAAGGAAGAGCTTCTCCACTATGGGAATGACGGAGTCCTGGATTGAGCTGCCCTGAGAGATTGTGGAGTCTCCTTTTCTGGAGAGATTCCAAACCCACCTGGACATTGTGATCCTGAACAACCTGCTCTCGGTGACCCTGCTTTAACAGGGTGATTGGACTGGATGATGTCCAGAGGTCCCTTCCAACCACAGTCGTGCTGGGATTCTGTGACAATTTTGCATTCCACAAAGATGCAGCTTAAACCCCTCTCAGCGTTATTTGAAGCTGTGCTTTTGTGATAATGCCAGAAAATGCAGCTTGCCACATTCTCAGAGTGGAATTTTCTTCCCAGGAACACCTTCTTGTCAAAAAGCATCTCAGGGTCGAGCTGATCATGCTGACACTGGGGGTTTTTTTGTGGTTTTTTTTTGTTGTTTTTTGTTTTTTGGGTTTTGGGGTTTGTTTTTGTGTGCGTGGTTTGCATTTAATTAATTAATTAATTCCCTAGTAAAAGCTTTTACATTAATTGTTGCCTGTCTCACTTCACTTTCAAAGGACCAAAAATACTTTGTAGTGCCAGGGGAAAAGACTGTCCTCCAGTTCTGCTGAGGCAACCCTGAATTCCTTGAGTTTTTATAGCTAAAATTTGGGTTTAACAATAAATTGGATTTTTTTAAAAAATTTGAGATTTCTGCTCTGTTTTGTTCCTAGCAAGTTGGGACATTTTTTTTATTCAACCCAAGTAAAGCAGTCTAACCTCAGAACAAAATATAACCAGGTTGGGTTTTGTTCTGAGGATAAATTTCCAATTCTTGTCTGTAGTTTTGTCTTTCAAATGCAAAACCCTTTCCAGATGTCAGGATTTTCAAGCAGAGTAAAATGTCATTTTCCAGCAAAATGATTTTGCTACACACTTAGGCAATTGCTTCAAAAATCATCCCATGTTACCCTGTGGGTTTCCCCCTGTTCTTCTCTTCAGAGAACTGTAGAATTGTTTGAAGTTGGAAAAGACCTCCAAGATCACGGAGTCAAATCATCAACCAAAGGTAGTCACTAGGCCATGTTCTGAAGTGTCATGGAGTGCTGTCTGTAGGTTTCTTGAATACCTCCAGGTAAGCTGACTCCACCTGGGCAGCCAGTTCCAATGCCAAACCACTCTTTCAAGAAAGAAAATGTTCCTAATATCCAACCTAAACCTTCCTGGTGGGGCTTGAGGCCATAAATGAAGCCTTCCATACTGCTTCAGAAGGATCGTCAGTGCTTTTTTACCCCATGCTTTCTACATCTCGGGAGTTTCCCAGATGTGTCCTGGTTATTGCTGCTAAATGAGGACATTTACCCAGGGTAGTGGTGGAGTCCCCATTCAGGAGTTTCAAAGCCATGTAGATGTGGTACTGAGGGACATGGTTTAGTAATGACTTGGCAGTGCTGGGTTAGGATTGGACTTGATCATCTGAGAGGTCTTTTCTAACTGAAAGAACTCTGTGACTTGGAGCCACAGTATCAGAAACCAGCCCAGCACTGAGAGTTGAGCTAACACTTGGTAGGAAAATGATGTCTTCTCCAAGGATCTTGCCCCCAAGAAGCGAGCATCAGGAGACGATACAGGATGTGTCTCTCACTTTGTACTGTTAACCCCCACCCTTGCTGGATTCCTCTGAAGCCAAAAGAGCTGAGGTGATAGATAAGAAAGATAGAAAAGAAGAGCCTGCACCCCACCTCAGTGTTCAAAAATTGATTTGTGCTGTAATTATTGACCTCCCAGGCAAGAACAAACCCTAAGTCCCTTCCTAGGAGGGTGGTGCTCACAATTGTGGGTAGGAGAAGAGCTTGAAATTTTTCTTTGAGTGTGAGCAGAAACAGAACAGAAAATCCTTTGGAAAGGGCTGGATGTGGTGAAATGCCAGAGCACAGAATGACTTTGGGAGAATGTTGTTTTTTTTTTAGGGGAAAAATGTGAATTTATTCTTCTGGCATCTCCTAACTTCTTTTTTTTTTGTTGTTTGTTCTTGTGCAGGGTGTGGGAAGGGTCATTTCCTATCTTCCTTCCTCAAGAACAAGGAAGAGACACAGATTTGTAATAGATTTTCTTTTGTCTGTGATACACAAAATTAATTTTACATTTTCATGTATATTCTAGAGGGAATGGGGGTGAAAACCAGGATTTCTCTGAAAAAAATTGTCTGGATTTATTGTTAAATTTTGGTGGGATTTTTGTTTGTTTTGGGGTTTTGGGGGGTTTTTGTGTGTGTTTTTTTGTTTTGTTTTGTTTTGTTTTGTTTTGTTTTGTTTTTGTTGTGGGTTAGTTAGTTAGTTTGTTTTTAAGTTAAATTGTCTTCCAATGTCAGTAGAGGTGTTAAAGAAAACCCTTTTTCTGGTGGGCTGGGAGAAGCCCCTGTTGCTACAAACACTTCTGCACAAGTGTGGTTTTGCTGGACTTGTGAAGTGAGGTAGCATGGCAAGCACCCACACTGGGCTGGCATACCGGATGCCCACACTAGGCAGGGATAGTAGGGTGCCCACATCAGACTGGGATGCTGAGTAGCCACACCGGCCAGGGATACTTGAGTGTCCACAATGGGAAGGGAGGCAGGATGCCCATGATGAGCACAGACAATGGACAGGGCTGCTGGATGCCCACACTGGGCAGTGATATTGGATTCCCACACCAGCAAGGGATGCTGGGTACCCTCAGTGAGCACCCACGATAGACAAGCATACTGGATGTTCATACTGGGAAGGGATGCAGGGTACCCATAATGGGCACCTATGATAGACAGGGATGCTGAGTGCCCACTGCAAGCACCCACACTGAGAAAGGATGCTGGGTGCCCAGCCTGGGAAGGGATACAAGGTGCACATACTGGGCAGGCAGGGGTACTGGGCCATTTTACAGTCACTTCTGGTTCATTTTTGTCCCCAGCCACAAAATCCCACACGATTTTAAAAGGCAGGAGAGAAGCAGGAGCCCTGAACATCTGCATCACACACACACACGCCTATTTCTGCCTCCCAGTCCGGCAAGAGACATTCAGCTACACCACTGTAAAATCAGGAACAAATCCATCAGCGTCAGCACTTTTCTGTTGCCATCAAAACGATCCAGCAGAGCTGGAGACCCCTTCCCCCAGCTCCGTCTGGATGTGGCCCCTCCAAGGACACGAGGCAGTCAGAATTTTAAAGCATCATTTAGATGATCTGGGGCCTCAGCAGCTCCAAAGTGGTCTCACTTCAGCCAGACCCAGCATCATCCCTTTAAGATTCCTACTCCCTAAGAAGTTTATTTAAAGACCAAGCCCCGTGTGTGCAGCTGGAGCTTTTTTTCCTTCCCCAGGTGTCCACAGCCTCAGCTTCTCTCTCCAAGCCCCTACGTCCCTCTTGATGTGCTGATCAATTACTCATCAAATCTTAATGTGAGCTTTAACTCAACTGTGGCATCTTAATCAGAGCGTTGATCGCCGAGTGTCAGCCCCATCGACTTGGGGGAGCTGGGACAAATGACTCCATCGACTGCCTGCTTGGGAAGAGCCTTTCTGTGAGCCTGACCTGCCGTCTAGTGGTTGCTCGAGAAGAGGACAAATGAAGATATATGTTGAGGGATGGAAGGGCTGGTGAAGCCTCTCTGCCAGGTCGAGGCGGTGACGAGTGAGCCAAGGCTGGGTGCGGGCTATGGGGTGGGCTTCCCAACCCCTTGGTGCTTCTTAGGAGCAGGTCCTGCGGTGAGAAGCAGATCATAGGAGCAGGTCTTAAGGTAAGCAGCAGGTCTTGGGAGCAGGTCACAGAATCACAGAAACATTCAGGTAGGAAAAGCCCCTCGGGATCACCAAGTCCAACCATTAACCCTACTCTACATGGTACACCCTAAACCATATCCCCAAGCACCACATCCAAACAACCTTTAAACACATCCAGGGTTGGGGACTCCACCACCTCCCTGGGCAGCTTATTCCAATGCCTGACCACTCTTGCCGGGAAAAAAAGTTTCCTAATATCTAGTCTAAACCTACCCTGTGGCAGCTTGAGGCCATTCCCTCTTGTTCTATCACTAATTACCTCTGAGAAGGGACCAACACCAACCTCTCCACAATATTCTTTCAGGTAGCTGTAGGTAGTGATGAGGTCTCTCCTCTGCCTCCCCTTTTTCAAACTAATCAGCTCCAGCTTCTTCAGTCTCTCTTCATCAGATTTACTCTCCAGGCCCTTCCCCAGCTTCCTTGCCCTCCTCTGCACTCATTCCAGCATCTCCACATCAGATCTAAGGGTGAGGAGCAAGTCTTGGAAGCTGATAGAGCGAGGAGGCTTCCCATGAGGTTGGCTTCAGTTGACAACTGGTAGAGCTAGGGGTACACGACACAGGATGGAGGCAGTTTGTGGGCTACTAGGCTCCCATCAGTAGCTTTCCATGTACAGCATGGTAGAATGCTAGGTGTTAGAAAGGACTGCTGGAGATACCTAGACAAACTTCCCTGCTAAAGCAGGGTCACCCAGAGCAGACCTGTTAACTGGATCAGCAGCATGCATGTAGGGTTGGATCAGCAGAGTACAGGGTGGATGCTGGAGGATGTGGGTGGACAGGGTTGAAAAGCATTGTTTTGGGCATCAGAGTGCCTGTGTGCATGCATGCAGGGAGCATGTAGGGACTGTCTAAGTCCACATGATGTCTGCAGAGGGGTGGGAGGCTGTCCATGTGCAGTGGTACAAGTCTGTGGCACCCCAGGAGAGGAAAAATCCCAGGGGAAGCACTGGTTGGGGTTAAGGATGCAAGGTAGGGATGGATATATGGGACAGGATGCTGAGTTCCATGCTGTGTGGTTTCAGCCCTGAGCTGAGAGCTTGTGGCAGACCACAGCAAAGAGCTCAGCCTGGTTTGGGTCAGTTCCCACCACACCTTGCCAGACTTTGCTGGGAGGGTTTCAGAGACATTTTTCTGTCTTTTTTTTTTTTTTTTTTTTTTTTTTTCTTTTCTTCCCTCATCAGCATCAATTTGCAAAGCTGCTTAAAGGAACAACAAAGGAAAAGCTGACACAGACCTGAGCTGGTGAGACAGAGCAGGTCAGAATCACTGCACTCCTCTGGGGTGGCAACCATGTTTGCAATCCAGCTTCCATCTTGTTTTAACAAGCCCTATGCCCTCCAGACACCTCTCCTATAAACCTAGAGGTGTCTCAGGCCACACTTTTTGGCACTACTATTAAGGAGTGAGCTGCTGGAAAGCAGCTCTATGGAGAAGGACCTTGGAGTCTCAGTGCCATGAGCCAGCAATGTGCCCTTGTTGCAAAGAAGGCAAATGGTCTCTTGGGGTACATTAAGAAGAGTGTGGTCAGCAGGTCGAGGAAGGTTCTCCTGCCCTTCTACTCTGCCCTGGTAAGACCACATCTGGAGAACTGAGTCCAGTTCTGGGCTCCCCAGTTCAAGAGAGGAGGAAACTGTGGAAGGGAGTCCAACTGAGGGCTATGAAGCTGCTGAGGGGCTTGGAGCACCTGTGTGAGGAGGAAAGGCTAAGAGTCCTGGAGGTAATGAGTCTGGAAAGGAGCAGCCTGAGTAATGCTGAGCTCAATGCTGAGCAAGAGCTAAAGGTTGGAGTGCAAGAGAATGGGGGCAGACTCTTGAGTGGTGTCCAGTGATAGGATGAGAGTTAACAGATGCAAACTGGAACCCAGGAGATTCCATCTGAACAGGAGGAGTTCTTTGCTGAGAGGGTGCTGGGGTCCTGGATCAAGGTGCTCAGAGAACTTGTACAGTCTCCTTCTCTGGAGAGGTTCCAAATTCATCTGGACATTTTGATCCTGGGCACTCTGCTGCAGGTGACTCTCTTTTACAAGAGAGTATTGAACTAGATGATGGCCAGAGGTCCCTTTCAAACTTCAACATTTTGTGATCTGGTAGCAGACCCAGTCCATGTGAAGGAACTGAGAGCACATTGTCTAACTGGGAAGCATCTGGGGCTCTGCTTGACCCTCTCTGTGGGACACAGAATTAGATGAGGGCAAAAAGTCAGATACTTCATTTAAGTCCCAGAGACGTGTCTGGGATTCTGGGGTAGGTATTGCCTGTAAGAAGGATTTATTTTTTAATTATTTTTTTTTAAGTGCTAATATGATCCCTACAGGATGCTCTGGAGAGATCACAAGGGTTCTGCAGCTGCAGCTGTGGTTCAGAAGGGTTTATGAGATTGGGATAACGCCATATGTGTCATTGTCTCCTGTCTGCAGCCAAGCTAACCTTACAGGCTTATTGTGGCTTGTATAGAATCATAGAATCATTAAGGTTGGAAAACACCTCTAAGATCATTGAGTCCAACTCTCAACCAAACACCACCATGCCCACTAAGCCATGTCTCCAGATACTGTGTCTACAGATTTTCTGTACACCTCCAGGTACAGTGACTCCACCACCTCCTTGGCAGCCTATTCTGATGCCTGAACACTCCTTCAGGAAAAAGTTTTTTCCTAATATCCAACTTAAACCTCTACTGATGCAATTTGAGGTTGTTTCCTTTTGTTCTTTCACTTCTTACCTGGGAGAGGAGATGAACACCTTCCTGGCTCTGACCTCCTTTCAAGGAGTTGTAAAGAGCCAGAAGGTCACTCCTCAGTCTCCTCTTCCCCAGACTGAACAACTCCAGTTCCCTCAGCTGCTCCTCACCAGACCTGTTCTCCAGACCCTTCACCAGCTTCATTGTCCTTCTCTGGATACACTCCAGCACCTGAATTTTCTTCTTGGAGTGAGATAGAATCATAGAATCATAGAATTATAGAATGTTAAGGTTGGAAGGGACCTCAAGGATCATCTTGAATCATGTTGAAGCCACTGCTGAACCCAGTATCTGAGGTGAGGACAAACATGTGGTATTTCCTCCAATCACCTCCCCGGCTCCAGCTGTTCTTAGCTCAGGGGATTTGCTGGCCTTGTCACTTGTCTGCTTCATATCACCCAGAAGATCTCTTTTCCAAAGTGGGCAACCTTCTCTTGAAACCATTAACTGCATCCATGACATTACCTAGGAAATAGTTCCACAGCTCTGTCATCTGATGTGTGAGGAGTACCTGCCTGTAGTTAAAGCACCAGCTTCTAGATCATCTTTATATATATATATATATATATATATCTTATTTTTATAAGATGTCATTTCAGATCTAATTGTCTAGCTGACCTGTACAGAAACAGGTTAAAATATGGATCTCACAGACTCAGAGAGCAGCAGTTACATTATCTCAACATTTATTTCTGTCTTGAAGGTGTTGTGGGATTTTTTAGGTGGTTTCTTGGTGTGGATGACTCAGTCACAGATTTGGGGGCTGTTGGTAAGGCTGTCAGGGCTGCAGAAGGCTGGGTGGTGATGTTTTAGCTTCATCCCAAACTGCCAGACCCATCAGACTGTCTAAATGCACATGATGCTGATTCAGGATGTAAGTGAAGGGGAGGAGGGGGGAGAAGGAACTGTCAGTCAATGTGGTGTCATCTCAAGGAAATGTAAAGAACAGTCCTCCAGATCTGAAAAGGCTCTAATTGAGCAGAGCCTGCCACATTGTCAGTGAGCCCTTGCAACCTCTTGAGGCACCCCTGGGACAGGGACTTAGTGCTTAAGAGCTTTCCAATCCGCATTGCAGGAGGTCCATGCACTTGGTGGGAGAGGAGAGAAGCTGGTGAGAAGTCTCCTTGGGAAACCGAGGCACTGAGCTAAGAACTGACAGACCTGTGTTCTAAGTCTCCTTGGCTGAGTAGTTTCCTTCTTTGTTTAAAGGTCATCATTACTCCAAACTCCTTCATCTGAAGATTCATGGTGGTCTTTACATTCATGACACAATGTGAGAGCAGAAGCTGAGAGCAGCTCCAGCCTATTTTTGGAGCATCCCACAGAGCAGAGAACTCAAGATGCAGACTCTGTGAAGCAGGTGGTAGTTGCACTTGGCCCAGGGGAAAAAAACACAGAGATACTGCCCATAAGGTCCTAGGCTGATATTTAGGCACTGTTTAAACCATGTGTCAGAACTCGACAGGCTGGAGAGTTGTGCAGAGAACCTCATGAAGTTCAGCAAGGGCAAGTGAACGGTTCTACACCAGGGGAACAATAATCCCCTGCACATGGGGAGAAATAAATTCCTACACCACTAGAGGCGAGGGCCTGCTAGAAGGAGGTTCTGCAGACAAGAAATTGGGAGTGCTGGTGGGCAACAAGTTCACCACGAGCCAGTAATGTGCCCTCATGGCCAAGAAGGCCGTTGGTGTCCTGGGGTGCATGCAGTGTGGCCAGTACATCGAGAGACGTTCTTCTCTCCTTCTATTCTGCCCTAGTGAGACCATATCTGGACTCCTGAGTCTGGTTCTGGAATCCCCAGCTGAAGAGAGACAGAGAACTATCGTAGGGGGAGGTCCAGTGGAGGCTGGGAGGATGCTGAGGGGCCTGGAGCATCTCTGTGAGAAGGAAAGGCTGAGAGCCCTAGGGCTTTTTAGGTTGGAGAAGAGCAGCCTGAGAGAGGATCTGCTTAATGCTCAGCAAGAGCTAAAGGGTCTGTGGAGGATATAAGGATAGGATCAGACTCTTGTCAGTGGAGAATGGCCATGAAACACAACACAAGAAGTTCTACTTAAACATGAGCAGAAACTTCTTTGCAGAGAGGGTGATAGAGCCCTGACCCAGGCTGCTGAGAGAGTTTGAGGAATCTCCTCTGGAGACACTCCAAACCCACCTGGACACAGTGATCCTGGGCAATCTGCTGTAGGTGACCCTGCTTTAGCAGGGGTGTTGGACTTAATGATCCCCAGAGATCCTTTCCAACCCCTGCCTTGCTGTGATCCTGTGATCCTTGTGAGCCCTACACACATGGGATTAAGGTTTTGCTGGAGAGCAGCTGTCACCAAAGAAATCTAGAGGCTCCTTGTTTCCTTCAGTTTAATTGACTGGCAGCTTGGAGTGATGTTAGCACAAAGAAGTGTCCCAGAGGCTCTGGGAGGGGGGGAAACTGGACAAGACCTCTCAAAGCCAAGGCAAGTTATGGCATCAGTCCCAAGAGTGAAAAATCCCCCTTCTCCTGTCTTTGTAGTGGAAAGGCTCTCAGGGAATGGCCATAATGTCACCTCACCTGGGTTCTCTCAACAGCTACAAGTTGCAGAAAGGGATATTCCAATTAGATGTAAAGAAACCAACCCTGGAGCCCCATAAGAGTGGCTAAGGAAAGAAAAAAGATCCAGAGAAGTGGTAGAACCTCAGTCCCTGGTGAACTGCCCTGGCCAGGTCTTCAAGGATCACTCTTCAGCCTCTTGTGTACTTCCTTTGGCTCCTGGCCCAGAATATGTGGATTCAGGAAGAAAGTCTCCGGTTTTCTTCCAGAGATGCCATCATGCATAAAGAAGTTCTGATACACTACTTCACTGCTCAGCTCAATGTCTGAAGGTGAGACATTAAGGGGAAAGCTGGAGAAGAATATTAAGAGGGAAAGAAAACATCTACCTTGAGGAAGGACTTCCAGACCTTCTTGATGAGTGTATATGGAGACCTTTCCCCTGGGATAGGGTGAAAGGCAGCTGAAAAAACAATAGGACAAAACTGAGGCAGTGGCAGAAGGGTCTTTTCCTTGGGAGGACAGTTCAAGCAGAGAAGAGATGGAGCAAGTTCTCTGCTGAAGAGACTGTCCCTGTTCAAGATGGGTCCAAGATATGATGAGAAGACACAAAGCCCAGAGCAAGAGGAGTCACACCGCATGATGAGCTGCCCCCTAACAGTGCCACATCTCTTCAGCTCCCCGACAAGAGCCACTCAGGCTCTGCTTGACCAGAGATCTGCAGACAGATGAATGTCTCCTAATTCCAGCCAAAGAGCTAATCTCCTCTTGTTATAGATCTGGAGACTCCTGGCAGCTCAGAAGGTTAAGTGCACTCAGCAGGGTCCTAGGCTGGATGATGTGGAGGTGAGGCACTCACAATGGCCCTGTGGGAAAACAACAATGGATTTGGAAAGAGTCCAAATGGTCAACATGGAAAGGTTTTTCCCATGGGAATAGACTCATGTGAGTCAACCACCCTCACCCAAGGAGATATCCTTGTTGAATGTAGGAAAGGAGACAGGTAGAGTCTGGTGAAACTCTGTCTTCATGAGGATCTGTGTAGCTGAGCTGTCCATACCTCTATAAGTGATCAGGTTTAAACAACCATGGCATTTTAGTGATCTCTTTATACCCACCCATCCTATCTTCACGCTCAGAGGATTGGTCTTGGACAAGGAGAACAGTGAAAGTTTCTGGGAGACACATTTCGCATCATGGGGATGGGTTTCCATCTGTCCTGGTTTGATCTAGACCAGAAGTAATTCAGTCAGTGGTGGCACTTCTCAGCTCAGTCTCTGCTCAGTGAGGGCACTTTCTGAAGTTCAGGACAGGTTTGTACTGTGGCTGCTTCTAGCCATGAGAATGCTGATGGGGAGAGTCACTGCCAAGGGCTGGGCTGCAGAAAGGCACTTGTTCCTGTGCAAGGAGCCTTACTCCTGTGCAGACCAAGGGCACTGCCACATCTTGTGCCCTACTTTGGTGTGCCATCATGAGAAGGGTGGTACCTGACAGGAGGAGTAGACAGAACAGGTGACCTTAAACTGACTCACAAGGGATTCCATCCCATAGATGTCATCTCCAGGATAAAGCTGAAGATTCACTAGGGTCAGGCCTCTTCTTAAAAGGGTGGTGGTAAATGAGGACTTTGTCCCTTCTACCTTCAGTCCTGATCTGTGTGTTCCTGAATCCAGGTCCTGCATCCAGTTCCCATCTGCTGCTAAGTCTAGTCTGAGACTTCCTCACTGCCCACCCCTAGCATCAGTGGTGATGGTGACAGCATTGCCATCAAGAGTTGGGTTCAATATCAGTTGTGTATCTGTTTGTGCCTACCTCATTAGATTGTTCTTATTTCCATTAAAAGCATTTTGGTTTCACTCCCAACCCACCAGTCTCTCTTCCTTATTCCCTCTCTCTTACCTTTAGGAAGGGAGAGGGGTCAATAGAGTGCCTGTGTCACGCATTTGGCCAACACAGCCCTAACCCTTGACAGACTTACTGGTGCCCAACTCAAACCAGGACACCATCTTGAGTGAGGTTTTTGACTACAGTTAATTGAGAACATGGAACACTTCAAGGGAGATAGTCCAAGCTTCTTGCTATTGCCTGCTTTTTCTTCTAGTCTTTTTCGTTATGCTGTCATGAAATTTCTGTGAAAATCATGAACTTAAGCAAGCTTGGCCCAAATCTGTCTAAATCTCATCTTAAATAAGCTTGACCCAAATCTTTGTGCAAACTTGAGCTTAGGAAACATGCAGAGTCTCAAAGAAAGGGTTTGTGGCAGAGCAGGCAAAAGAACCTGAGTGTTCGAATGTTGGTTTTTAGCAGTTCCTGCCCAAAATATGACCGTGTCTCTGTTTTCACTCATGGAAGAGTGAATGAAGGGCATTGTCATGTGCAATGAGACAGTCAAACATCTGCTTTGCACAGGCCTACACAGTTGCACGTAGAGCAGTGGGAAACCAGGACTCCCAGGGATGTGTGGAGACAAGATGTCATTCTGCAGAGAGTTCAAAAGCACCTTTTTCCTGTAAAAAATAACCAAAAACAAAGCCAACCCAGATGATTTCTTCTTTCTTGCCTTTGCAAGAAAATATTCCATTTTCTTCCCTCTCTTCAGGTGTTTTCCTCTCACCGAAGCTGAAAAGTCCCTCAGGTTGACAGTGTGAGCCTGTCTAGGCTGGACAAACACAGTGCTGGGAGCTAGAGAGGGGTGATAAATGGCCAGGCCTTGCTCGTTAAGACACAAGCTGCCTTAGTAAATCTGCAAGCTTTCTCTCCCAGCTTTCCCCCAGCATCCATCAAGCTCACCCTCTCTACTGATGGTAGTTCAGATGGCTCCTCCTGTTTGCTCTGCCACCAGATTCTCCCCCTTCATCCTCCTCTCTCAACTTTTAGCTGGCTCATTACCTTGAGCAGGCCAGAGGGACATTGTGGGTGAGGTTCCTACAGCAGTGAAGTCCACAAGATGCTGGTTATTCCCAAGTTCATCTCCTTACGGGTAGACCATCAATTTCAGCAGCAGAAGCTTGAGGAACCCACGTGCCCACATGAATGCACACTCAAACCTTCAAGCTGCTGCAATTAACAGGACAGCTTTTAATTGGCAATTACAATTCCATTAAGCTGGGTCTGGCAGATCATTTGCTCTGTCAGGAGAGCCCTGAGGCAGAGAAGATTAGTGGTTGGCAGGATCCAAGCTCGTGCTCCAGAGCTGCGGAGGAAAAGACGACAGGTACCAGCTGTGCTTTCTCAGCTGGAGAAGGTGGGAGGGAGAATTACATTTGAAACTCCCTTGTCTTCCTCACCCAGGGGGCAGCTGTATCCCACCTGAAACCTTGGGAGAAAAGCTCTGGAGCACCAGGCATGGGAGAGGCAGAGATTGGACCAGGATCTGTGAAGCAGAATGGACTTCAACCCTGAGCATCTGTGGAACAAAGCCTGGAGCTTCTGGTTGGAAGGGAAAAGCATGTGTGGTTGGCTGCAATACTGAGGCTCTAAGAGAAATCATTGCTCAAAGGTTTATGAGGTCTGGATATAACATCTGGGAGCTGCTAGACCATGGGCACCTTCAGGATGTGGAGAGTTTATCAAAGGAGGTTGCTCAGGAACTACCCTGCTCCAGTTTCAAGCCACTGCCCCTTACCCTATTGCTACATGCTCTTCTAAATGTGGAGATGAGAAGGTACATCTGTGGTCACTTGAATATTTCAGACTTCCAAGAATCCCATTAGGAGGTGAGAGGAAACCTTGCCCACATGGTTTTGGGACCATACACCACGAAGTGACTCACTCTACAGAGGTCCTAGAGCCTCTGGGCACAGTTTGCCAGCTTGTGTCCAGCACTGCTTTAACAGATGGGAGATCCATTTAGTGCATCATCTGCTTGTTTTCTCTGTCTGAGCTCTCAGCAGTCTGTCTCCATCCTGCCTCTCATCTTGCATTCACAGCCAGAAGACCAGTTCTCATCTCCAGTCAACTCAAGAGTGCAGATGCTATTGCTCCCTTAGCAGATTTTTCTGCAGACAGATTGATGTTTTCCTTGACTTGGAATAAACCTCCCATGAACTTCTATAAAGTGACTTCATTTTATTTTCAGTCTCACCACAAAATTCTCCTTTGATGAGATAGTTAGAGACTCCTTTGGTTGCTTCTGAAATATTTAGAATCATAGAATGGTTTGGGGGGGAAAGGACCTTTAAAGGTCATCTAGTCCAACCTCTGTGCAGTGATCAAGGATATAGAATCATAGAATGGTAAGGTTGGAAGTGACCTCAAGGATCATCTAGTTCCAACCCCCTGTCATAGGCAGGGACACCTCCCACTAGTACAGGTCATTTGAGGCCTCGTCCAACCTGGCTTTGAACATTTCCAGGGAGGGAGCAGCCACAACCTCCCTGCGCAACCTTGACACCTTCAACTAGATCAGGTTGACATCTTCAACTAGATGAGGTTGCTCATTCAACATGACCTTGAATTTCTCAAGGATGCGGTTTCTACATCATTTTATGTCGGTGCTTTGAACTGTCCAACCTGTCCATACCCATCAGAAGCTTGGTAGGACCAGTATCTACCATCCTCCCTTTCTTGGTTGTTCTCAGCATAGATGTCTCTCTCTGGTGGGATGTTCACATGCTTGAACACAAATAAATAATGGACACAACGATTTTCTCTGCTGCTGGCAGATCTAACTCTATAGATGGATGGGAAGAAGAGCTATTGAGCAAGAATTCCATTTTCATGCCTCATTCAATAGTTCTTGGTGTCTCTCATACTTCCTCACCTCTCAGACACACAATTGGATGTTACCAACCCTCTGACAATATAAGAATATGCAGATATTATTGACTTCTGCTACGGTCAGTTTGAAGATTTATTGACCTGGGAAGAGAATATTGACCTGAGATGAAACTGAGGTCAGTGTGTGGATCTCAAGGGAGCATAAATTTCCAAATTGACCTACCAAACAGAAGTCAATAAATGAATGGTTAATATAAACATTGTCTTACCAAAATTAATTCTCGGTGACATGGGTTCATGTGCAACTTTTATTGTGAAATATGGAAGGTGAGATTGGTTGCTGTGTCTGAAGTATGTGAAGCAGTGTCTGATTATGGAGACTGATGAAACTGCTGAGCATTGGAGGGGGGAAGGAATTAGATGTGGTTTGAGTTTCATCTCCAGGCAGTAGCGGAGGAGGCTCTTGTTAAACAGAGCGGGGTAAGGGTGGGAAGACACTGGAACAGCTTGCCCAGGGAAGTTCACAGAATCACAGAAAGATTCTGGTTGGAAAAGGACCTCAGGGTCACCAAGTCCAACTGATATGATGGATGTGGTTGCTTCCTTCCTGGATGAGTTTAAGACCAGGTTGGATGAGGCCTTGAGCAACCTGCTCTAGTGGAAGGTGCCCCTGCCCATGGCAGAGGGGTTAGAACTAGATGATCTTTAAGGCCCCTTCCAACCCAAACCATTCTATGAAGACAACTCTTGAGTATGCTTGTCAGGATGATGTTTAAATCTGAGGGAGAGAGTCTATAGAAGGTGGCAGCTCATGACATCAGTTCTCCTGCACTGGGACACTTCAAAGGTCTCAACAAGGCTAATGGAGGATCCTTTACTCCTCCCACTGGACTGGAACTGAGCTCTTCATTTGCAATCAGATGTTTTACAATTTAGTCTTCAGCTGAGGTGGACCATGAAGTAAAAAACATGTTGAATCTGTCTTGATATAATTTGTGATGCTTGGGGACATATGGAGTGGATGTGTTGAGGCCTACAGGATTTTATGGCCCTGTGAATGCTCCTGCAGTCCTTTGTTTCTGCCCACAGCTCCTCTGCACACACACAGATACAACCAATGTTTCCAGTGACTGCCATGTGGAGTTTCCACAGGAGCATTTGCAAGTGGATTTTGTTGTTCACAAATGTCTTTCAAATTTTAGAAGTATTTAAAAGCATCTGAGGACTGCAGACTTTATTTCTTCTCCTACTTCCACTCCAGCACTGGGTCCAGAGTATTGTCTCCACAACTGCTCTGTATAGCCTGCTCCAGGGCTCCAGCACCCTCACAGCTTAGACATTTCTCCTTAGGTTCAGATGGAACCTCCTGGGGCCCAGATTGTCCCTTGTCCTATTGCTGGACATCACTGTCAAGAGTCTGTCTCCATTCTCTTGTCCTTTAGCTCTTGCAGAGCATTGAGAAGATGCCATCTCAGGCTGCTCTTCTCCAGGTTAAACAGAGCTGGGTCTCTCACCCTTTCTTCCTCACAGAGATGCTTCTGACCCCTCTTTGCAGCATCCACTGGACTGTCTCAAGTAGTTCCCTGCCATTCTTGAACTCAGGGGCCCACAACTGGACACAATACTCCAGCTGTGGCCATGCTAGGGCTCAGTAGAGGTGAAGGAGATCCTCCCTCAATCTGCTGGTCACACTCTTCTTCATGCACCCCAGGAGACCTTTGGTCTCCTTGGTCACAAGAATACATTGCTGGCTCATAGGCAACTTGTTGTCCACCAGCATTCCTAGGTCCTTCTGTGATGGGTTTCATCCAACTGGCTTAGATACCTGCAGACTAGGTATTTCAGGTGTTCCACTCAAAATGAACTTGTTTCATTTCTCTGTGTAGTTAATGGAAGAGAAAACAGCCCTTTGATGAGGTGGCTCATCCCCCTTGAACGACCCAATCAATTATCCCTGATATGTGCTTCTGATCCACTAGATCCACTCTGGTTTACAAAACCACAAGGACATTTTTCACAGCAGAGAAAGCTCAGAGTCAGACAGAAGTACACTGCGATTTGGATCCAAATCTCACTGTATTCAGAAGTGTCTCTCCACAGACAGATTTTGGGTCAGACTGACCTAAAAGATCAGAAACTACAGCAGCACCTTCTAGTCTCTGCTCTACACTGTTGGAGTTGTCCTGGCAGTGTCTCTACATCGCCCTCCACACTTGGCCATCCACCTAATCACTGTTTCATAGGCCTCTCTCTGGAGACTCTCAGTGCAAAGTGATGTCAGGTCCATGGCCCTCCAGGTCTGCAGTGCACAGCCAAATTGAACTCATCTATCTTGGCTTTAAATCACTGTCCAGATTGAACTTCTTTCAAATCTTTAAACCACTCCAAGGATTTGAATTGCTGGGCATATTTAAGAGGAACTTAAATTATTAAAGCTCTTAATGTTTGGGGTTTGGTTGTTGGGGATTTTTTTAGATGCATTTTGGAGCTGTCAAGCGAACAATCTTAAATGACAGATTGATGAATTCATTGTCCCTTACAACATCTCTAGGAGGAGGGAGGAACATGGCTCCTGGTGAAACCAGCTTTGCTAACAGATACAAGTTTCAAATTCTCAGTCTTTTGGGTCACCAGCACCCTTCTGCTGCAGACATAAGCAGGTTATAAGTTAGCCATGGACTCTAACTCAGCCTGCTGCTGGCTTTTGTGACCCTCTTCTGGTGACAGGGACTCTGCTTGTATAGGACACTCTGGGAAATGGTCCTCAGGGACAAGGGAGCAGAACACAGCTGTCAGATATTTAAGGATGATTCCCATGGAGCGAAAGAGCTCTTGATTCTCCTTTTTGTGGCCTTTCAGTACTTAAAGGGGGCTACAGAAAAGACGAGGAGGGACTCTTGGAGGCATAGTGACAGGACCAAGGGTGATGAGTTTAAAGCAGAAGAGGGAGATTTAGTCTGGATCTGAGGATGAAATTCTTCACTGAGAGGGTGGTGAGACCTTGGCCCAGCACTGGGACTCAACTGCCAGACTGGTTAGTTGTCAGTTCTGGACATGCCAATGACCTGGGATAATTATCTCTTTTTCAAGTGCTTCTGAGGAATCAAGAACCACAGAATCACAGAATTTTTTTTCAGTTGGAAAAGACCTTTAAGATCATTGACTCCAACCATTTTCTAACACTGCTAATGCTGATGCTAAACCACGTCCCTCAGCACCGCATCTCTGACCCTTTGAAACAACCTTCAGGGTTGGGGATTTAATCACTTCCCTGGGTTGCCTGTTCTAGTGTTTGAGAACCCTTTCAGTGAAGAGGTTTCTTCTAATACCCAACATAAACTCACCTTGGTGCAACCTGAGGCCATTTCCTCTCACCCCATTGCTCGTTACTAGGGAGAAGAAACTGACCCCCAGCTCACTCCATCCTCCTTTCAGGTGACTATCATGACAATTGTCACCTTGCAGTTGTGGACACCTTGACTGAAGGGTGAGTAATTTTGCTACAGCTGTGGTTTGTTCAGTGCTGGCTATCTCAGGAGGAGAGGACAATCCAGGCACATTTAGAAGTAGTCTGAAAGTCTGGGCAAAGCCCCAGTTTGTTTAGCTTTATTTTGCAAATCTCAGCTCCCAAGTCTATGAAAACCACTTCATGAGCAGAGCCTCCTTCCGCAGCCTTCTGGAAATAACCAACAGCAGAAAGATCAAAACTCCCGGAGGGATGATGGACCTTCAACCTTAATGTATATGGAAAGTTGTGCTCATCTCTGGGCTTCTTCTTCCCAGACAGATATTGTCATAATGGCAGGGAGTTCATATAAGAACAAGAGACAAATGACTGAGGGCTGGAAGGATTGATTTACAAGGGCAGGATGAAAAGAGCTGAATCAGTAGAGCTGTGATCAAGACGTGATGTGACATCTCCCTAAGCATCTGAAGGGCGTAAACAACGAGGAGCGGTGTCTTTGTGGGAAATGTCTTGTGGCTGCTTAACGACCTGCTTCATTGAGATGTAGCAGGCTACTTACTGTCTATTAAAGAAGTGCCATTTGGTCATTACCAGAGTATTTATGGAGGGTCTAATGGCTTTAATAAAGTGAGAAACACAAAAGTAAAGAGGAGAGGAAGCAAAGCCCTGTCCATTCCAGGGGAAAGAAACACAGCACCAGGCTTTCAACAGAGATCACAAAGTGCTGAGGGTTGGAAAGGACCCCTGGAGATCATCTAGTCCAACTCTCTCCCCCCACTAAAGCAGGGTCACCCACAGCAAGTTGCCAAGCATCACATCCTGTGTTTGGAATGTCTCCAGAGAATGAGACACCACAACCTCTCTGGGCAGCCTGCTTCCAGGACTCCAGCACCCTCACAGCTAAGAAGTTTCTCCTTGTCTTCAGATGGAAACCCCTGCATTCTAATTGATGCCCCTTATGCCTTGTCCTATCACTGGGCACCACTGAAACCAGTCTGGCCTCAGCCTCTTCCTAAGTATTGAGAAAAATCCTTCTCAGCCTGCTCTTCTCCAGGCTAAACAGCCACAGGTCTTTCAGTCTTTCCTTCTCACAGAGATGTTCCAGGCCCCTCGGTATCTTTGTTGCCTCCATTGGACTCTCTCCAGTAGTTCCCTGTCTCTCTTTTGAACTAGGGAGACCAGAACTGGACTCAGTACTCCACCTGTGACCTCACTAGGGCACAGTAGAAGGGGAGGAGAACCTCCCTTGACCTGCTGCTGACACTTTTCTTCATGCAACCCAGGAGACCATTGGCCTTTCATGCACTGTGATGAAGTCATACACCTGTAAGCAGGTTTGGTAGCAGAGACCTGAGGACAAGGTGTCTGGTGTGTATTATGTCCTACATTAGAGTCCTTCATGCTTCTAATTATCCACAGAAGACAAATTTAATCATTTATATTCCAAATTCATAATAAAGGCCAAACTTACCCATAGGAACTTACTGGGTCTGACCTAAGACTGCTTTTCCTTACAGCTGGTGTGAGGGCTGGAAATTGACAAGGGTGGAGTTGACCTTTCCTAATTTTAGATACTCATCAATCCATTAACATGTCCTTGGTTCGAATTTTCAGGGGCTGTCAGGGTGGGAGTTGTCTCATCCTAGAGTAGATTCCTACTTGGGTCAGAGGAGCCCTGACCATAATTCACTGACTGTCCTGAGAGTTCAGACAACTTACCCTAAAATTAGGAAAGGGTAAATCTACACCTGCCGATTTCTCTGTGGAGGAACCTGCCTGTGCATGATCCTGAGCAACCCGCTCTAGGTGATCCTGCTTTAGCAGGACTAGATGACCTCCAAAGGTCCCTTCCAAGCTCCATCATGCTGGGATTTTGTGGTTGACATAGAAGAAGAGATTTTCTCCAGCAGAAGATATCCTTTTCTCTGGATCATCTGGCCCTTGCTGTCCAAAACCGTGCTACAAACCTCTCTGTAGTGCATTCTCATTGTCCTCCTTCCCCTATAGAAGAAGGTACTGGGAGGAGCAGCAACACTGGCCAGTGTGAGAAGGGTTGGTTTGGGAGCTGTGCCATCTGACAAGCCCGTGGATTGTGCTGGATCCTTTAATAGCACTCAGAGGGTGCTAATTCCCTCATCTCTCTATTTTTCCTCCTCTATCCTTAGCTTGCCTTCAAGCTTTAAAGAGAAGCCACCTGGCCATGCTCCTCTCTTGCACCTGCTTTTCCCTGGATTACATATCTCAGAGCTGAGACCCAAGTAACTTAAGAATGTTCCCTAATGGAGACTGTGCTGCCCTTACCTCCTTGTGAGTGTGTGAAATGCAACCCCAGCACAGGCAAGGCCTTCGTGCTTGTGTTGGAACTGGGCTGGTGTTGAGCGGCCAGAAGGAGACTGCTGACAGACATAAGAACCAAGGGCATCCCAATTTGGAGCTGTCTCCAGTTTTTAAAGCACTAGGAACAGACAGGCAGGTCCTCAGGCTCCTATCACAGGGAGCTGAAAGCTCCTGTTACTTCTGCCCTGAGCCATATTCCAACCCGTGAGTTCTCCCAAAGGACAACCAGCTCATTGCTGAGATAATTCATGGTTGTTGCAGGGTCAAAGTTATGCAAACTTGGAGAACTTGTAGGCTTGGGGACCTCATATAACCTGATCTACTTAGTAGGTCTTAGAGAACTGTCTTAGAGAGCTTTCTCCACTGGATTTATCCACCTTCTCATATGTTGTAGAATCATAGAATTGTTTTGGTTGGAAAAGATGTCCAAAATCATTGATCAACCTTCAGCCTAAGACCACAGTGGCCACTAAAACATGTAGTGCAGTGTCAACACACTTTGGAGCAAAAGTTTCCTCCGTTCAGAAACAGGACTAATTAATGTCTTGAAACTAGACCAACAATCCAAAGCCTTGATTTTTCTCCTCTTGCACTTTTTGTGTGTCCTCAGGCATGTCATGTACTTCGCCTATATCTCAGGTTTTTGGTGATGTGGGGACTAATCCCATGAACGTGAAATTACCTTTAGGCCCACAGGAAATGTGAAGATCAGTCCATTGTTCAACCATGACTTCCAAAAAAACCCTTTAGCCCCACTCACTAAAATGCTGGCCTCAAGCTCACTAAAAAAGTAAGACAGGAGTCTCGGAAACTGAGTTGGGCTTTTTATCAAGCCCAAGGAAAGTAGCAGCTTGGCCTTCTCCAAGCCTATAACTGAAATGTAGATGAACTGCCCTCAGTTCATGAGTTCTCTGTTGATCCAGTCCTTTCTACCAAGCACACTATGAAAAATACTGACAGAGTTGGGATTGTTCAGCCTGAAGAAGAGAAGGTTCCAGGCAGAATTTATGGTAGCCTGACAGTACTTCAGGTGGAAATATTTTCCCCAGAAAGATGGTGTGCCAGTTTGAGGCTAATTGGAATATTTTAATGGAGAAAACTATATTATAGGTTGTGAAAGGAAAATGTGGTGATGTCTACTTCTCTCATAGGCTTGCTGAGATGGATAAGAAAAGAACACAAAACATAGATAAGGCACTCTCCCACAGACTCTTGGACTGTCTATCTTCTGCCTTCCTCCTCTCTGCCAAGTAACCTCACTAACCACTTTCCTTCTAACCCCCCTGGCATCCTCCAAACTCACCTTGTGTGTGAGCCAAACCTTGGGGTAAGGTATAGGGGTGGGGAGAAGGAGGAAGGGTGTTTGGGAGCCCCTCCTGGGGACTTTGATTTCTGGGAGGGCTGTTGTGTTTCTGTATTACCTTTAACTTGTATATATCTGTAAATATTCTTGTATGTTGTGTATATCTCTGCTTGTATACTGTGTTGAGCTGTAAATAGAGCTTCAGTCCTTAACTTCCAGCTGGCTGAGTCTAGTCTGGGTGATTTTACAAAGGG
>VWZE01007040.1:78708-106391 GCA_013396675.1 Eubucco bourcierii | reverse complement strand
AAGGTAAAAAAAAAAAAAAAAAAAAAAAGAAGGATCTACATGATGTAATGAGCAGCAATCAAGAGGCAAATAAAGGAGGGGAATGTTTGATTAAGCATTTAATACATTTTTATTGCTTGGTGGGTTATGGGACTGCTTTCAGTGGTTTATCATGGTGGGAGACATATCATAACAAAAACCGAGTCCAGGTTTTGATGGAATCTACTGTGGAAAGACGAGTGGCATGATCCAGTAGTGTGCTCAGGTAGCCATGAAGGCCGTGAAGGATTGTTCAGGTTGGAAAATAGGAGGTTAAGGGAAAACTTTCTGCCTCTCTACAACTCCCTGGAAGGAGATTGTAGTGAGGTGGGGACTGGTCTCTTCCCCCTAGTGTCAGGTGATAGAGTGAGATTATATGTCTTGAAACTGTGCCAGGGTGGGGGAGAGGGTTAGATTGACAGAATACAAATTCTATGGTGGCATTTGGACTTTTGCCTTTTTCATACCAAACTTCCTACCAATAGCTTTCTGCTTTATGCAAATGTACTCCAGAGTCAGGCTTGAAGGATGGACGTAAAGCAGGTCCCAGGTCACAGAATCACAGAATAGTGGGGATTGGAAGTGACATCTGGAGATCATTGAGTCCAACTTCCTTGCCAAGGCAGGTTCAACTAAAGAAAGTCACACAGGAACGTGTCCAGGCAGGTTTTGAATGACTCCAGAGATGGAGATTTCACCACCTCTGCAGGCAGCCTGCTCCAGTGCTCTGTCACCCTTAAATCTGCAAATCCTGCAATCTCAGCTCCCTAGCCTTGAGGGATGGACAGAAAACAGGTCCAGGTCCTGCAGTCTTACCCTTTAACCTTGGACCAGAGCTGACATGTATCATGGGTGCCATCTGATTTTCTCCAGCCTTGGAAGCCTAACATAGCCCTAGACAAAACCCAAAGTTGATTAAGAGTCTGTAAAAAACTACATGTTGGCTGCGAGGTCTACAGGTAGGAAAACCTCAGGCAGGTGAAGAAGAGTTAATCGTTGGGGTGCAGGGGAAGAGAAGAAGGGGCTTGGATTACAACACAAATAAGAGATAAATCAAGCAGCAGGAGACAGTTTCTTCATTGCCAGTTTATTTATCATTGTTTTTTCTGGGCACTGACAAGCTGAGGAAGATGAGGTGGGCAAACAACATCATCTGGCTTGATGGATGAGGCGTTGAGAAGGAAGGAGCTTCTGCCAGACCTTGGAGAGGAGGGAGGCAGGAGGCAGCCCAGGGAGGGGTGTGTTGGTGCAGTGGGGAGCATACCATGCTTGGCATTGGGTGGTCATTGTCTTTTCCAGCCTTGACCATCTCCTTGGAGAAGGGAGCAGCTGGTACAGCGGGCAGCAAACCAAGGCCAGGTATCAGATATGTGTCATTTCTGGAGATGTCTTGCAGAGACAGGTCTGAAGATCAAAGCATCCTCAAAGCCAGCATCTGCATGCCCACTCCATACTGCCAGGGAGCTGGGCTTTACTCACATATCTGCTGGGCCCAAGAACTGTTTAGTCACTAAATTTCACAGGATCAGAAGATTGTTTTGGTGAAAAAAGACCTCTAAGATCATCAGGTCCAACTACTGACCTAGCATCACCATGAGCTCTAAGCCACATCTACGTGTGTTTTGAATGCCTCCGGGGATGGTGATTCCAACACCTCCTCCATTCTCATGTACTTTTTGATATTCCCAAGAAAAATTGCATTAGGTTGAACCTTCTGGGTGCTGTATGCTCCAGGTAAAAAGCAGGAGCCCAGATCCCTGAAATCCCTTACGTTTCCTGTGCCTTTCATGGATATTCCTCCTACCGAGGCTTTTCCAGAGCAGATGCTCAGATGCCACTTGACCCCAGAAATGCTCCAATAACCAATCTCTTGACATACCTTCTTAGTTTCTTGCCTGAAAACCTTGGAAGTCCAAATTCTATCTACTCAGTCTAGGGGTGGGTCACTGGCCTCATGTGAAGGACTTAACCTGGACTTGTTCTCCAGTGAGAAGCACCCTCCCAAAATCCAGAAATGGGAGCAGGGGCCAAAGGAAGGTCGGAGGGAAATGAAAAGGGAAATGGATATGGTTGGAAGGATCTTGGTTGCTTCACTGTTCGCTGTTTAGGAGTAAGCCTTGGGGTGCACATGGATCTGTCTGCAGGAGATTTCACCCGTCACTTACCGGTAAGTGTGACGTTAATGCTGGTATGCCAAACCTCTTGGTGGTTTGGTTGCTACTTGAGCACCACTTTTACTTGGTCAGTGTTGCTGTTGCCTTTCTTCTCTGTCAAGTATTTGTGTTTTCTCCTCTGGTCCTTCTCCTCAGTGCTTGAGCACTGGCTGGTTTAGCTGGCCACTTTCCAGGAGCCCCTCATCAAGGATGAACATCCTCAGCAGGAGGCATTTAATGGCTTCTCATTGCTGTGTCAAACAAAGCAAGAAGTCAATGCAGCTCTTCTGGACAGGCTCCAATCTCCACAGATGAAGTCCTTAGAACTTACCTGTTGTGGTTGCAGCTGGTTCTCAGGCCTCTCAAACTGTTTGGGGTATCTAATAAGAAGAATTGTATCTCTCTGAGACTCTGATCACTTGCCCAAACCTTCCTGGGACAAATATACCCAAACGAATTTTGTCAAGGTATGGAACTGAATCTTGGGGTTCACTGCTGGAGAGGTTCTCTTGAGAACATGATGTTGGGGGGCCTGGAGCATCTCTGTGAGGAAGAAAGGTTGAAAGTTCTGGGGTTGTTAAGCCTGGAGAAGAGCAACCTGAGAGGGGATCTGCTCAATGTTCATCAAGAGCTGAAGGGTGGGGGGCAAGAGACCAGGTCCAGACTCTTTTCAGTGGTGCCCAGCAACAGGAAAAGGGACAACCGGAAGAAAGTGGAATCTGGGAGGTTCTATCTGAACATGAGGAGCAGATTTTTGTTGTGAGAGTGTTGGAGACCTGGAGCAGGCTGCCTAGAGAGGTTGTGGAGTCTTTGTCTGGAGAGATTCTGAATCCACCTGGACATGGTGATCCTGGGCAGCCTGCTATGGGTAACCACACTTTAGCGGGGGGATTGGGCTGGATGATTTCCAGAGCTTCCTTCCAACTTCTACCACTCTGGGACTGTGTGATCTGCAAGAAGGCCTTACAAATCAGGTAGAGCAGCTTCTTCCTCTGCTGACAAACCAAGTCTCATCTGCTCTCCACAAGTCAGGCTCTGCAAAGAAGCCCCAGCTGAGAGGACAGCAGAAACATGAGCCACTACAAAATGACTGCTTGTCTTTGGAGGAACCAGGGTTATTTCCTCATCTCCATTAAAGCAAAGCAAAAGGGGTGCAGCAAGCTGAGTATCTTGCTGAAGAGTGAGCTGACAACTACCAAGTAGGGCCTCTTTCTGCTCTCTGTGGACCAGGATGGATCTAGCTTTGTTAAATACAGAGGGAGCAAGCCATGACTGTGGCCACATGATTCCAGCCTTATAATTCCCAAGATACTCATGGGTCCCTGGGTTGGGTCAGGCAGAGGAGGTCTCAGTGGCCTCTGAAACAATTATAATTTTGGTTTAGGTTCTGAAATTTGGCTACTTCTAGCCTACAAGAAAGCTGGGGAGTGACTTTGTAGCAGGTCTTGTAGTGGTAGAATGAGGGTGGTGTGGATTGAAGCTTAAAGAGAGGACATTTAGACTGAATATTATGAAGAGATTCTTTACAGTGAAGGTGATGAGGCACAGGAAGAGGTTGCCCAGGAAAGTTGGGAATGCTCCCTCCCTGAAGGTGTTCAAGGCCAGGTTAGACAGGGTTTTGAGCTACCTGGTCTAGTGGAAGGTGTCCCTGTCCATGGCAGGGGGGTTTGGAGCTGGATGATCTTTAAAGCCCCTTCCAATCCAATCCATTTAATGATTCTGTGATTCTATTATCAGAACTCACAAACTAAAACTAATCCAAATAGGAAATAAGAAGGGATGGAGGGGGGATTGTAACAGTCTTACTGTGAAGCTTCCAAGCTCCTCCATCACTGTGGGGGTCTCTTCCTTATTTTGAGACATTAACTGTCCACATAGCAACACTTTCCCCCTGCAGACCCCTGGTAGGTTGTCTTCACCTTCCCCCATCATTTGGAGCCAAGCAAATTGACACAGTCCTTTGGTGGAATTAAAAATGAAGGAGAATTTTCTTTTACTATCCCTTTAAAGACAAAGAGAGTGAGGGTTTTTTCTAATTATTTTGGGGAGCTGTTTGGTTGACTGCGAAGAAGCTTTTGAAATGAAGTGGGATTTCAATAATTACCTCCTGATTCCACCCCTGATACAGTCCTCCAGACCCCAAAGCCCCGGCCCTGCACACCTGCCCTTCATCTAAAACTTCAAGGGAAGCACTTGAACATGAAGCCACATTGATATTCAAATAGATTCTCATGCAGGCAAATGGAGGGAGCATTCCAGCCAGCAGCGTGTGAAAGAGCAACTAATGGATTAGTATTTATGGTTGAGTATAATCCACGTTTTAGGATACTGCATCTGAAAAGGACGTATGATGAACTCCTTTTTTCCATCCACCTCTTACTCCTACTCCTCCTCCTCCATCCCCACCTCATCTTTCCTTCTTCTCTTTATCTCCCTCCTCCTCTCCGGACAGGATTCAGCAGCCTTCTGGCACCGCTGAGCTTGGCAAAATTGATGATAGGACTTTAGGATCCATTAGAAAAACAAATTCTTAAACAGTGTCTTCTAAAATCAATCACTTTTACCTTTAGTGGAATTTATCACTGGCCTGCCTGCCCCTTCTTGCAAAGACTCATGTCTCCCCAGAAGGAAAAATGACCAAGTAGCTAAACCCAAGGCTGGAGGTCTCTCCTTTTCTCCACCAAAGAGATGGGTTTAGGTTTGCAAGAGCTAGCTATGGAGGCAGTAGATGTGGCTTTGTGGAGTCTGATCCAGACCTCCTAATAAAGTCATGGCATATCCCTCATCTGGGTTCTCCATTCCAGGGCTGCTGATCAGCAGCACTCAGAAATGGGGAAAAAGAAGCTACAAAAGCCATCACAACAGAGAGATGGGAACATAAGGATATAAGGAAAATGCTCTTCACAGAAAGGGTTATCAAGCATTGGGGCAGGCTGTCCAGGGAGATGGTGGAGTCACCATCCCTAGAGCTATTTTAAAGATGTGTGGATGTGGTGCTGAGGGGGATAATTTTGTGGTAACAGCTCTCCAACAGTGGTGGGATTTTGAGCTCTCAATTGTTGGACTGGATGATCTCAAAGGTCTCTTCTGATCTCAACAGTTCCATGGTGACTACTGAACTTTAAGATGGAATGATGCCATTCGGAGGGACCTGAACAAGACTGAGAGGTGGGTCCATGTGGTTCAACAAGGTCAAGCATAAGGTCCTACAACTGTGCCAAGGCAACTCCCAGCATCAATTCAGGCTGAGAGATGAAGGACTGGAGAGAGGCCCCATAAAGAAGGACTTGGGAGTGCTGCTGGATGAAAAGCTGAACATGAGCTGGCACTGAGCACTGCCAGCCCAGAGCCAGCCCTGTGCTGAGCTGATCCCCAGCAGTGTGGGCATCAGGGGGAGGGAGGGGATTATGCCCCTCTGATGCACTCTGCTGTGACCTCACCTGCAGTGCTGGGCCAGCTCTGGAGTCCTCAGCACAGGAGGAACATGGACCTGTTGGAGCAGGACCAGAGTAGGCCACAGAAATTATGGGATGGCTGGAAGCCCTCTGCTGTGAGAACAAACTGAGAGAGCTGGTGTTGCTCAGCCTGGAGAAGAGAAGGTTCCAGGAACACCTACTTGTGGCCTTTCAGTACTTAAAGGGGACTTAGAAGAAAGCTGGAGACAGATTTTTTATCCAGACCCGTTGTGACAGGACAAGGGGTCATGGTTTTAGACTAAAGGAGGGAGATTTAGGCTGGAGAGAAAGAAGAAACTGTTTACACTGAGACTGATGAGACTCTGGCCCAGGTTGCCCAGAGAAGTGGGAGATGCCCCATCCCTGGAAATATTCCAAGTCAAGTTGTTTGGGGCTCTGAGCAACCTGCTGCAGTTGAAGATGGCTCTGCTCAGTGCAGGAGATTTGCAGTAGATAGGCTTCAAAGGTCCCTTCCAACTTGAACCATTCCATAATTCTGAGATTCTCTCATCACTACACAGATCAGTCCAGGGGGAAAAGCCATGGTAAGATCTCCAACAAGACTATGGGTAGGGTCACCTTCTACTACACCAACTTGCTCAAAACCTCGTCCAACCTGACCTTGAACACTAATGGACAATCTCACTCTCTCTCCAGGGACTGAATTTATGAAATATGAGAAGTTTACCAAAATTATGACCTATTCTTGTAAATTTTAAGTGGTTGGGTTAGTTCCAAGGCTCCTTGGATATAATTTTCCATTGGACTCTGTGGTAAGACAAATCATAGAATCATAGAATCACAGAACTGTTTGGGTTGGAAGAGACCTTAAAGATCATCTAGGTTGGCACTCCTATTGTTAGCTTTTAATGGAAGTACTAGACCAGGCTGCTCAAGGGAGATGTGATGATAGAGAGAAATCTCAGTCACCTTTTTCCAAGTAGAGGCTTACTTCCAGGTGTCTAACCTAGGCTGGCACAAATGAGAGATGAATTCAAACCTTGGTTTTAACTTCGTGGTGCTTTG
This sequence comes from Eubucco bourcierii, assembly GCA_013396675.1. NCBI lineage: Eukaryota > Metazoa > Chordata > Aves > Piciformes > Ramphastidae > Eubucco > Eubucco bourcierii. The sequence goes on along the minus strand of VWZE01007040.1, from coordinate 99,739 downwards.
CAGGTTTTTTTCTCCTCACTTTGATGTGGTCCAGCCCAGTACAGCAGGTTGGACTTGTTAGGTAACTTGAAAGTCAAGGAGGTAGAAGAGGTCTAAAAAGGGAAGAACAAGGGTGCAAGAGGTGAGTCAGAGCATCTTCATCCCCAAGGCTTTGAGGACCCTACTTTGCTTAGCTTCAGGGAGAGGAGGAGATGGTGCCAGAACATTAGTAAATTCAGAAAGGAGCTCATAATTCCTATCGATTCTCCCCCAGCCAGTGCGAGGTGTATAAAAATGCTTGTTCTATCATTTAGAAAAATGGCAATGTTATGATAGAACTGATTGATTTTCCTCTTTAGGAATATTCATAAACACTGGTTCCAAGAACTGATAAATCTCCTTTCCCCTCTGCAGAGAAAATCATTCTCCGATGCATCCCAGGGCTGCAGGGGCAAGGGAGGTTGGTATTTTGAATTCCTTTCAAAGCAGCTTTAAAGGGCAAGACCTGCAGCTGGGGTGGAATAACTTCCTGCACCAGCACAGGTGAGAGGGTGGCCTGCTGGAAGGCTCTGCAGAGAGGGACCTCAGAGTCCTGGTGGAGAAGAAACTCACCATGAGCCAGCAATGTGTCCTCAAAGCTAAAATGGACAGTGCTCTCCTGACAGGCATTGGTCTCCTGGTGTGGCAAACAGGTTCAGGGAAGTTTTTCTCCCCCTCTACTCTTCCCTGGTGAGGCTACAGCTGGAGTTCTGGGTTCCCCGGTTCCAGAGGGACAGGTAAGTATTTGAGAGAGTCCAGTGGAGGCTATGAAGATGCTGAGGGACCTGGAGTATCTCTGTGAGGAGGAAAGGCTGCGAGCCCTGGGGTTGTTGAGCCTGGAGAAGAGCAGCCTGAGAGGGGATCTGCTCAATGCTCAGCAAGAGATAAAAGGTGGGCGGCAAGAAGCTGCAGTCAGACTCTTTTCAGGGTGTTCAATGGCCCAGAGAGGTTGCAGAATCTCCTTCTCTGGAGAGTTTCCAGACCTTCCTGGACATCATGATCCTGTGCAACATGCTGAGGGTGAGCCTACTTTAGCAGTGTGGTTGGAATAGATAACCTTTAAAGACTCCTTCCAACCCAAAACATTCTATGATTGTATGATTTGTGTTGTCACTTTCCTGATCAGGCTGCAGTGGTTATGAGCCACCAAGCAAGCTTCCTTCCATGTCCTGGGAGTAACCCCCCAGGATGTGTTTCTCACAGAAAAAATCATAGAATCATGGAATGGTTTGGGTTGGAAGGAACCTTAAAGATCATCTATTTCCAAACTCCCCTGGCATGGGCAGTGACACCTTCCACTAGACCAGGTTCCTCAAGGCCTTGTCCAGGGAGGGGGCATCCACAACCTCCCTGGGCAACCTGTTCCAGTGTCTCACCACCCTCTCTGTGAACAATTTCTTCCTAATCTCCAGTCAAAATCTGCCCTCTTCCAGCTTCAATCCATTCCCTCTTGTTCTACCGCTACAAGCCCCTGTGAAAAGTCCCTCCTCAGCTCTCCTGTAGCCCCCTTCAGGTACTGCAAGGCAAATACAAGGTCTCCTCCAAGCCTCCTTTCTTCCAGGCTGAACAGCCCCAAGTGTCTCAGCCTGTCCCCATAGGGGAGGTGCTCCAGCTCTCTAATCATCTTCATGGACCCAGTTCCATGTCCTTCTTGTTGTTGAAGGCACCAGAACTGGATGCACTCCAGGTGCGGTCTCGGAAGAGCGGAGGAGACAAAAGAAGAAAAAAGCAGAAAGAAGACAAAAACATTAGGGATAATTAAAATCTCTTTCAAGATATTTGGAGAGAAAATAGCTTTAATAGGGCTACTTGATATGATTAGAAAAACCAGGAACATCTCGGGTTGATGAAGTCCCTCTCTGGAAATAGAGTCTTGCTCACAAGCTTTAGCCCATCTTAGCTGCAGACACATCACCACATCACTCGTATAAATTGCTAGAACTGCAAAAGAAGTGAAAATAAACACATTTTGCCTTGTCCAGGTCACTAATAACATCTTGCCTGGAGGGTAATACTGAAAAAAATGAGGCTTTTTGTTTTTTTTTATCTGAAAAGGAGCTTTTTCCACTGAAAGGGAAAAGGAAAAAAAAAAAAAAAAAGTAGAAAATACATGTGTGTCCGGGTGAAAAATATTAGCAATTTTTATTACCTTTTAGATTTTACTTCTGCACTAATCTATTTTAATGAGGTCAGCCTGCCTGGCAGCAGGTACCCAGTCTAAGTGGAGTAGTTTAATGTCAGGATCAAGGAGGAGAAGAGCACCAAGGAAGGGAGGGGGGGAGGGAGCGTTGGATGGCTGAGACACAAGGGTCCTATATCACGTAAAGTTACGGTGTAAAAATTGACTCAGTTTGCACATTTTTAACTGTATTTGAAATCGACAGGGAGTGTAATTATAAAAAAGGATGGATCTGCTGGGCTAGGTGGGGAATTTGATGAAGCCACTTTGAAAGTACCAGCTTTTCCAGCAGGAAAAAAATATGCTTATTAGTGCACAGTGGAAAAATTTATTAGATTGTGTGATTATTTATTGGAATACAGGTTGTGCAAAAGGAACTATCAAAGAATCCAGGCATGGTGGGGGTTAGAAGAGACCTCTGGAGATCATTTAATCTACCCCCCTCCACACACACTTTGCTAAATTAGGGTCACCCACAGCAAGTTGCAAAGCATCACAATGTCCATGTGCATTTGGAATCTCTCCAGAGAAGGAGACTCCACAGCCTCTCTGAGCAGCCTGACCCAGGGCTCTGAACCACCAAAGTCAAAATGTTTCTCCTCATAAAACCTCCTGGGTTCCAGTTTGTGCCCATTTCCCCTTGTCCTGTCTCTGGATACTACTGAAAAGATTCCGGTCCCATCCTCTTGCCCCCTACCCTGTAGCTCTTGCTGAGCATTGAGCAGAGACTCCTCACAGAGATGCTCCAGGCCCCTCAGCATCTTCAGAACCTTCTGCTGGGCCTTTTCCAGTACTTCTCTGTCTCTCTTGTGCTGGGGAGCCCAGAACTGGACCTAGTAGAGTACTCCAGCTGTGGCCTCACCGGGACACAGTAAAGGGGCAAGATGATCTCTCTATCATCTCTGTAGTTCCTCTACTGCTACTCTAAATTGTCAATATTAATATTGCTGCAATTTAAGATTTAATTTTAGAAAGCCACTTTTACCTATGTTACTCCTCTCATTTGGACATTAGTTGCAGGTATTATGGTCAAAGTTGAGGTCATCTGATTTGATCCCTGAGGTGCCTTTCTCATCACTGAGGCCTCTTTCAACATGGCTTTCTATGATTCTATGAACACAAGGAAACTCTTCCTCTCCGCCTGTACATTTACACCAAAAAACAATTCTCTCCTGCTGAAAACAGGGCTTGGGGCTCAGCCCAGATGATGTTCACTAGGAGAGGTGTAGGATCCAGCATTCTCCAACCTCTCTTCTGATCTTGGTCATGAGAGATGATTCCTGTCTACCATACCTGAAGGTATCTTTAACCCTCCCCATTGCAACTTTTCAAGTAGATGTGGAGAGATCTTAAACTTGTTAATTATGTGGGTGGGCCAGGCTGAACTCGTTGGCTTGGCTGCACTGTCTTGGTCTTTGGCACCTACCTGAGGTTTTTTAAGCAGCATGTGTCAAACCAAGTGGGTCAGAAAAGAGACTTTATTGCCATTACCAAATGATATCTACTAATACCTTGGACTGATCCTGACCATTTTGTGTCCACCCGGTGTTACATACCTCAGGGACATGGAGAAGGGAGGGAAATTGACATCAAATTTGATAGAGAAATTGATAGACATTGATGGTGGAGATGGTCAAATGAGTGGAGGGAGATTTGAGACTAGATAAATAGGCTTGGGAGATCAATTTAGATGGATATTATCTGTCTCAGATAAAGATCAATATATCTGTATCTCCTTTACACCCATCAGTTTGTGATTGGTGCCTACTTGACTAATTTTATCTTTTCTGTTTCATAGGCTGAGGGAAACATTTCACTTGAGTCTACACACAGAGTGTCCAGGGGTAGGGCTGAGCTGGTCACCAGGTGAGGGACAGATTCTCTCTATGAACCTCACTGCCTTCCCAAAGCAAAGACAAAGGGAATAAGGGGGAGACACTGTTGGGTTGGGAGAGAAACTAAGCAGGCTGTGGTGGAAAGAACAATAACATTGAGACAAATACACACAAACCAATATAGAATCCAAGTCCCTGATGGTAATGATGTCAACGTTGTCACCACTGATGCTGGAGGTAGCCACTGGTGAAGTCCCAGATTGGACTCAGCATCAGATGGGTGTGGATTCAGGAGCTGAATTCTGAAGCTGGATTCAGGAACACACAGATTGGGAGCAAAGGCAGAATGGACAATCACCCTTGGACACTACCCGTTGAAGAAGAGGCTTTACCCTCATGATTCCTCAGCTTTATCATGAAGATGACATGCATGGGATGGAATTCCTGGTTAGTCAGTTTTGGGTTATCTGTTCTGTCTGTTCCTCCCTGCGGGTGCCACCTCTGAGTTAATTTGTCCGTATATGGGGCACAAAATGTGACAGTACTCTTCACTTGGTCTGCCAGTCCAAGACAATATTTCTGCAGTCCAGCCTTTGGCAGTGACTTTCCCCATCAGCATTCTCACTGTTAGAAGCAGTCACTGCCTGTGCAAACCTGTCCTGAACTTCAAAAAATGCTGGCATTGAACAGAGTCTGAGCTCAGAAGTGGTATCCCTGAACAGAACTGGTTCAGGTCTATCTCAAGCAATGGCACATGCAAAGGGGAGTGAGAAGTTCCTAAGAGACAGATGCTGCAAAAGTCATAAACTAGGGATTTGCCCTCCTGCTTGCTCTACTCCCCATCACTCTTTGCTGCTAATCTTGATGTCCCACCAGCAAAGAGGTGCCTGGATCCCAGGGCATCAAATTTGAGAAGATAGTATCCATCTATTCAGCAGATCCATGACTCTTGCTGCTGGCAGCACCAAGTCTCGCTGTTCCTGTAAAGACCAAGCAATAAACCCCCAGGAATTGCACAACAAATTGCTTAACTTGCTGTTTTCACTCCATCCTCTCCCACCCCCAGCCCACACCCCCCTCCTCAGCTTGGCTGCTTATTGCCAGTGGAATCGATTACAGAGCGAAACCCTTCGGGATGGTTTCCTCCCCCTTCCCTCTACCCGCATCTCATGCCCTCTCTTCTCACTCCCATCACCTCTTCCAGCCTTCGCTAACCCCCCTCCCCTCCTCTTCCCACCCTCCTCCCTCCATCTCTGGTGAGCTTGGGTCAATTCATCACCCTGTCAGACCTGTGTGACAGCCCTTCATAAATGCACCACAATGAGTCCAAAAATAAGTGAGCGAGCAACCCTCAGCCCAACCAATTTAGCAGAGCAGGCAACATCTGAGAAGCTCAGTCCCAGCGTGCCGGAGATTGAAATTGGGAAATTGGTTCTACTCCTCTTTGGCACTGCACTTTTTTTTCTTCTTTTTTTAAGTATACCTATTTTTTTTTTCTCTCTATAGATAGATATTTAAGGTAATTCTCTCTCACTTAAATCTCCAGTGCTTATTACACGTGGACACTGCAGCCCCGTTACTTTCTCTCTCACTCTCTTTTTCTTCCTTCCACTCTGGTAGATTATGAGAGGGTTTTATTGGTAAACTTGCTTAGTCTGCAGAAACGTGCTGGCTTCAGCAGATTGAGGCTGTTAGCAGGGCTGGGCTTCTGCCTACCATACTGAGCTCCGCTGCTTCCCTTCCATCACCTCATAGAATCACAGAATGGTTTGAATTGGAAGGGACCTTAAAGATCACTTAGTTCAAATCCCCTCTGCCATGGCCAGAGACACATTCTACTAGGCTAAGTTGCTCTGGCCTATTCCAACTTGGCCTTGAACACCTCCAGGGAGGGGGCATCCACAGCCTCCCTGGGCAACCTGTTCTAGTGTCTCACCACCCTCACTGGAAAGAATTTCTTCGTAATATCCACTTGATGTGTCCCCTCTTCCAGTTTCAATCCACTCCCTCTTATTCTGTTGCTACAACCCCTTGTAAAAAGTCCCTGCCCATCTCTCTTGTGGGTCCCCTTCAGGTACTGGAAGGCCACTACTAGGTTTCACAGATTCACTGATTATATCAGGTTGAAAGGACCCTCAAGGTCATCTTGTTCAACCTCCCGCAGTAAGAAGGGACACCAACTGGATCAGGCTGCCCAGGGTCTGATCTTAAACATCACCAGGAATGGGGCCTCAACCACATCCCTGGGCAACCTGTCCAGCCTTTTGTAACTATCATTGTAAAGAACTTCCTCCTTGTGTCCAAAATAGATCTACCCTGCATCAGTTTCAAATCATTGCCACTACAAGCACTTCTAAACAGCCCTTCCCCAGCCTTCCTGTAGGTCCCCTTCAGATATTGAAATGCATTCATAAGGTCTCCCCAGAGACTTCTCTTCTCCAGGCTGAACAGCGCCGACTCTCTCAACCTGTTGCCGTGCTCTCTCCTTCTAGATGGTCATAATCACACAGGGACAGTTCTGAGTCTTGCAGAAACAACCCATGTGGGCTGTGAGCACTTATTCCCACCAGAGGGTAGAAAATGGAGCTAATGCACATCCTCGAACCATCTACAGTTTAGGTACAGATGTCTGACCCCACTCTGGGACCATTCTGTAGTCAAAGTGCAGCACCTCAGTGGAGATCATGTCATCCTGAAGCATGATGTCTGTGTTGCACAGATGACTGATGACCTGAACACCACTGACTTGGTGGCCATCACCTACAGTGGGTTCAAGGCTAATGGGCATGGGTGGATATACCCCTTTTGCAGGCACTTAGGGGAGATGAATCTCACATGTGGTTTGACCTGAGAGCTTGTCAGAGTGCATTGCTGCTGTGCTTGGAGGGAGGGGACTCTTAGAACAGCTCGAATTGGAAAGGACCTTAAAAATCATCTATTACCAACCTCTCTGCCATGGGCAGGAAGACCTCCTGCTAGACTAGGTTGCTTAAAACCTTATCCAACCTGGTCTTAAACAGGTCTATGGATGAGGCACTACAATTTATCTGGTTCCAGTGTTTCACCACCCTCATAATGAAGAGCTTCTTCCTGATGCCAAATCTAAATCTACCCTTCTCTAGTTTAAAACCACTGTCCCCTGTCCTGCCACCACAGGGCCTTATAAAAAGTCCCCCCTCAGCTTCCCCATAGCCCGTTTCAGATACTGGGAGGCTGCTTTAAGGACTCTTTGGAGCCTTCTGTTCCCCAGGCTCTTGGTATTGCCTTCTGGCATGCATGGGATGCAGATGTTTTTTCCGAGTTCGCAGTGATGATGTTCTAACTCTAGCCTTGGAGGTGCAAAATTAACCAACTTTCCCTAAGGCTTGAGCTGTTCATGGCCTCCTCCAGTGGAGGGGTCCATGGAACATTACATGATATTAGGAGATAACAGAGTTGAAACAAAACAGAGAGGTGGAGCTGGTAGCACAGACAGTACATGTGTAACCATATCATGGGATGTTGTGGGTGCTACATGTGTCAGATGTGTGCAGATCTCCTCTTCAGCACTTGAAACAATGTTAGGTGGCCACTTTGCAGCAGACACAGTGCAGGACAGCATTGGCTTGCATTCAAAACAGGAGTTAATGTTTATGGAAAGGGTTCCATCCAGCCAGCTCTATTTCCAGGTGTTCAGCACCACCTGTAAATCATAGAATCACAGGGGCTGGAAGTGACCTCGAAAGATCATCTACCTCCTCCTGCCTGAGCAGAATCACCTATACCAAGCCAAACAGGTAGGCTTTGAATGTCTCCAGAGAGGGAGACTCCACAACCCCCTTGAGCAGCCTGTTCCAGTGTTCTGTCACTCTCACGGGAAAAAAAAAAAAAATCCTTGTTTTTTTACACGGAACTTCCTATGCCTCAGCTACCACCCATTGCCCCTTGTCCTGTCGTCTGTCATCACCCAGCAGAGCCTGGCTCCAGTCACCTGGCACTTACCCTGCACATATCTATAAACATTGATGAGGTCACCTCTCAGTCTCCTCCAAGCTAAAGAGCCCCAGCTCCCTCAGTCTCTCTCATAAGAGAGATGTTCCACCCCCTTCATCATCTTTGTGGCTCTGTGCAGGACTCTCTGAAGCAGTTCTGTGTCTCTCTTGAACCGATGCACCCAGAACTGGATACAGTACTCCAGATGGGGCCTCACCAGTGCAGAGTAGAGGGGGAGGAGAACCTCTGTTGACTTTCTAGCCACACCTCTTTTAATACACCCCGGTACGGCATTGGCCTTCCTGGCCACAAGAGCACATTGCTGGCTCATAGTCAACCTCCCATCAACTAGGACCCCCAGATCCTTTTCCCCTTCACTACCTTCCAACAGGTCAGTCCCCAACCTATACTGAGCCCTGCAGTTGTCCTGCCCCAGGTGCAAAACTACACTTTCCCTTGTTGAATTGCATTAAATTTCTTCCTGCCCAACCCTTCAGCCTGTCCAAATCTAGCTGAAATAAGTCCTCTGACTTTGTAAGTCATCACATGGAACAGATCTTCCAAAAAGAGAGAATGGAATTGAATCTGACTATGTCCTGGCTAACACTGAGATACAGATTTCATCAGCATGTATCTACTGAGGTGTGGTGTGGGTGTTCTTCAAAGGTTATAATGACCTGAATAAGAAAGATGGGAGATAATGTTTTAGCTGGGCCTGTTGTGACAGGACAAGGGGTGATGGCCTGAAATTGAGAGGAAGATCTAGACTAGACAGAAGGAAGACATTTTTTACACTCAGAGAGATAAGAGATTAGAATGTGTTACCCAGAGGGGTGGTGGAACCCTCATCCCTTGAACCATTCCAGATCAGGTTGTCAGGAGCTTCAAGCAATCTGCTCCAGCTGAAGCTGGCCCTGCTCATGTGACGTGTGTTGGACTAGATGGGCTTTAAAGGTCCCTTCTAACCCAGCTCCTTCTATGAGTTTATGATTCTGTGGAGCAGTTCCCACCAGAGCTATGTCATGCAAGAAAGAACTTCACCAAAACTGCAGATTATATTTCCTCCACCTTTTGCTATTCCATCCATTAGATGATCAGCTTCCCTAAGAGCTCGACAGCATCTCCCTGGTGATCATTCATCCCAGTACATTGTTAAGAGGCAGATAATTAATTGTTGAGAGTCACTAAAAAAATAATCATTCTGCTCAGAGAATTACCATGATGTTCTGCAGAAATGTTAACACTTGCAGCCATAAAATGAAGGGTGAGCTGCAGCACTAGCTGCCAGGAGAGTCATGAGTTATAGTCCCATGATTGGATGCAGAGATAGAGCTTCCAGACCTTTCCGAGGAGAGGAGATGCGGATTCACCAGACATTAATTTTTTTTCCACCCCAGAGTCTGTGATTGACTGTTAATGACTGAACTAGGGATAAGAACTGATTTTGCTGACACAAGTTTGGCATGAAGATTGTCTTCATATTTATTTCCCATCTGATTAATTGAGATTTTACTCCAAACAGCTGGAAAAAATACAATAAAATACTTGGAAAGTCAAACCAGGTCACACTATCAGGGCTCTTTTCCACTACCTTCTCCAGACTACCTTGTCTGGAGAAGAGGCGGCTGAGGGGAGACTTCATTGCTTACTACAATTCCCTGAAAAGGATGTTGGAGTGAGGTGAGTGTTGGTCTTTTTACCCTAGTATCAGGAAATTGCCCTGAAATTGTGCCAGGGGAGGTTTAGGTTGGACATGAGGAAAAATTTCTTCCCTGAAAGAGTGGTCAGGCATTGGAACAGGCTGCCCAGGGAGATAGAGTCACCACCCTTGGAGATTTTCCAGAAATGTGTGCACATGACACTTTGGGATGTGGTTTCACAGTGCTGGGTTGATAGCTGGACTTGATGATCTTAGAGGTCTTTTCCAACTGAACAGTTCTATGATTCTGTACCTCCTGGGGCTGAATAACCGAGTTTAAGAACAACAGGCAGAGAAAAATTAGAATTACTATGTTTGAGAGTTAAAAAAAAAAAAACACAACAACAAAACAAAACAAAAACCAACAAAAACTTTAATCCCCAGCAATTAATGCTCTCCAACCAAGTTGAAGTATCTAGAAAGGTGGATGGAACAGTTCTTGTTCTCACATTCCAAGAAATCCAACTCAGTGAGGCTTATGCAGGGAATCTGGTAGATCTCCAAAGATTTGGCTTTGGAATCAAGATGACTCCTGACTCTGCATCCAGCAGTGTTATCCCTCCTGATGCTTAATGTTGCTTATTGAAGAACCGAGCTGAAGTGGGCAGGTATAAAGGAGGACAGAAGGAGGTTTTAGAAGGCATTTCTCTGATAGATAAGAGCTGACATATTTATTGATTTCCATTTCTTATGGACCAGCATTTGCATCACTTAGCACTCCTCCACAAATGGACTAAGGAGATGACTCAGGTCACAGCTGGTTTCCCAAATATGGGTTGTTTTTTCTTTTGTTCAGGAGAGGTTCACTTTCCAAGTGAATAGCTCTTGGCCTTCTCTTCCATGCTGTATTCCAGTGACTTCACCTCTTAGCAATGGGGTGGGTTTCCTGGCTGTCAGACCACTTGCCTGCAAGTGATGAAGATACCTCCTCCCTTCTCTTCCAAGTTGGGTTTTGTTTTCCCTGTTTTTTCATGCAGCTGCTTTAGAATTTTTCTGTGGACAGCAGGTCTAGAAGAGAAGGAGAACTGCATCCCAGTCTTACAGTAGGAGTCTCTTAAGCAAGGAGCTGCTAAAGAGTCCAGCAGAGACTATGAAGAGTCACATCTCTTTGAGGAGGAAAGGTTGGGAGCCCTGGGGCTATTTAGCCTAGAGAAGAGCAGCCTGAGAGGGGATCTGCTCAATCCTCAGCAAGAGCTGAAGGGTGGGAGGCAGGAGGATGAGGCCAGACTTTTCCCAGTGGTGCCCAATTATAGCGCAAGGGGCAACAGGCACAAACTGAAAGCCAGGAGGATCCATCTGAACATGAGGTGAACATTCTTTGCTGTGAGGTTGCTGCAGCCCTTAAGCAGGCTGCCCTGAGATGTTGTGGAGTCTGCTTCTCTGGAGAGATTCCAAACCCACCTGGACACTGCGATCCTGGCCAACCTGCTGTGGGCAACCCTGCTTTAGCAGGGGAGTTTGGTTCAGATTATCTCCAGAGGTCACTTTCAACCCCCACCACTCTGCGATTATCTAAGTCCAAGACCCGAGATGTCATTGTCATCTCCCAAGGAAAGCCACCGATCAGATCATGCTGTTGGTTGGATGAAAGTTGTTGATTCACATCACTCTGCAATAAAAGATGACAAGTTAACTGTGTATGGTAAAGCCAAGCCATTACAATGTACCTCTGCCAATATTTTTCTCATTTTAAGTACAGACAGTAACACAGCAGGTGAGAAAAATTATAGTACAGCAGATAATTTAGGTTGCTGAGAACCAGGGTGTCCTCACAGGTCTGCATCAGGCACCTTATCAGGTGTCTCTGCTTAGTTATTTTCACTGCTGTTAAGTGGAAGCAAGGGGAGATGTTTTACAGACAGGTGAATGGCATTTTCATACTGTGAAATGTTCTGCTTTTGTAACTCCTGCTAAAGATAAGAGGACTTAAAAAGTTGGAGTCTCCCTCTCTGGATGTATTCAAAACCCACCTGGACACATTCCTGTGTGATCTGGTATAGGTGATCGTGCTCTGGCAGGGGAATTGGAATGGATAACCCTTCAAGGTCACTTCCAGCCCCAGACATTCTGTGATTCTGTGCTGCAAGAGTGATCAGGCATTGGAAGAGGCTGCCCAGGGAGGTGGAGGAGTCACCATCCCTGGAGGTGTTCAAGCAACATGTGGCCATGATTTAATAGCCATGGTGGTGTTGGATTGAAGGTTGGGCCTGATGACCCTGGAGGGTTTTTCCAACCAGACCAATTCTATGACAACACAATATTACTCCCCCAGGAGTTTCCAGTTCTGCCAAGTACTTAAGCTCATCATGAGCAAGCAGAAAAAAAGCAGCCAAACATAGGGGAGCTTAGCCTAAGTAAAGAGGCCCAACCAGCACCCATGGATGATGTTACAACAACCATCAATTCTCTATCCTACCTAACCGGGGGGCCACCAGGCCCCCCGGCCTTTAGATCACCTCCACCATTCACCCAGTGTGCACCATGAGGACTCACCAGTGATGATGGGAGGAGGATCCCTCTGCCCAGTTGGGCAAGATTAGGGCTTCTGCCTTTCCCAGGGCCCATTATAAAGGGCAGTGGGCAGGGCTGGCAAAGTGGTCACACCTGGGGTGGGAGGAGACTCCAACAGCACCCAGGTGCTCTGGGTTTGGGGGAAAAAAGGGGGAAATGCAGTGTGCGGTGGGAAAGGGACAGATATAGTCGAAAAGGGGAGGTGGTGATGAAAGGATGGAGATGAAAAGAATGGAGATGAAAAGAGGAAGATGGGGGAAAAAGAAGGAGATGGAGAGGAAAGTAGGAAGATGGAAATTAAAGAGATGGAAAGGAAGGAGATGGAGAGAAAAGGAGGAAGGAAGGAGATGTGGAAGAAGTGGAATAATAATAAAAGAAAAAACAACTGGACTGTAAAAAAAAAAAAAGAAAATGAAAGTTGACCCTGCTCTGGCAGGTGGGATGGGCTAGATGATCTTTTGAGGTCCTTTCTAGCCCCTAACATTCTGTAATTGTGTGAATATGGACATTGAAAAATTGCATATTTATTCTTGGAATAAGAAAAGTGCAAAGAGCAGGAAGTTTTTCTTCTTTACATGAACGTTTCCACACGTGTTCAGCTCCCTCATACCAGTACTAACCTTCCCATCTCCAGTATCAACTGACACCAGATAATGTGGGAACACCTGTAGGAAACACCCAGCTGCTAAAGATACTTGTGGAGTGCCCAGTCTGGAGCAAAGTTCAGTGGTGAGTTCAGAGACAAGCAGCCAGGATGATCAGGGAGCTGCAGTACAGCAACTAATAGGCTACATGAATTAGGGCTTAGAGAATCAAGACGGACTTCAAATCAAGACTGTCTTCAAATCAAGTAAACAAAACATCAAGAGGGAGGGAATAATTTGCTTCCTCTGTCCCTGGTGGGAAGGCTTGGAAGATGATGCAGCAAGAAAGACTTAGTCTAGACATTAGGCAAAATTCCCTAACGGGAAAGAGTGAAGCAATGATTGAGGAGGAAGAGGGGGAACTCAAACACTGGAAGAGTTCAAGATTAGGTTGAGTGAAACACCTCTCAAGAGCAACATGGGTCTTGTTACTCCTACCCTGAGGAGAAATTGTGACCCTACAATGCCCATCCCAGCCCTATTTTCCAGGGATAACAGGCTTTATTTCCAGGTAACCAGAACTGAACTAGAAACCAGCCTTCTCACAGACAGACCTTTGGTTTCTACTGATCAAAGCCAGGCTCAGAGGACTGATTGAGAGCTTCGTGACTCCATGGCTGATCACTCTTCAGTGTTTTCAGCTTTAATGAGCTGTCTGTGAGAAGGAAAAGGGAGACATGAAGGTGCTCTGCCATATGCAGACAACACAAACATGTCACTGATGCCTCCTTTGATGGCCTCTTACCTAGGGGATGTGCCGCAGGGAAGCTCAGCTTGTTTGGGGCTTGTATTTTCTGCCCCTCATCATTATCAGTCTTTGACATATGATAGCAACAGGTATCACCCTATGGAAGCAGAAATCATGCAAAGCCACACCAGCAAAGAGGCAAGGATAAATGCAGCAGGAAGCCCACACAAGAAGGCCTTGTCTGCAACTCATCCGTCTCCATTCGGTGCAGGCAGGTGGCACTGAAGATGAATAGCAATGGCAGGGCTGGCAGCAATGCTCACAGACAGTGCCACCAGTCAGCATAGCCAATTATAGCACAGCTACCAAAAAGCAGCTTCTCTACTTACGCTGGACTCCTCCAGATGGGGCACATGGCAGCTCCCAAGCCTATCTCCTCCACAAGGAGTTTAGATCTCTTCTCTGATCTGTGCAGATGTCACATTCTTCTCTATGTGAAGAAAGCCACCAGCATTTTCAGTAATTTCCAGAGTCCCTCTTCCAGGCAGCCTAAGGAAAGCCAGAGATACATTTAGGAGTTGAGGTAGTTTCTTCCACTAAATCCAGGAGAGACACTGCTCCCACAAACCCATGTGAAGCTCTACCTGTACACCTAACGGATGTTGGGATTGACTATTGTCCAGCCAGAATCCTGGAAGAGCTGAAAATAGGAAACAGAAGCTGAGTAGCAAGATTGTGAGTAGAACAATTTGATTGGAGACTGGCAGATGTGACTGCTGGCTTAGGAGGGCAATTAGAGGGCTCTTAGCCTGGTCTCAGGGGCATTGAGGAGCCACTTACTGAGGACGTGGATCAAATGAGTGATGAAAGTAAATAGATGTATTAAAGACAGGTAGTGTCCTTCTCTCCTGAGATATTCCTTGGATAACAGATTTTCCAGGAAAAGCAGAATGTGGGAGGTGTCATCTGTCCAGGTTTAGTAAAGCATGTGATGTGGCACCTCATGGACAATTAGAAATGAAGGACAGGATCTCTATGAGGGTCATAAGATGGGTGCAGAAGTTGTAGGCAGTGAGAGAGTAGTGGCTGAGAGGGGAAATATCAGGCTGAAGGGAGTAAGAGGAATTCCTTAAAGCTTTCTTTGGAATGACTTCTATTTCATAATTTCATACATGACCTCATTTCAGAGAGGAGGAGTCCACTGATGAAAGCTGCTGCTGATAAGAGTCTAGGAGGAAAACCCCAAAAAAGTCCAAAAAAGTCCTAGATGACCTAGAGAGATTAGAGAAAGAGAAATTAATGAGACACAATGCAGTTATGCAGAGCACAAGACGATCCAGATACCAACTCATAACAAGATAACATGGAAAAAAAAAAGAAATAAGAAAAAAGGGAAAGCTGAAGTCAGTCAGACTTCATGCTATCAGTTGTCACATCATGCACCCATGAAAAAAGGTGAAGGTGGCTGTAAGATAAACCACAGCAGGGATTGCTCTCGGAATTGGACAAGAAAAAGAGTGTTTACTTGAGGTCGCTATAGTATGGCTCATACTAAACTGGAACAGAAGGGTGAACTAGGGCTTGGGGAACAAACAATGTGGCTTTAAGCTGTAAGCAAGAATAGTTTGGCTTAATTAGCTAGCAAAGGGTGATCTGGAGAAGCTATGACTTAAAAACATGCTGAGGACAAGCAGAAGAATAAAGAAGATTGGTTTGGACTGAACACTAAGTAACACAAGGAAATCACTCTAAACTCTCCAGAGAGGTTAAAGAGAAGTTAAATTCAGATTCGTCTTGGAGATCCAGGGAGGAGAGGCAACAGATGACCTTTACAGTAGACCAAATTGTAATGTGATATTAGAATAAAAACTTGCTTGTGAAGGTGGTCAGATGTTGGAAAAGGAATCACAGAAGGTATGGGATCTCCACCCTTAGAGGTACCCAGACCTCAGCTGGAGAAGGCCCTGAGCATCCTCCTCTAGATTTTAAATGAGATTGACTTTCAATGTTCATAGGCTTTAAACAGAGGCTTGAACTGGAGGTTACCAGAGGTGTCTTCCAGATTCTATGATTTAAAGAATCAAACCAAACCACCAAAAAAAAAAACAAAAACCCAACCAACCACAAACAAAAAACCTACAACAACCCACAAACAAATAAACAAATAAAAGAGGGAAACAAGCCCAAAATAAACAAATGAGCAAAAGCCCCATAAAATACAAATTTGGCTTTTAATTGCCAAATTAACGAAGATCTTGAGTTCTGGGCCTTCATGGTAGGTCAAAACCTGTTTCCAAAACACCTTCCCATCTCAGTGTGGGATTCTGCTCATCTCCTTGTGTTTCCTCGGGATGCAATCACAGCTTATTAATTTTAAATTGCATGGAGAGTCATTAGCCTTGTAATTGTCTGCTCAGTAAACACTCTGGTCTCCAAGGGCTTATTGAGGTTTCTCTATTCCTAGGTGACCTGCCTGGGTATTGATTATTTGCTCGTTAGTCTTAATTAACTATGGTTTTTAATAAACAATTGGAAGCTAATCAAGAAGCAAGCAGAAGCTTTTCCTGGGAAACATTAGAATTATAGAGTTGTTTTGGTTGGAAAATACCTTTAAGATCATCAAGTCCAACCATTAAACCCACACTGCCAAGTCCACCACTAACCTGTGGCCCGCAGCACCACATCTCCAGGGCTTTTCAATCCCTCCAGAGATGGAAACTCCACCATTGCTCTGGACAGCCTGGTCTAGGCCTTGACAAACCTTTCTGTTAAGATATTTTTTCCTGATGTCCAACCAAAACCTTCCTTGATGCAACTTGAGGCCGCAGAGCATCTGCCACCTTTCTGGGCAACCTAAGTCAATGTCTCACCCATCCCCACCTCAGTGTAAAAAAATTTCTTCCTTCTCTCTAGTATAAATCTCACTCTTTTATTCTGAAACCATCACCCCTTGTCCTGTCCTCATCTTTCTTATCAGCCTATTTAAGTACTAAAAGGACACAAGAAGGTCTTCCTGGATTATTCTCTTCTCCAGGCTGAACACCCACAACTCTCTCATCCTGTCCTTGCAGTAGAGAACTTCCGGACCTCACATCATTTTTTTGGTCTTCTCTGAATCTGTTTCAATAAGGGGTATTATGAATCATCTGAGTTGCCTCAAAGTATCTGTATCATCCTCCTAAGGCTGGTTTTGTAGAACCTTTAGGGAACCCTCTTGCCATCCTTTGGATCAAGAAAAATGAAGGTCTGTCTGGGGAATGGAAGTGTATAGGCAGCTGAGAGCCTCATCATTCCTACTCTTCCTCTCACCTCTCTCTTATGATTATGGGCAGGGCTCCCTCAGGCCACCCTGCTATAAATGCACCCCAGCTCACTGGGAGAGAGTCTGAATTCAGGGTGCACTTGGTTTGTGAAGGCATGAGGGGTGAAGGATCTGGACATCAGCCTTTTGAAGATTCATGGGTTATGCAAAACAAGTGATGGGACTAGAAATGAATATGTGCACGTGTGTGAGGACTGGCAGGTAGTACCTGGGCATCTGTGGAGGTGGTGGACATCTGTGCACCCAGGTCATGAAGGAGGCAGAGAAAGGGCACAATATGCCTCCACAAGTGGAGAAGTGAAGCATTGACGAGTGGAGTCAGTGCAGAGTTTCCAATCTGGAAGAGTGAAGGTGGAGATTTCTGAACATGAGAGTCCACCCAATGGCATTGGGAAGCACTGACTTGTCCTGCTGTCCTATCTAGGGGCATATCAAAAGACAGAATTATGAAGAGATGGAGAAGAAAGAAAGATTTCCCTTTTTTTTTGGGGGGTGGGGGTGGAGGGAGTTGGCAAATTAATGAGAAATCAATCTGGCCTCAAAAATCCATTAATGGTGATAATGCACTGGTGACATAGCAGGAGTAGGAGCAGTAGGAAAATCCAATAGCCCTAGTTAAAGTGGGGCTCTGACACCTTCTGCAGCCATGGTAATTTGTGGGGGATTGTGTCGGGGGCAACAGATCCAGAAAAGCACAGCAACATCTTCCCTTCTCTCAAAGATGTCCTGGCTTCCAACTGCACTCATGCAAGGGTTTCTGAAGCCTTGCCCAGACCACGATGATGTCGTGTAGGTACATTTCTGTGTCAGTCTATCTAACAGAGGGTCAGAATCATGGAATGGTTTGGGTCAGAAGAGGCCTTTAAGATCAGCAATTCCAACTTTTAGCCCAAAACTGCCAGGTCACCACTGAACCACATCCCTTGGCATCACTTCTGAACGGCTTTGAAACATTTGCTACTCTACCACTTCTCTGGACAGCCTGGTCTAGGCCTTGACAACCTTTTCGTGGAAGAAATCGTTCCCCATGTCCAACCTAAACCTCCTCTGGCACAACCTGAGGCTGTTTCCTCTTGTCCCATTACTTGCTTCTTGAGGAACAGAACAACCACCTACCTCACTCCACTCTGTAGGGAGGCAGAAGGTCTCCCCTCAGCCTCCTTCTCTCCAGGCTGAACAACCCCAGGTCCCTCAGCCGCTCTGTACCATTCTTGTTCTCTAGATCCTTCACCAGCTTTGTTTTGTTGCTGACCCTCCGGCCCTGCAGAACCTTTAGCAGGGATGTCCCAGGCTAAACATAAGGTAGTGACACATAGCTACAGGACAAGGGACAATGGCTTCAAACTAGAGAACAGCAGGTTTAGATTGGACATTAGGGACAAGTTTTTTACTATGAGTGTGCTGGAACTCTGGAACAGGTTGCCCAGGAAGGTATTTGAGGTCACTTCCCTGGAGATATTCAAGGTGAAGCTGGACAGGGCTCTGAGCAACCTGATCTAGTCGAGGATGCCCCTGCTGACTGGGGGAGGGGAGGTGGACGTTGGACTAGATGACCTTTGGAGGTCCCTTTCAGCCCAGACCATTCTTTGATTCTATGATCTTCCAACCCTGTGCAGCACCTTCCACAGGATGCAAAGTTTTGGGATCATATGGATCATGTTCACCAGTACATGGGGCCCCTGAGTGGGTCCTAGTGTGCCATAGCACTGTCCTACAAGCAGACAAAAAGACCAAGACTTGGGCCAACAAGGTGTCCACCCTGATGACCATCAACCCCCACAAATCATCATAACCATGCCCACATGTCCTCACCTTCCATCCTCACTCCATACTGATGTACCTTTCCTCATGTGAGGACAACTGCCTGTCAGCTCCATCCTAGACCCTTTCCCTCCTCATTCCTCCGTGACCAAGGCTTAGGCAATAAGCTATCCACCTAGACCACCATCAATCCCCACAAACCATGGGAACTGACAGTCCTCCATTCCCACATGGCCTCACCCTCCATCCTCACTCCATTACTGATGGACCTTTCCTCATGTGCTGAAAGCTGCCTGGCAGCTCCATCCTTGACCCACGGAGGTTCTCTTTCCCTCCTCCTTCCCCCAATCTCATTCTGCTCTCCCCACACCCCACCTCACCAGATGGCTGAGATTTATGAGCCAGACTTGCATTATGAGGTGAGTGACTTATCGGTCTGTCAGGGGGAGCGTTTTAAGACAGAATTATATGGGAGAGGGAAAAGATTTTTACCAAATTAATGAAAAATCAATCCAGCCTCAAAAATCCATTAATGGTCATAATGCACTGGTTACAGATAGAGAGATAGCGCAGAATCCAATAGTGCCTGTTAAATACCTCTCCTGGAATGGAGCGTCTGGGATATAACTCATTCATTAGGCTGCTCATGTTTACTTTTTAAAGTGACACCAATCTCTGTCCCTGCAGGACTCCAACTCTATGCAGCATTTATAAGCCATGTTCCCCCAGTGTCCATCTCTGAGGCCAAGATGGTCTCTGCACTGGAGGAACTGATTCTCCACCCCCTTTTCTCCCCCTCTCTGGAACAATGCCTGCTGAGATCGAGATGGGTTGACTCAGTTTCTACAGCTGATGGTTTCTACCTTTCACTGACTGCTGGCTTTGACCCTGAAACATAGAATCATAGACTGAAAGACATAGAATCCTAGAATTCCAGAATCCCGATATGGTAGGGGCTGGAAGTGACCTCTGGAGATCATCTAGTTCAACCCCACTGTTAAAGCAGAGTCATCCATAGCAGGTTGCTCAGGATCACAATGTCCAGGTGGGTTTGGAAGCCCTCCAGAGAAGGAGACTCCACAACCTCTCTGGGGAGCCTGGACCAGGGCTCCATGACCCTCAGAGCAGATGGAATCTCCTGGGTTTCAGTTCATGCCCATTGTTCCTTGGCCTGTCACTGGGCACCATTTGAAAGAGCCCAGTCCCACCCTCATGACCTCCTCCCTTGCTGAGCATTGAGCAGATCCCCTTTTGGTCTGCTTTTCTCCAGACTAAGCAGCCCCAGGTCTCTCAGTCCCTCCTCATAAGAGAGAGACTCCAGTCCCCTAATCATCTTTGTGGCCCTCTGTTGGACTTTTCCAGCGGTTCTCTGTCTCTCTCAAACTCAGGAGCTCAGAACTGGACACAGTAGCTCTCTTAAGGTCTGACCTGCAGCTGAGTGCATCTCCACTTTCCAGGTTTTATGTTAGTGCTTGACTTAATCTAGCCTGAGATTAAATGGTCTCAAGTTGCACCTGAGAAGGTGGATATTAGAAAAAATGTTTTTCCTGAAAGAGTGGTCAGGCATTGAAACAGGCTACCCAGGGAGGTGGTGGAGTCACTATCGTTGAAGAGATCCCAAACCCACTGATATTTTAGCCTGCGCAACCTGTTCTGGGTGACCCTGTTTCAGCAGAGGGGTTAGACCCCCGAAAGTCCTTTCCAACTCCCACCACTCAGCGATGCCGTGAAACACCCCCAGATCCAGTTGTGTGCTGACATTCCAGAGTGGAGCTCCACGTGTTGGATTTGTATCAGACATTGCTGCTATTCTTCATCCAGCCAGGAAAAATCTCTTCTTCTCTCTGTGACAGAAAAGTGCCGACCTTGGCTTGTCTACCAGCCAAAAGTAAGTTGTAGATTTGGTGCTGCTGTGACCTCACCTCCTTTTGCCTTAACAGCCCTGGGATTCCTGCACTTGCCACTGATCCTCTCCTGATTTATGTTGAGCAGAGGTGGGATCAGGACCCAGCGTGTTTGGCTGCGATGCCTGGATAGAGTCAGCTACACACCTCGACCCTGCTAAATGTCATAATGCACCAGGGTTTTGTTTCCTTTAAATCTTTTAAAAAGCAATAAAAAGCCCCAGAACACTCCCAAGAACCAACCATCTAGCAAAGTGACAGCCTGTCAAAGCTGCCTCACCAAGAAACCCTGGTCCTAGCAAATTTTAAGCAGGAAAATTTATTCCTGTGTCGCTCATCTCTCTGAGTGAAAAATGGCCAAGGGCTCCTCTTTTGCATGAAGTCTTGAAACCACCACAGTGCTCAAACGAAGCAGATCAGCTTGAAACAGAACCATTCATCATCTGGAACAGGCAGCCATGACAAGTACCACCACCACAAAAAAAAAAAAAAAAAAAA
>VWZE01007040.1:50058-78636 GCA_013396675.1 Eubucco bourcierii | reverse complement strand
AAAAAAAAAAAAAAAAAAAAGAAGAAGAAGAAAAAAACCCCCAAACACTCAAAAACAAAACAAAGCAAAGAAAGAAAAAAAATGAAGTTGTGGGTTTTATCCAAGCTTAAATGATCCTGCCCATTAATATGACACGACAGGTTGCAGGGCTTGGCCAGGAAACAACTTCACTGATATCTAACAGAGGTTTCCAGAAGAGTGGTTTTATTAGCTTGGTCTCCCTCGCAGCCACATACTTCTACATGGGGTTTCCCAATTCCAGCCCCATCCAGGGAATTTTTTGGGGTGGATTTTGGTGACAGACACCTGATACCTATAGTCTGCAGTGAGTTTGTGTTGTGTTACCTTCTAATGGGTGCAATAGGGTAGGATGAGGGCTGGTGAGCAAGAAGATATGGAGGGCAGTATCTTTGAGCAGTTTTCCATCCCTGGGGTGTGGGGTGGGGATGGATTTTGCTGGAGATGGTTTGGGGTGAGCAGGTAGAGTCTGGACTGACTGCGTTTTCTTTTACACTGCTTGTGCACACTTCCAGATTGACTTTTGTTTGACAACACCTTGGGATGAACTCCTTTTGAGCTTCAAGGAGATAATCCTTGTAAAGCAACCAGTTGTTGTGAATCCCTTTTTTTCTTTTTTCCCCCAAGAACATATCTCATGGAATTATTCCAAACAGTCTTAGGTCTTCTCTCTAGATGTCCAGGACTTTGATCCTGCTTTTTGTCTTATTTTCTTCCCTCAAGATCCTGAACAACACTTCATGGTCACTGCAGCCAAAGCAAATATGCTCTCCACCTTCCTCAAGAGGAAAAGTACCCAGAAACTCTGGGTGGATTGTCCATCAACCAGACCTGAAACTTAGTCTTGGTTCAGGGAGGTAGAGACTAAACAAACAAGCTTTTGGTTGAAGTTCAGACTCCAGCTGTCCTGTTGAGGCAGGGAAGAATGCCATGTCATCTCCATGTTCTTGGTCTGCTTCAGGGCTACTTCACCCTCGCTGTAAAAGAGATTTTCCTCATGCTGAAGTGAAACTTCTTGGGTTCCAGTTTACACCCATGACCCCTCGTCCTGTCACAGCACACCAGTGAAAAGAGACTGGCTCTGTCTGCTTGACATCCATGCTTAAGGTATTTCTAAACACTGATCAGATCCCCTCTCAGTCTTTTCTCCAGGCTAAACAGCCCCAGGTCTTTCAGCCTTTCCTCATCAGAGAGATATTCCAGTCCTTCAATCACCCTTGTAGTGTCTCCACTGGTCTATGACTCTCTTGAACTGGGAAGCCCAGAAACGGACCCAGTATTCCAGGTGTGGCCTCACCAGGGCAGAGCAGAGGGGGAGGAGAACCTCCCTTCACCTGCTGACCACATTCTTCTTAATGAAGCCAGGAGAGCCTTGGCCTTCTCACCCTCAAGGGCACATTGCTCTCTCATGGTCAACTTACTGTCCACCAGGACCCCAAGATCTTTCTCCGTGGGGCTGCCTTCCAGCAGGTCAAGCCCTGACCGTTACTGGTGTGTGGTGTTTCCTCCCCTGGTGCAAGACTCTGCACTTGGCCTGGTTGAACTCTCCACCCAACTCTCCAGCCTCTGCAGATCTCACAGAATGTCAAGACAGCCAAACAGGGTGTCAGCCACTCCTCTCAGTTTTGTATCATGGGCAGAGGTGGGACATTATCTCCTCCCACCTTGCTGGGACTCTGCCAGGCCCTCACACATGGGCTTGTCACATGTGACACTGTGGTGGCCACTTGTAGGACAGTTCCACAGGCTACAGGCAGATGGGGATCAGGCTTTAGTTCAGAAATGCTGACAGGTAAGGAGCTTAGATCCAGCATCACCAGCAAGTGTAGCCTCTGGATTTTAATTCCCCCAGCAGTTTTGAATGCAAAAGAGAAAACGAGAAGAAAGCTCTGCTCTCAGAGTGAGATTTAAAAGTTTGGATTCACAACTGTCTTTAAACATCAATTGCCCCAAAGATTGTTCTTGGTCCACCCAGTGTCAGTCACAGAACTCAAGAATCACAGAATCTCAGCATAGTGAGGGCTCAAAGGGACCTCTGTGGTGCATTCAGTCCAATGCCCCTGTTATAAAAGAGTCACCCACAGCAGGTTGCCCAGGATCACAATGTCCAGGTGAGTTTGGATGTGCCCAGAGAAGGAGACTCCACAAGCTCTCTGGACAGCCTCCATGGCTCTTCCTTCCTCCAAGTGATGAAGCTTTGCTTTTATATTTAGCTTAAACCTTCTGGGTTCTGGTTTGTGCCCATTACTCCTTGCTCTGTCACTGGACACCGCTGAAAGAATCTGTCCCCACTTTCTTGCCCTCTACCCTTTAGCTATAATCAACACTGAGAACATTCCTTCTGAGGCTGCTCTTCTCCAGGCTGAGGAGAAGATGAAAGGATTGCCATATTTCACTCCATCTTTGTGTGTACAAGAAAGCCTCTGGAAGCTCTCTGGAGCTGAGTAGCTGGGTATTTCTGGCCACAGTGTGCCATCCTCACCCAGCTGGTGCTGTGCAGAAGGTCAGCTGGGACTCCAGTGCATCATTGTGGCCTCCAAATCTATTCCCCTGTCAGCATTATTTCTTCCCTCGTGCAAGTCCCCTGCTAAAACCAGACCCCAGCTGTGCCTGACGTTGCACAAAACCCATCTCCTGGCCTTGGGAGTTGTTCTGTCATGGTCACAAGGACCTGGAGGAGGGTGGCAGGGGATTTATCTCCCGTGGAGCTAGGTGCAGTGGATCTGCAGTGATGTGAAGCTACCTTCAGCAGATCCATGGTGACACTTTGTCCCTCAGGCAGCTGGGGCTGTCCCGTGTTTGCCGTCTCATGTGGTGACCTTCCACAACCCAAAGTGCATGCAAGGTTCTTTTGGGGACTTGCACAATGATGAAAAGCCCTAATGGGGGCCTAACCACAAGTTTCCCCACTGTGATGTAATCTGTGGGTGCAGACACATTTCCAGCACCCCAGACACCCTGCTTTGCCACAATGCCCTCAGCTGCTCCTCACGAGACATCTGCTCTAGACCCTTTATCATCTCTGTGCCATCCATCGTCTCAATGTCCAACCCCACATAGAAGGCTTCAACCCCACATAGAGGCTTCATCAGCTACAGGGCAGATCTTTCCTTCTCTACCCTGGACTTTACAGATCAGAGAGTCATAGGATCCTCCTGGATTTGTGACCTTCTCATTCCCAGTCTTTGTGATCTCAAGGATTCCCTAGTTGCAATATGTTTTGCCAGAATCTGGTGTCTTGCCCTTGGTGCTCTTTGTGGGGCAGAAATGCTGCTGGGAGAGGTAGACAGAGACCATCAGCACTGGGAATGGTGTCAGTGATAGGATTGCCTTTATGGTGCTTCTCCGCTGTGTCAAAGCACATTATGAAAAATCTCAGGCTAAGCTTTTATTTTAACCCAAAATCTATACCTTGGGCTTAGCCAGACCTGAGAAAACCTCCTAATTTTTACTTTAAATAACAAGTTGAGCATTTGCCAAGGCAAGAGGAGGAGAAAAAAAAAAAAAATCAAACCCATCTTCCTAAGGTCTTTGGGAAGCCAAGAAGTCCCCTGTTACAGAGTCGTGGTTTCAAACAACCTTTTTCCCAGCTAAAATAATTCCATAGATCTAATTTTAGACATTTTGTGTGGAAGCTTAAAAAAAAAAAATTTAAAAAATTTAAATGGTGTCTCATGAAAGTCAAATCAAGCTCAGTCTTTTCTTTCTTTATTTTTTTTTTAACTTAAAGATTATTTTTATCCCTGTTAGATTTCATACATTTTGGTGATTCTCACTCAACGAAGCCATGAACAAAGTCCTTTGGTGCAAAGTGAGATCCTTCTTGGCTGCTTTCAAGCTGTGCTTAAATATGAGAAGGAGATCCATATCCATATCTACATGTGCATGAGATACTTAAGAAAGTGCTTTCCTTGGCTTCAAATATTAATATTTAAGCTGACCCACCTCTACCATCCACCTCATTATTCATTCTTTGAGGATCTTCTCAATGCTTCTCACTATGTAAGGGGTGGATGTCAAGAGGACGGGCCCAGACTCTTGTCTGTGGTGCTCAGTGACAGACAAGGGGCAGTGGGCATGAACTGGAAGCAAGAAGGTTCCATTGGAACATGAGAAACTTCTTGATTGTAAGGGCAGAAGAGCAGCGGAGCAGGTTGCCCAGAGAGGTTGTGGAGTCTCCTTCTCTGGAGAGATTCCAAACCCACCCAGATATTGTGATTCTGGGCAGTCTGCTGTGAGTTCCACTGTTTTAGCAGGGGAGTTGGACTGAATGATCCCCAGAGGTCCATTTGAACCTCTGCCATAATGGGATTCTGTGATTCTGAGATGGGGAAACTGAGACACACCTACATCATCAGGCATCCTGCTTACTCCTTTCCTCACTTTTCACTTTGGCTCTGGATTCTGGTCTCAAATCACCTTTGCTAGGACAAGCATCCTCCAGCGATGAGTTATATCCTAGGGCATCCAGGGAGCATCACGAGGCAGAACCGCTCAATGACTGGTCCCACAAGAGGAGGTCCCCACGGTTCCTGAGGTAATTTGTGAGCAATTGCTGAGCAGCCAAGCATTTAAATACTTTTTAGACTCAATTAAAAGGTTTGAGGAAATTGCTGGGTTTTGGAGTTGGAGTTTTTTGGGTTTGTTTTCATTATTTTCCTTTTTTTTTTTTTTCTAACAGCCTTTTAAATACCACTAAGAAAGTCTTTATTCATTTCCTCTCATGTGATTGGCAGAGCAAGGATGCTTGAAAGCCTTGAGGTCACTCCCTGAGTCATTAATCCTGCTGGACACAAGCTTTGTTAGCAATATTTTCTTCTCCAGCTGGGTGAGATCTGACTGTCACTGAAAGCCTGGTGGATTGAGGCCCAAGTTTGGTATCAATTTGGGGTAGCAAGCGTTAAGATCGTCAGCACACCACCAAGTCAGGCATATCTTTCTCTCCTAGTGAAGAAAAACAGAGAGCTAAGGCATAAGGGTGTTGTGACAGGACACATTCTCTTTTCAAGCATTCTTGCCTTCTCTGTTGGGTAAAACACAAAGATCTGGGAAAGTCTGGATCTTAAGAAGTTGTTCAGTACAAGGGTGATAGGACTCAAATAGGCTTCCCAAGGAGGTTGTGCATGCCTACTCCCTGGGGGTGTTTGAGGCCAAGCTGGATGAAGTCTTGAGCAGCTGAGCCTAGTTGGGAGGCATCCCTGCCCAGGGAGGTTGGACTAGATAATATCTAAGGTCTCTTCCAACCTAAGACATTTTATGAACCTATGATGATTCTGTGAACTCTTGGCTATTGGTTAGCAGCAGAAGAGATGTATTTTGAAGAGCCCTTAAGATGGGGAATTTTATTCCAGTTACTGTTTAGCTGGCCTCATGAACTTGTGCCTTTCCAGTGACTGCTTCAGTTTGCCTTCCAGACTGTCAGAACCACAAAGGACATTTCATCTTCAGCATGTTGAACCTTTGGTTTCATGAAAATCAAAAGCTGAAGCGCTGCAATCCTGTTTACCAGTGGCAGAACACAATGAGATCCTCGCAGCAGCCAGGAGATTCTTGGTTGGCCAAGCCTCTCCTGGGCTGGAGAAGGAGTCAAAGTCTCCTCAGACCCATGTCAATCTGCCTTGGTGAATGAGGTTGCTCCTCTGGCATCAGTGTCTGAGCACCTGCCAAGTGGTGGGAAGATGCCCTGAATTCATCTTCACTTCCTTTCCATGACAACGTATTTCCCTCTCAGGCTCATTTCTTGCACTTCTGGCATTTTGGGAGCATCTTTAGGAAAAGTAAAGTTTGCTCTTTCTCCTCCACCACTGCCATCCTCCCAATCAGCCCAGGATGTTGTCCAGAGCAATACTCATCATTGTCAATATGTTCTTTGATGGCAGGGTTGACCAGGGTCAATATAGTCAGAATCCACCCCAGAATGTTTTACAGTGGCTGTGACAGATCGAATCAATCAGCCTATGAATGACTCATTACCACCGAGCACCAGTTGGGTTCTTCTGCATACCATGGTGGTGGAAGATTGTGGCTAAAATTAGTGTCACCTTTTTCCTGCTCCACCTCATTTCCACCTCAGTTCCCAACCCCCACCCCATTTTAGATATTCATATTTCTGATGCCAAGCCTCAGAAGGTGCCTCTAATGAGCCAGCTGGGCTCCATAAGCTCTTAAGCAGCTCTAGACATGTTCACGTCAGAGAAGGCAGCGCTGTGATAGCGGAGGTGAGCAGGACAGATTTTCTGAGGGGCTCATCTTGCACCAAGATGTCCCAAGACTTGGGCAGACGTCGGATTAGGTGCTTATTATCCTCCCCCAGTTATAGTAACTCATAATCCTGGGATGATGGTTTTGACAGGTGGAGATGAGTGATTGGACCCATCCCTCCCACCTCTAAGACACTTCCAGTGGCTCAGTAGCAGACCAGACTCCTCATCATCCATCAGGGATGTCACCTCAACTCTACCCTGGGTTTAGCTTGCTCCCGATGATGTCCTTAAGGATCTGCTGCTGGACCATCTCTCTAACCTTCAAGTGAAGATAATAAACTCCTTTAACCCCACACCAAAGCATCTCCAGTGGGTTTCCAGCAGGGATAAAGAGGAGTCATCATATCTAGGCACTCTTTTCTCCTGGGGACACTAAGCCAGAAGCTCCTCAGATTTTTTTCCTCTAGTGCAGCAACTGACTTGGCACTTTTGCATCTGTGTCCTAACAAAGGGGTGATTAATTTCCTCAGGCCATGCTGGGAACTTTACTAAAGAGAGAACAAGCACATCCTGAACTTGTCCCCATCTCCTCTACAGCAGGGCTGGGCTCCCCTCCTATTCCCCCTCCTCGTTTTTCCCACTCTGCCTTCTCTCTCCTACTAAATTAATCTCCATTGCTCCAAAGGTCTCTCTCGCACACACCGCTGACCCAAGCTCAAATTGATTTTTTTTCCCTCCCTTACCCCTCACCTCCTGCTGCTTTCTGCCAGCAAAGCACAGAGAGGATTTTTTAATATTATTTTTATTTTTTTTCTTCCCTACTAGCATTATTTTTATTTTTGGAGGCAGTAAACTTTGACCTTCTGGGCTCTGGGAAATAAAAAAATNTCTTGGTTGTTCTCTGCTTGCTGCTATTACTCTGTGACTTGTGGACATTTATTTCTCCTGTTTTAGACAAATCAGAACAGAAATGTCTTGTCCTGTGGCTCTGAGGTGTTGAGATGGTGCTGGTGTTGGTCAGTTCACCTTCTAAGGTGGATGTGGGGTGATGATTACAGGATTTTGGGTAGAGAAGTTGGGCATGATGTTGACAGCTGGTGAAGATGAGACAGCAGTGTGCTTAGGTGGCCAAGAAGGCAAACAGTATCCTGGTTTGGATCAGCAAGACTGTAGCCCCCAGGATTAAGGACTGTCCCTCTGTACTGGGCACTGCTGAGGCCACACCTCGAATTCTGGATGAGTTTTGGGCTCTTCAAGAAGGACATTGAGATGCTGGAGGAAGTCCAGAGAAGGGCAGTGAAGCTGGTGGAGGTCTGGAGAACAGGTTTGGTGAGGAGCAGCTGAGGGAAGTGGGGTTGTTCAGCCAAGGGTCCATCTTCTGGCTCTCTACAGCTTCCTGAAAGGAGGCTGGACACAGATGGGACTCAGTCTGTTCTCCCCAGGAGCAAGTGATAGGACATGAGGAAGTAACTGCAAGTTGTGTCAGGGGAAGTTTAGGTTGGACATTCAGAATAATTTGTTCCTTGAAAGGATTGTAAAGCCCTGTCTGAGGCTGTGAAAGGCAGTGGTAGAGTTCCCATCCCTGAGAGG
Organism: Eubucco bourcierii; assembly: GCA_013396675.1. Taxonomy (NCBI): domain Eukaryota; kingdom Metazoa; phylum Chordata; class Aves; order Piciformes; family Ramphastidae; genus Eubucco; species Eubucco bourcierii. The sequence continues at coordinate 70,825 of VWZE01007040.1, read as the reverse complement.
ACTGAAAAGCCATATAGATGTGGTGCTGAGGGACACGGGCTAGTGGTGACTTGGTTAGTGGTTGAGTTTCATGATCTTAAAGGTCTTTCCCAACCTAAATGATTGAAATGGGTCTCAAAAATAGGTGGGGAAGTTTGAAAGCTTGGCCTGATCACTGCCCACCCCCTCCCCACCCCCGAGGAGCTCTGGGAGCAGCATCCTGGCTCTCCACACTGAAAATCCTCCTTGACAGGGACAGGACAGTCGGTCTTCTTCCAAGGGTCAGCCTGGTGTTGGATTTCAGCTCTAGGGCCCAGCTGGGGAAGCTGGCCCCAGAATGCCTCTGTCCGTGAGTGCAGCCAAGGCACCAAGTCAGCAACTCTGGAAATGGCTCCTCAGCAGCTTCTGAGGGGCATCTCAAGGACAGTGCTCCTGCAGAGGCCACATGGGGCTGGGACACCAGGATGACACAGACATCACGTTGTGGTCAATCTGTGGCAGGGGTGGAGCGGAAGGAAGAGGGCAAGAAAGCTGTGCAAAGTGTTTGGAGTGGACTTGCCCTTCAGTCTAATAAAGGACCAAATCTGGGATAGATGGGTACTGGACAAACATTGCCTCTGCAAATGTGTTGGGGCCATCTGGCCAGCACCATTTCCCTTTCTGCTGAGAAACACCATGGTGAAAGATTCAGGACATTCTGTACCATACCCCTAAAGCAGGACATCTGGGGCTAGCCTTGCATGGGGCTAGCCTGCTGCTCTGGAGACTCTCAGGTGCTCTTGCAAAGGTGGAGAAAGATGTGACCTTCAGGAGGGAGACAGAAGTGACAGAAGAACCAGGGAATATCACACATGGATCAGCAGAGTTACAGCTTGATGCATGAGTAGATAGGGAAGAAAAAGGTAGTGGGCTGATTCCAGGTAGCTCTGATCTCCTTGACAGGAGGATTTGTCTTTGCCTCTAAAGCTCTGGTACACTGATACAGTCAAAGACAATCAGTTGGGAGAATGAGACTTGACTTTCTAAACATCCTGAATCTCAACCTCCTCTCTAGGCTCAAATATGGCAAACCCAGGACACCAGAAGTGGTACTTGTAACTTCTCTATCAGTCTTCAAGAAGTCTCATGTGCTCTGGTGGGGCTTTGCTCCTTGCACTCCACCAGAATCACCTCCCAGTCACCTCCATCTTGCAGCAGCCCACAAGTGAATCCAGAAAAAGGAAGATATGGGGAGCAGCACGGATGGGGCCAGCTCTGGAATCTTCAGCACAGTAGGGACATGGACCTGTTGGAGCAGAGACAGAGGAGGCCACAGCAATGCTGGAAGATCTGGAAGCCTTATGCCATGAGGCCAGGCTGAGAGAGTTAGGGTTGTTCAGCCTGAAGAAGAAAAGATTCCATGGACACCTTCTGGTGGCCTTTTGGTGCTTAAATGGGGCTACAGCAAAGCTGGAAAGGGGCTTTGATCAAGGAGTGTGGTGATATGACAAGGGGTGATGATTTTAAACTGAAAGAAGGAGATTTAGATTAGATATTAAGAAGAAATTCTTCACTAGGAGGATGATGACATCCTAGACCAGGCTGCCCAGAGAGGTGGTAGCTGCCCATCCCTGGAACTATACTAAGTCATGCTGAACAGACCTTTGAGAAACCTGTGGAAGATGTCCCTGCCCATGGCAGGGGAGCTCAAACTAGATGGTCTTTAGGGTCCCTTCCAACCTAAACCATCCCAGGATTATTTTATGTCTCTCTGATTTTGGGGCGAGGGTCTGTACTTGCCAAAACCCTCTGGTTCCTTAGCAGAGTGTCTTGACTCCAGTTGATGGGCTCTACTCAGACACATGCAACATGTGCAGAGAGGAGAAACAAAAGGTGCAGGGGGGGGGGAAAAAGGCACACAAAGAAAGAAGAGCCCAAGGCACCCGACCAGACGTTTACCCAGATGAAACATTGATGTGCCCATTTGATCTTGGAGATGTAATTACTGCCGCTTGCCATTGATCGCAGCGAGGAGTATTGACCAGCCCTGGTGCTTGTGGACTCCTCATTCCAACTCCACTAAGCAATGTATCACTGAAACCAAGCCCAAAGCCAACTCTCCTCATGGTTCCAGCCCCTTACAGTAACCCCACCTTGATGTGCATCACCCTAGAGTCAGCAAATGTCTTTTTGCTCTCTAAAAGGACTTTTTTTAGGTCATGGTGTTGTTTTTGTTCCATCAACAGCTCGTCTCACCTGAGGTCTGTGTGTATGGAACCTGAATCTCTTTGGGACAGGAGGGTCAGGAGGGTGCAGCTGCTCAGCTGGAACTAGGAACTAGGTCAGGAGCTGGGATGGTAGGATGTAGGACAGTTTATAAATATCAGGAGGTGTCAAGTGGAGAAGCTGGTATGATTTGGGTACCTGGGATTTCCTTTTGAGAAAAAGTTTGGACAGGGCTTTGAGCAACCTGATCTTGCTCAAGGTAGCCCTGCTCACCAAGGGTGATTTGTTTAGATGGCCTATAAAGATCTCTTCTAATCCAAACTATTTCATGACTGTATGCCTGTTGGTCTGGTCCCAGGGATTCAGAAGACACCAGCTTTCCTGTGGTCTCACATGTATGCATGGTATCTGCACGTGGCAATCCCACACATGAAGTGGGTTCCATGCAGGCACCAATGTTTCGAGGTAAGTGGAGGCATCACAGCCTTATGTGCCTCCATTTCCCACCAGCAGTACCCTGTGGGCTTTGTTCTCATTCTGCTGAGCTGGTTGCACTTGTAGCTACGTGTTGGCAGAAGAACAGGAAGCTCACATGAGCTGAAGGTGCTCTCTCTTCTCTGGACCCGTGGGTCTATGCCTATTGGTCTGGTCCCTGATGCAAGCCAGGATGCTGGTGGCATTTGACAGCAATTTCCCAACTCCCTCTTCTTCAGGTGGAGGTTTATTCAGGCTCTTGAAGGATTTGGCTTTTTTATTTTCCCCCTTCCTTTTCCATTCTTTTTCTCTTTAAACCAAACAATCATCTTTTCTTTTAATATTTTTGAGGGAAACCTATCATCAATCTATCCAAAGCCCACACCTGAGGCCTGCCCAAGGTGCAGTGACAACCATCTACCTTACAGGAATAACTCCACAAATGGATCCCAGAGAAGAAGTGAAAATCCTGGTGTACTGTCAGCCATGAATCCCTTCCAGGAGAGATGTCACCATTTTACAGCCAGGTAGGGTCACAGAGAAAGAAGGAAGCGAACTGAGAAGGGCTGGATGTGGGGATGAACTCCATAAGCATAGGGTTGGGGTAGGTGGCTGTGACCTTTTTGGCTGTGGGGCTTTGGAGTTGCAGGGATGGGAGTGGGGGTGGAGCATGGTGATGCTGCTGGACATCATCCAGGCTTTTCTGGCTTGAATCCACATGTATTTGGCCATGCCACAAAAATATCTTCCTGGTTGTCATTAGTGATCCCAGCGTTAAGCAGGGATGGGCACAAATGTAAAGACTCTATGGGAGGGGGTCAGGTAGGAGATGAGTGAAGCTGGGAAGAGGACAAGACATTTGGGTTCATTTTCAGGCAGATCTGCTTCTGAAAAAGATCCCTTTGTTCTACTCAGTGCTCTGGAAAATGGGGTTCATCCCTACCCTGAATCTTGATTGCAGGGAGTGGTTCAGGTTGCTGGCACATGGTGGCAGTGCTGTGGGACATGGAGCTGTGCTGGTTCTGGTTTGGTCTCTGAAATCCTGGATTTGGCATCTCTGAAGCTGGAATGGCTCTAGAGATGGGGCATTTACCACCTCTCTGCAACCTGGACAAGGTCTCACCCTTAAAAGATATCTTCATTCTCTCTAGTCTACATCTCCCTCTTGCAATTTCAAACCATCATCCCTTGTCTTATCACAACATGCCCTGCTAAAAATTCTGTCCTCCGCTTTCTCCTAAGTCCCCTTTAAGTATCAAAAGGTCGCAAGGTCTTCTTGCCACCAAAAATGTGCTTCTGACCCATGAGGGAGAGAAAAGTCTCTACAGATCTTGCTGAGCCCTGGATGCTCCCTTCAGGATACCCATCTCTGGCAGCCCAGGAATCCTTAAGCCACTGGTGGATCCCACCTGCAGTGTAACACCTCGTTCCATCCTCAGCCTACTGCTCTGCACTGCTCTTGGTTGCATCCACCATGGTGAATCCTCATGTGACACCACATCTCCATCCCTATCATCAGCTTGGTCATGTCCCGAGGTATCACAGAATCATAGAATTGCCTGGTTGGAAAGGACCTCAAGAGCATTGAATCCAGCCATAGCCTGACATCTCCCTGTTCAGATGTCCCTAAGCACCTCATCTGAACACCTCCAGGCATGGTGACTTCACCACTTTCCTGGGCAGCCTGTTCCAGTGACAGCAGGGAGGAGAATGGAGGCTGATGGACATCACAAGCTATAGATCCATCCCTCAAACAGGTGAATCAGGATTTTCTGGTACAAGGGAGTCTCTGGAGTGCCCCCCTTGCCCACTGGTGACAAATGTGCTCATTTGCTGGTAGTTCACGCTGCTGGTGGCTTCCTTCCTCATGCTATGGTGATAAATGGATTCACCCTGCATGAAATCGCTGGCAGCAGCTTGGCTGATCCATCAGCTGCTCCTTGCTCACCACTTTTCAGTCCCCAAGGTGAGCTTGGTATCCACAGGTCTTCCCCAAGGCTCAGAAGGCCTAATGATAGGGACAGGGATAAGAATAGGAGAATTTGGGATGCAGCAGAGGAAGGACATGCTGGTGGGGTTCTTCCCATGAGCTCCCTGGGGCCTGGTAGGTGGTTACTATGCTTTTAAACCGTCCAGAAAGCATCTTCACATCCATGTTTGTAATTCCATACTTTAAATTTGACACTCTATTGGGCATCACCCTGAGGAAACAGACTATGGGGTGACAGAGAGAGATGGTGAAGCTGGGAGTTGGGAATCATACTGAGGAGCTGCTGCCTGCCTTGAGTTTGTGCTCATGCTTGGCAGAGCTAGACTCCATGGAGCCTGTCCTTACATTCCTGATGGAAAACCACCTGCTCCAGAGGAGCCAGCGTCCCTAGTACTTTTCCTGCTGAAACCTGGATGCTGGGACATGAAAACTCCACTCTGGGAGGGCTCTGAAAGGTGACAGGGAAAGTAGTGGTGTTTCATACAAGCCTGGTCTTGGGTTGTCTTTGTGGCATGGGGTAGCACCTCAGGATGTCAGTGCAGTGTGGGATTGACCTGGCAGAGAGTAGTGATCAAGGGCACAATATCCACTTGGACACCAGTCCCTCAGGGGTCAGTGCTGGGACCAGTGCTGTTTAACATCTTTGTCAGTGACATGGACAGAGGAATCAGTGCACCCTCATCAAGTTTGCAGATGACACCAAGCTGTGTGGCACAGTCGACTTGCTAGAGGGCAGGGATGCCATCCAGAGGGACCTGGACAGGCTGCAGAGGTGGGCCCAGGCCAACCTCATGACATTCAACAAGGCCAAGTGTAAGGTCCTGCACCTGGGTAGGCACAATCCCAAGCACAAATCCAGGCTGGGTGGTGAATGGCTGGAGAGCAGCCCTGAGGAAAAGGACCTTGGAGTCTGCGTTGATGAAAAGCTCAACATGAGCCTGCAGTGTGCACATGCAGCCCAGACACCAGTGGGTCCAGAGGAGGGCCGCGAGGATGATCAGAGGGCTGGAGCAGCTCTCCTGTGAGGACAGGTTGAGAGAGTTGGGGCTCTTCAGCCTGGAGAAGAGAAGGTTCATAGAAGAGAAGTCCTCATAGGAGAGCTGCTCCAGCCCTCTGATCATCCTCGCGGCCCTCCTCTGGACCCACTCAAACACTTCCATGTCCTCCCTGTGCTGAGGGTTCCAGAACTGCACACAGTACTCCAGGTGGGGTCTGACAAGAGCAGAGTAAAGGGGCAGAATCACCTCCCTTGCCCTGCTGGCCACACTGCTCTTGATGAGGCCTAGGACTTGGTTGGTTGTCTGGTTGGGTCCTCCAAGGTGTTTCACCTATGCAAGGCTTGCTCTTTGCCACCATAACAGGGTGTTGGCACTCAATCAATAAAGAACTGCAGCAGCTTCAGCGTGGCTTGGGCAGGGTAATGGGTGGGAAAAGCCGGTTGACTGAGAAGAAAAAAAAAAGTAAGTAAATCAATAGTCAGGGTGGAGATGACATCATAGCACCATTATTATATCATCAGACACACACTGGTGATTTATGACTCAGATAATTACTCTCCTACACTGGCCTCAGCTTGGTGTCTCCTACCCTGCTCACCCCAGAGCTCTCAAAAAGCAGCTCTTGGGTTAAAAAGCAGAGAGTGAGGCCATTATGGGCCTTGTGACATCCTTCTGGCCTCCTCAGCCTCTGTCTCCAGAGGGACTTGGGGAAAATGATGGTGTTGTTCTTCACTCATTGCCTTTTTGTCTGGTTATGATGGTGCATCCTTTGGGGATGAGCTTTTGCTCCAAGGCTTCCTGAGTTTGGCCTAATCTCTTTGCTCTAATCATGCTCCATAGCACTTAAGGACACAATGTAATGGCCGTAGTGGTGTTAGGTTGATGGTTGGACTCTATCATCTTAGAGATCTTTTCCAATGGTAACAATACTATGTTTTCATCTTTTCTGTTTCTTTCTTTGGTGGGAAGCATGGAATGGGGAGCCCTGTCCCCTTTGGGCAGCCAGGTCCTTGGTGAGGGGAATCAAACACCTTCTTTCAAACATTCTCTGCATCATCTGTCCTGGTACCGAGATAAAAGTTCAGCTTGTTGATTTTCCTACTTTCCCAACCTCTTTTGCCATCCCTTTTTGTTGAGTTGTGTAGCACTAGTATAGTGCAGTGTCTGTCACACCTATATCCTGGCTTCAGTTTTGCACCCCTCAGTCCAAGGACATTGAGGTGCTGGACTGCATCCAGAGAAGGGCAATGAAGCTGACAAAGGATACAGAGAACAAGCCTCGTGAGGAGCAGCTGAGGAAACTGGACAAAAGGTTGAGGGCAGACCTTCTTCCTGGCTCTCTACAACTCCCTGAAAAGAGATTGGACAGAGGTGAGGTTAGACATGAGGAACAATTGTTTCCCTGAAAGGGTTGTCAAGGCTTGGACCAGGCTACCCGGAGCAATGGTGAAGTACCCAACCCTGTAGGGGTTTAAAAGACATATAGATGAGGTGCTGAGGGACATGGTTTAGTGGGCATATTGGTGTTAGGTTGATAGTTGCACCTGATGATCTTAAAGGTCTTTTCCAGCATTAATGATTCTGTTATTCCATGGTCTCAGCTGTGAATACAGGAAGGACAAGCTCTCAACGAAGATGCCACCTCCAGCTACAGAAATCACAGAAATTATCGTGTTTGGCTTGGTCTGATTTAAATAAACACCAGGGGAAAAAAAAAAAACCAAACAAAATACAAAACAACCTAGGAGAAAGAAAATGTGTCCCATATTGGGTCATCAAGAAGTTCAGGTCTCTGTACTCACATCACCTTAGTGGTATTTCCCATGTATGGCAATTTAATGGCTCTTCAAGCAATTTCATACCCAGTTCAACATGTCCATGTTCTCCACAAGACAGGTCCCGGGCAGGGAGGTTGATTTCAGCTCAGCAAGGATTAGAAGATTTGGTTCTATCTCATAAGCTGCTGAGGAAATGCCACCTCCCATTCCTCATCCTGGTGATTAGAGAAGATAAAGGGTAGAAGCAGACTCAGCCCAGCCAGCTGACCCCACATGTTTCAGTTTCCCTGAGCAGATCTTTGCTAGCCACGTAACTCTTTTCCTTGTTTTTCACAGACCTCACTGAGCACCCTCCCAACCTAACCAGTTATTCCAGCTGCAAGGACAGGCTCTGACTCCCCCTCACCCTGGTCCTCCTAGTCCCACCATCTGTTCTTCATTTTTGAGCTTCCCCAGACAATGACTCACTGGTTTTGCTCACACCCCGTTGGAGCCTTGGTGCAACCACAGCTAAGAATAAACCCAAACCACTCCTGATTATGTTTACTGGGGCACGAAGCCCCTTGGTCATTTTATGTGGGACCAGTCTACCCTTCCCAACCCTCCCCCTCACCTCACTGGTTTGTCACCTGCTCCCCAAAGCTCAGCACATGAAGGCTGCAGCACTGCTGAGTCTGCACAATCTGGCTTCTCCTGACTCCCTTCTGGTCTCTGCATCATCCAGATGTGCAGGGGTCAGCACCTGTGTGATGGATTTGGTATCCAGCCATGCCAGATTATGGGTTTTCCTGCCAGAACCATGCCCAAATGTACCAGGCTCTTCATTCCTGTGCAGGGCACATCACCCACCTGGCACAACTCAGCATTCATCTGTGCAGCATCCAGCTGTGTAGAGCATCAATGTACAGCACAGCATCCAGATGTGCAGAGCTCAGTATCCAAATGTCCAGGGCTCAGTACCCAGCTGTGCTGATCTCCTCATGTCTGTGTGAGAATCAGCACCAGCCCATGCAGAGCTCAACATCCAGATGTGTTGGATGTGCCCAGGCTGGGCAGCATCCAGATGTGCTGGATTTGGCACCCAGCTGTGCCATCTCCATGCAGAACTCAGCATCCAGCTATGCAAGATTCACTACCCAGCTGTGCCAGGCTCCCCATGCCGAGGAGCTCAGCGCCAACCCATGCAGAGCTCAGCACCAGGCTTGGCAGGATTCAGCTGTGCAGAGCTCAGCATCCAACCATGCCAGTCACATTCAGCTGTGTCAAGCTCCTTATCCTTGAGTGGCCCGACATAACTCAGCTTCCAGCTGTGCAGTATCCAGCTGTGTAGAGCATACAGGCACAGCATGAAACCAGCAGGATTTAACATCCAGCTGTGCAGAGCTCAGCACTGGGCTGCCCTGAGGCATCCTGGTTGTGCAGGGCAAGGAGTTTGGGCATATGTTGGACATCTCCACTTAGGCAGGAAGCCAGGGAGAGGTAGAGAGAATTCCCAGCTGGAGACTGACAGCAGGGACTTGCTCCAGGGAAAGGGCAGGGAAAGTTTTTGGCAGAGTGGAAAGGTTTCATCACTGAGATATCATCAGGCTGAGATCTTTCCTCAGGGAAATTTGTTTTCTTAACTCATTTCCAATGAACATTTCTTGGTCTGAAAGAGTCACCTGCATGTCATGGTGGGGGTGTTGGAGTTTGGTTTTCCTTCAAGAAGGAAGGGGAGGGCAGATTTAGACTGGATATTAGCAAGAAATTCTTTACAGTGAGGATGGCGAAACACTGGAACAGGTTGCCCAGGGAGCCTGTGAATGCCCCCTCCCTGGAGGTATTCAAGGCCAAATTGGACAGGACTTTTAGCAACCTGGTCTAGTGGAGGTGTCCCTGTCCATGGCAGGGGAGTTGGAACTAGATGATCTTTAAGGTCCCATCCGACTCAAACTATTCTATGAATCTATGAATAAGTTGAGCACCTTCTATAAGTTCTTGGATGTTCTAGCAAGAGAGGAGCTGTACATCAGTGTATGTTTATTGACCCTGGTTGCAGCATCCATGTGTCTCTTCTTGGCACCTTACAGCATCATCAAGGGGTTAAGGAGGTAGGTATGGGAAGCAGAATGATAGAATCATAGAATGGTAGGGGTTGGAAGGGACCTCCAGAGATTATTAAGTCCAGCTCCCCTGAGAAAGCAGGGTGTTGTGGGTTTAAAGAGCCGACAGAGTGAAGCTCTCAAATGAATTGGAGAAAAAACAGAATTATATTTGGAGAGAGAGTTACAGACAGAAATTCCAAGGCAGATACAGAATCCATAAGTGAACCCCCTGAATTTTCCCCCAACCCAAAACTAAATCTGTCATCCCCTGTGCTCTAATTCCGCCCCCCCAGCTCCATCATCCAAGAGGCCTAAGCACAGCACCTGGAGGCCCCAAGCCAGGTCTATCCTTACACATTTATCCCAACAACGCAGCTGCTGCCCGACACAAGGTTGGAGGGGGAGGAAAGGAGAACAAGCTGGCCTTGCCCTGGGTTTATGAAGAGATAGCAGAATTATGGGATTGAATAACAATCTTCAAGTCCCTAGAGGACTTTTTTAACCCTATAGTTCCCAACCTGGGACACAGGGTCACCCAGGGCAGGTCACAGTAATGCCTCCAGATGGGTCCTGAAACTGTCCAGAGAAGGACAGTCCACAGACTCTCTGAACAGCCTGCTTCTGGGCTCCATCACCCTCACAGTAAAAAAGTTTCTCCTCATGTTGAGCTGGACCTATCTGTGTTCCAGTTTGTATCCATTGCCCCTTGTCTTATCACAGGACATCACTGAAAAGAGACCAGTACCTTCTTTTACCTTAACAGTCATGGTAGTGTAAGGTCAACGGTTGGGCTTGATGATCTTAGAGGTCTTTTCCAACCAAGACAATTCTACAATTCTTGACAGAGACCTTTGAGACCCCAGCGCTTGCTACCTGGGTGCCAACAGCTTGGCCCACGCTCCCCAGTTGAGCTGGTGGCTGGAGGTGGCAGATGGTGCCAGCCTGCCCTGTCCCACAGTTCTGGAGGCAGCAGTTTCCTCAGGGTCCGGCAGCAGAAGGTTATGGACTTTCTGATTTTTAATTAATGCGACTGATTCGGTGCGTGTTGGGAAAGGGGAGGGCTGGGGACGGGAAATTGTCCCTTGGAGGGACAAACCCTGACAACCTTGTCAGCCCCAATTAGTGGGTAATTACCTCCATGACGTGCGTCTTTATTAATCCAATTAATGGAGCGGGTGGCGTGGCCTCGGCAGATCTGCTGACTCAGGGTGATGCTCCACAAGAGGGAACATGGAAAGGGGGTGGAGGAAGGAGTGAATTCCTCCTCTCCTGAGCCATCTTCTTCATGGCTAATTAGAGTGGTTGTGGCTGGCATGGTTTGGGCAGCTGGGATGTTTCCCAGCCTGATCCCATCTGCTTCCTCTTCTGTTCCCACTTTTCCTATCTAGCATCCATCTGCATGGTTTGAGAAGGCTAGGATCTCCCAGCGTGACTCCAACAGCTTCTTCTTCCATTCCTCCTCTTCCTATCTCACATCCATCCACCTTCTTTGTCTTTTTATCCTCATAGTCATCCATCTATCTTCTAATAGAGAGAGAAATAGTCTTCTCTCAGTATGTCCAGCCCATCGTGGCTGTGATCCAGGACACGGAGGGTGTCTCCTAATCTGGAGTGCTGGCCATATCCCTGGTGACTTCTACAAAGGGTTCCAAAGGTCTCAGTGTACAAAGCTGGATGGTGAAAAGCTCAACGCTGGGTGGTGACAGGATAGATGGAGAGACAGATGGATGGACAGATGGATCAATGGAAGGTTAGAGAAGGTGGCTAGATACATAGATAGGCTGATACCTAAAGAGATGGATGGGTAGATAGGTGGATAGATGGACTGGTGGATAGATGAATGTTTAGATGGATGGACAGATAGATGGATGCAGAGGCAGATAAATAGTAGGTAGATAGGTGGATAGATAGCCTGATAGAGGGGAATGGATGGATGGATGGATGGATGGATGGATGGATGGATGGATGGATGGATGGATGGATGGATGGATGAACAGATATTGATGGACCTGGGGCAAAAAGATTGCTGCTGCTTCTGTGTGTGGGACCATGTGGGTAGGAGGAACATGTGGATACATCTGGACAGACTGGTGGGAGACAGGGAGGTCATACACAGGTCAGGTGGGTGGGGGCACAGTCAGATGCTTTGCCCAGGTCATCCCCCTGGCATACCTACCTTGCCTAGTTGCAGCATCCATACCATCATAGAGCACAGGCAGAGAGTGATGGCCAGTGTGGATGGTGGTGCTGCTCATATGCTGATGTGCTTGTTGGCCCATAGCCATTCATCCTGGCCATCTGTGAGGGGAACACACTTGCCAAAACAGAGGAGATGCATCACAAATGGAGGTGTTCCCCTCCATGCAAGAGATAGTCCCAGAGGGCTGGAGGTATCCTCCATGAAAAGAACGTTCTGAAGGTCCCCCAGATCCATCTTTATAGTTGGGATTCTAGTACTGGGTGATACAATGAGAGGAAATGGTCTGAAATTGTGGCAGGGAGGTTTAGGTTGGATGTTAGGAAAACATGTCTTTTCTGAAAGAGTGGCCAGGCATTGGAACAGGCTGCCCAGAGAGGTGGTGGAGACAACATCCATGCTGGTGTTCAAGAAACATGTGGATGTGGCACTGGCACTTTGGGACATGGATTAATGACCATGGTGGTCCTCGCTTGAAGGTTGGACTCACTGATCTTAGAGGTCTTTTCCGACTGAAATAATTCCATGACTGCTGCTGGGCACTAACCAGGCAGGGTAGGAGCTGGGGTGGGGAGTGAAGAAGTGGAGGAAGGTCTTTTTTTTGGTCTTTTTTCTTTTTTTTTTTCTCTTCATGGCTCTCTTGTGGAGCGACCTCTCCTTTGTCTTTCCCCACAGATGGAGCCTCAATTAAATTCGGAAATACATTTTTTAATAGGACTTTCACCTCAGCTCCCTCCCGGGCTATTAAAGCCATTATGGTAGAGTTAAGTAAAGAACCACCAGGCAGGCAAGAAGCTTTGAGAGCCTCTTGTTGCTGTCATCACATGTTTATGGTCCAGGCAATGTTTTGCTTTATTAAAGATTCAGGAGCCATTTCCGAACGACTCACTTCTGTCCTTCCCATTAAAGACCTGCTTCTTCGTGACTGCAGGAGATTAACAGAAAAAAAACCACAGAAGGAGGATTACTCCTAAGATGGGAAAGAGAAGATGAAGTGGTTGGAAAAGTCTAAGGGTATGGAAGGAGGTGCTCCGTGGGTGAAAGAGGGAAGATGCACTGCACAGCACTGCCTTGAGTTGCAAAGCCTTGGAAAGGTTCCCATCAGAAAAGGACCTGGGGTTGCTGGTGGACATCTTGCTGAACACGAGTCACTGTGTGGCCAGGTGGCCAAGAAGGCTATCAGCATCCTGGTCTGTATGAGCAATAGTGTGGCCAGCAGCACTACAGCAAGGATTTGGCACTGGTGAGGCCATGCCTTGAATTCTAGGGTCAGTTTTGGGGCCTCTGCTTCAAGAAGGACATTGAGGTGGTGAGGTAAGTTCTAAGAAGGGAAATGAAGCTGGTGAAGGGTCTAGAGGACATGGTCTAGTGAGGAGCAGCTGAGGGAACTGGCATTGTTTAGTCTGCAGAAAAGGAGGCTGAGGGGAGGCCTTCTGGCTCTCTACAACTCCCTGAAAGGAGGTTGGAGACAGGTATGGCTTGGTTTCTTTTCCCAAGAAACAAGTGATAGGACGAGAGGAAACAGCCTCAAGTTGGACATGAGAAACAATTTCTTTACTGCTAGAGTGGTCAGGCATTGGAACAGGCTGCCCAGGGTGGTGGTGAAGTCACCAACCCTGGAAATGTTTAAAAAAATGTATAGACACAGCACTTTTGGGACATGGTGCAGTGGCCATGGTGGTGTAGGGTTGATAATTGGACTTGATGATCTCACAGACCTTTTCTAGCCTTAATGACTCTGTGATTCTTTGAATTTGTTGCCCCTGGGCACTGCAAGATTTATTTGCTCCTGGTCTCCAGGAATTGAACAGGACACAGCTCCTGGGGAGCCACGGAAGTTGCGGGCTCAGCTCAAAGCAAAGACACATCCCTACCTAACCCATGCAGAGTGAGGTCACACCAGGCCCACCTGCTCCTACACATGAGGGTCCTTCACTGACTACCAGGACCCTGAAAGCCTTCTTGCTCCACAGCACAACTGTCTTGCCCCACAGTATGACCCCTATTGCCCTACTGCTTGACTATCCTGACCTCTTGAATGTCTGCCTTGCTGCACAACACAACCTTCTTACTCCATAGATCCAAAGTATCTAACTCCACAGACCCATTGTGCTATTGACCAATAGTACTCTTGCTCCATAGCATGACCTCCTTGCCCTATAGCATATCCACTTTGCTCTACAACGTGACCTTTCTTCATCGCAGCATGAATTCCTTGCCCCATAGCATGTCCATCTTGTTCCATAACATGATCCTTCCCTCATCACAGCATGATCTCTGTGCCACAGCATGACATTCTTGCCCTTTTTGCTTGGTATAGACACAGAATGATCTCCCAGGGCACTCTGCAGCCTGTGAAAATGTCACATCTCTGGTCCAGCCTGAGTTTCTTATGCTGGATAAAGCACTGCTGGATGAAAGGGCCCAAAGGGTGGTGGCAAATGCAGTTAAATCCAACTGGCAGCCAGTCACAAGTGGTGTCCCCCAGGGCTCAGTGTTGGGACCACTTCTGTTTAACATCTTTATGATGACTTTGATGAAGACATAGAGTGTGTGATCAGTAATTTTTCAGATGACACCAAATTGGGTGGCAGTGTTGATCTGCAGGAGGCTAGGAAGGCTCTATAGAGGGACTTGGATAGTTTGGGTCCATGGGCAGATGTCAATGACATAAGCTTCAATAAGACCAAATGCCTCCAAGAAAAGCTACAGGCTTGGGGCAGTGCAGCTGGAAAGGTGTTTGGCAGAAAGGGCCCTGAGGGTTGTAGCAGACAAACAACTCAATATGAGCAAGCGGTGTGCCCAGGTGGCAAAGAAAGCCAATGGCATCCCGTCTTGTTTTAGAAATGCTGTGTCAAGCAGGAGTTGGGAGGTGATTGTCCCCTTGTACTCAGCTCTGGTGAGGCCAGACCTTGAGTATTGCGTTCAGTTTTAGGCACCTCAATACAAAAGGGATGTGGAGGTGCTGGAGACAGTGCAGAGCAGGGCAACGAAGCTGCGGAAAGGCCTAGAGAATAAATCTTATGAGGAGCAACTGAGGGAGCTGGGGCTCGTTAGTGTGAAGAAAAGGAGGCTGAGGGGAGCCCTCATTGTTGTCTACAGCTACCTGAAAGGACATTGTGAAGAGGGTGGTACTGGACTCCTCTCACAGGTAAATAGTGATAGAAGAGGGAATGGCCTCAAGCTGCGTAGGTTTAGGCTGGACATTAGGAAACATTTTTTTCCCAGCAAGAGTGGTCAGGCATTGGAATGAGCAGCCCGGGAAGGTGGTGGAGTCACCAACCCTGGCTGTGTTGAAAAGTCATTTGGATGTGGTGCTCGAGGATATGGCTTGAGGGTGAACTTTGCAGAGGTGGGATAACAGTTGGACTTGGTGATCCTGAGGGTCTTTTCCAAGCTGAATGTTTCTGTGACTCTGATTCTGTGATGGTGAAGTCTGAGGTGCAGTGAAAGCTTGTCCATCTCTTGTTGCTGCTCTTACAGTGAGATGGTCAGAGGATGCTCCTCGTGTGGAGATGCAAATCCCAGGTTAGAGTAGCTGTGTCTGATGTCCACATCGGTTTGGCAAATTAAGATAAGGAAGGGGCTGTGAGGGAGACTGTGTGAAAGCTACTAATTTAGAAAAGCTGAACCATAATGCCTCAAGATATGACCTGGGGATAAATCCAGTAGAGGACCAGTATCTTCCCTCATCTTCTTTTGGACTACAGACCACAGACCCTTCAGAAACACTCATGTTCCACAGAAAATAGGGCACAAGAGGTCAAAGGTGGTCTCTTCTCCATCCCTGGCCCACTACCAGACCAGATGCACCATGGGTCAGGTCTGATCTGCTCCCACACAGGACATAATTGCTCCTGTGCATGTGAAGGTGGTGGAGCACTTCCCAGGGACCACACAAGGATGGGAGTGGTGGAACTTCAGCCGCTGCTTTCGTCCCTGGTAGGAAGCAGCGGTAGGAAGCAGCTGAAGGTGACAGACCTTGGGGACAAGCAGGTGCCTGGCAGGCCCTTGCTGGTGGTAAGCTGTCGTCTTCTTCCAGCAGCACTCTGTCCACTGGGCAGACAGAAGAAGACCTGCTGTGGGGCAGCATCGAGACGACTACTAGAGCAAGGGCTGGCTTGGGTGTGAGCATGTAGATGGGTTTGCACAGTCACGGGCGTGGAGCTGCATGTATGGGGCTATGTTGCATGGGGGGCGACCCGTGACTCAGAACAGCATCCGCCCTGTGCTGGAGCGGTTTGGGGTGAGGATGAGTCGGGCAGGCTGCAGGGAGCAGCACTCAGCATGCACCGACTCTGCCCTCTAGTGGTAAAGCTGCCAGCTTACAGCTCCACCAACTGCTGAACATGCTGCTTCCGCCCCTGCAGATCCAGCAGGGCCTCAGGACCTGCTTGTGGGAGCAAGATAGACGCCCCCAATGCTCCCAGCAAGATTTCAGACCTTCCTTTCTGCGGCGGACAGAGGTCAGAGCCTTTGGCTTTATTACTTGCACACTTTCCACGTAAGAAGTTTGCAGAAGTTACAGTTGAAAATTACTTTCCGCACCATGTTTTGCAACGTGCTGGTCTCCAAAGCACCCCAGGGATACCTCTACTCGATCTTGGGTGGTAGTGTGGATCCAGGGGTGCTTCAACCCTCCCTGGGCAGATGCAGGGTGCTGGTGCTGCGCGGAGTGGGCGCATTGCACAGGGTGCTGCTGCCCTCCAGTGGGCTCAGGCTGGAAAGGAGGGTGGTAGCGGGTACTGAGAACACCGGTGCTCAGAAGGGCCAAGGTGGGATGTGGGGCTGAGGGTGACGTCTTCCATGGGCTGTAAAGCGCTGGACCAGGCTGCCCAGGGGAGTGGTGGAGTCCTTTTATTTAGAAGGATTTAAAAGCCCTGGAGATGTGGTGCTGAGGGACATGGCTTAGTGGTGACCTGTTGGGTTAACAGCAGACTTGATGACCTTCCAACCAAAACAACTCTACGATTCCATGATGGAGCAAGCACGACAGGACAAAGTGGGCACGGCATCACTGCAGTTCCTGGCAGCAGAAGAAAACCTGCTGTGTGCCATCCTTCACCTGAGACGATCCTGTCAATCCACTCCTGGTCCAGGACTGTTTGAAAGTAGCACCAGGTGCTGCTGAAGGACCTGATCCTGAAATTGCAAAGTGGTAGGTGAAAGGCTGGGTACAAGCCAGCACTGTGCGCTACCAGCCCAAAGCCTGCTGTGTCCTGGGCTGATCCCCACCAGCATGGACAGCAGGTTGATGGGAGGGGAATCTGCCTCTCTGCTGCACTCTGCTGAGACCCCACCTGCAGTGCTGGGGCCAGCTCTGGAGTCCTCAGCACAGGAGAGACATGGACCTGTTGGACTGGGGTGAGAAGAGGCCATGGTATTTATGGCAGGCCTGGAAATCCTCTCTTGTGAGGCCAGGCTGAGAAAGTTTGGGTTATTCATCCTGGAGAACAGAAAGCTCCAGGCAAACCTCCTGGTGGCCTTTCAGTGCTTAAAGGGATCAATAAGAAAGCTGGAGACAGGACAAGGGGTGATTATTTTAAACTAAAAGAGGGAGATCTAGACTAGAGAAAAGGAAGAAATTTTTCACAGTGAGGCACTTGTTCAGGTTGACCAGATGCCGTACATGTCCTATCCCTGGAACCATTCCAGGTCAGGTGATCTGGGGCTCTGGGCAACCTGCTCTAGTTGCAGATGTCCCTGCTGACAAGAGGACCTTGCATAGCTTCAGCATCCCAGCACCAAACCATCTTTGGGCTAAGGACCATCAGCCCAGTAGCTGCTTTCCCTCTGTTGTCCCCAGGGAACAGGCAGGAGCATTAATTTGTAGCCTCCGGAGAAGCTATTATGGGTTATGCTGCCAATGAGCCGTGAAGTGAGGACATGGCCACGACTCCTGACACTGCAGGTAGCTTCTCCTCTTCTATTAAGAGATCTGTTGTGTGGTTAATGGAGAGGAAAATCAAAACACCTTCCCACCATGCTGGAAGGGCTGAAATATGGGCCAGGAGATTTTTATTATCAAGCATGAAGCTCAGAGAGGAGGAAAATTCAACCTCAAAAGCAGGAAACTGGAATGAACCCCCCTTAGATATCTAGGCTCTCTCTAATGGGGTTTTCCAGGGTGGAAGGCACCACTATTTGCTGTCTCAAGGGCCCTAGAAATCAACCAGGGTTAAAAATAAAGCTTTGCACCTTCTTCTAGTCAAAAGATTCCTCTAAGAGGTGCACACATGGCCTCAGATCCAGAGCCCACTCTGGAGCTCCTCTCCTCAAGAGACACAAGTTGCAGAGACCTCAAGTTCCAAGCTACTCTAAAGCTATTTTTGCAATGGTTCTTGAGCTTTCTACCCACATTGTCCCTCACCATCAGGATCCTACAGGATATCTTTACTTCCTGGTCCAGATGGAGAAGACAGACATGGAGAGAAGCAGTGAGCACCAGGTTCTTGTTGAGAGAGGACACATCTCATCTGAATACACATCATCCCTGCTATGGAGTCATGTTTCCCACATCCACTGAACGTGGGTGGGAAAAGGATCTGCTGCAGCAGATCATACTGTGGGTGGTTTAAAAATCTTGGTGCAGCTTTTAGGTTGTTGCTGAGTACAGGAGGGAGTCTGATGAAGAGGGAAGCACCTGAAGTTACACAAATCCCAAAAGAGTCAGATGCCATTTTCATCCTGGCTTGGTAGCGAGGTGAAGAAGAGGCTCCCCACCACCCTTCTGCATGTTAACCCTATGTTGAAAGGTCTGACTCAGGTTCACTTCCATCTAAGGACATTTAAACTCACCTTGGTATCTGTCAAGAGGAATTACTCTGTCAGTGCTCTTCCAAAAACAAGAGGTTTCAAAATCCTTGTTGGAAACCCCTTTGGAAACCTAAAACCAGTAGATCAAAAGTGGGGCCTTGGAAACCTAAAACCAGTAGATCAAAAGTGGGGCCTTGAGCAACCTGTTCTAGTAAGAAATGTCCCTGCTGCATGGCAGGGAGGTGGAACTAGGTGATCCTGAAGGCCCCTTCCAACCCAAATCAGTCTATGATGTGATAAGAGCATACTGGGTGAAACCAAGATGCCTTTCTCAAAAGGTTTCCTAACATTTTCCAGGAAAAAACCCTCCCACAGGGTCCAGTCTGAGCACCACTATCCACTATCTCACTGAGGGTTGTTGGGCTGATCTGAATGCTTAGGAGTTCAGTTTGCATTGCATCAGGCTGTACAAGAGACTAATCACAGAATGGTAGGAGTTGGAAAGGACCTCTGGAGATCGAGTCCAACCCTCCTGCTAAAGCAGGTTCACCTAGTGGTCACACAGAAACACATCCAGGTGGGTTTTGAATGTCTCCAGAGATGAAGACTCCACCACCTCTCTGGGCAGCCTTTTCCACTGCTCTATCACCCTTGAAGTTCCTCCTCACATTTATATGGAACTTACTATGCTCAAGTTTGTGCCTTTTACTCCTTGTCCTGTCACCATGCACCACTAAGAAAAGTCTGTCCCCATCCTTTTGACCCTTGTCAAGAGAAGACCCCCCTCCCAGTCTGCTTTTCTCCAGGCTAAACAGCTCCAGGTCTCATGCTCCTGACACCTGCCCTCCTCTCCCAACCATAACAGCTCCAGACATAGGTTCAAATCACCTCCAAATCCAATCCATTTGCAGCCCCAAGTCACAGCTTGTTCTGCTTCATGGGTGGTGCTCCCAGTGCCGCTGTGATTGACAACAGAGATGAGCTACCAAGAGTTTCTGAATCAGTGCTTTTTTAATCCATAAAAGGTCCACATACAAAGTAAAAAAGAAAAAAAAACCAAAACAAACCCAAACCCACCATAATTAGGGAGATCCTCCTGCTGGCACCAAACACAACCCCTCCACTAACACCAGCAGAGAAGCTGGGTGATAAGGGTTGTGACACAAGGCACAGGCTCACTGCTTCCCCTGAAGGAATCCATCTCCAGCTTGGAGATGTCTGCATTGGCAACGCAGTTTAGGATGGGTGGGGAGAAGATTTTTGCTGGGATGCTTTAAGGGCAAGGTGGCCTTTTCTGTGAACCTACCTCCTCCCTCCTCACTTGCCCCACATCAAGCAAGACGATGGAGAAAAGTTGCTTGCACCAGATGGCCTGGAGGTGGCAGCCAGATCCATAACCTGGTTTGATGATGGTCTATGGAGAGGGATCTCGGTCAAAAACGCAGAGCTAGAAGCCCTCCTCTAGTTCCCCTGACTTAAAATCAAAAGCTTGGTGTGAGAGCATTAAGCCATCTAGAAGAAGCCATGGAACAACCCTAGCAGGAGATGTTCTCACCATGGCATCCTACTGCCATGAAGCCACCATGAGATATGTCACCATTTAGAAAACAAAAAAAATTATGTAACTCCTGGAACAGGTTGCCCAGGGAGGTGGTGGATGTCCTTTCCCTGGAGGTGTTCAAGGCCAAGTTGAATGAGGCCCTGAGCAACCTGATCTAGTGGAAAGTATCCCTTGCCCAAAGCAGAGGGTTGGTATTAGATGATCTTTAAGGTCCCTTCCAAGCCAAACCATTCTATGAATCTATGAGTCTCTGAAGGGTATTTTATACCCAACCCAAGATCCTCCAAGCACTGAAGATGAGACAGCTCTTTAACCTTCAGAAAAAAATAATGCAGGAGAGAAAAATGGGATGGAGAAAACGTTGCCCATCTGTCTTAAGTGCCCAGTTGGAGTCTCCTAGCGCTTGCAGGACAATTACCAAGATGCATGTATCCATCAGCCCAGTGTGAGGGTTATTACCAACTTGTGCATATCAAACACTAGCACAAATTTAGGAGTTTAGTAATCTGGAGGACCTATCTTCCTGGACTTTTATTCTCATACAGAGGGGAAAAACCCAAAACCCAATAACCCCACAGCTCTTAGCTATTCATCTACTCACATACATAGGGAAATCCACCTCTACTGGTTAAAAGTGGTAAGACAACCAATACAATGCATGTTCAGCCTTTCCCTTTTCTTCTGCAGGAGCAGCTGGGCTGCCTTTGTCTGGGTGTCCTTCAAAAAACAACCCCAAAACACTAAA
>VWZE01007040.1:12534-50049 GCA_013396675.1 Eubucco bourcierii | reverse complement strand
AAAAAAAAAAGTAATAGTCAAACCCATTTTAGTTTCACCCCATTTGACTGGGACATTCATAACCAATCTAGCTGGAGATGTCCCTTCTCCCTGCAGGGAGGTTGAACAAGATGACCTTCAAAGGTGCCTTCCAACCTGATGCATTCTATAGTTCTAACTGGTACCACAACAGAGATATGTGGCCCAGTGCTGCCTGGATCTCATGATGGGGTCACCACAAGTCATTGATGTCCATGCTACCCCCCTCTCCTAAAAAAAAAAGAGGAGTTGAAGGTGATCTCCAGCTGGAGCTGCTGAATGATTTGGCTCTGCCATCTTTTACCTTGCAGAGAAAGCCTAGGAGACACTGAAGAAGGTTACAGCTGTTTGCTTTAATGGCTGGGGGTTGGTTTGGCTGCTCCTCGCACTGAGCAGAAGAGACAAACCAGTCCCTGCTTGAGCACAGCTCCTCCCAACCCCTTGAGAGAAAAAAAAAAACAAAACCAATTAAAAATTAGGACTAAATCAGTGGGTTTCCCATTTCTGTTTAGTCAAGGATGGTTTAACAAGGGAGTTGGGAGAGGGAGGACTGTGCATCTCTTGCCTCTTCGGAGAAGATCTGACCAGTGGCATGTCCCCAAGGTGGGGAGGTCCTTGCAGCACTGACACCAGCAGCAACCCAGAGGGACCACCAGTGCTCACAAGGGTTCAAGGGCAGCCAGCCCTGGAGTTTGTGGGACACAACTTATCCCAGCAGCCTCTTCAGTACATGACCTCATTGTCTCCCACAGCAGTGAAGGGGACACCATAGGCGCTCTTCTTGCTCCTCTTGCTCTTCTTGCTCCAGACCAGCAGTGTGCTGGCACTCTTGCTGTTCATCAGGCTCTTCCGGTTGTTCTCCTTGTTGCTCTTTGGCATCCCACTGCCTGAGGACATGGCTGCTGCCTTCTTTTCCACCTGTTTGGGGGAGGTGGAGAAGGGTGTAAAGCCAGGGCATCGCCTGAGCTGTAGACATGATGCTCAGTTCCAACCCGAGAGCAAGACCTGGGGAACCCCTTCTGCATTTCCCACCTAAGACTCGGGATGTGACTTACGGGTTTTGGTCCCTCTGAGCTCTGCAGGGTTATTACAATGATCTCCACTCCTTCCTCCCCTGTGCTCTTTAGCAGTTGCACCACTTCAGCATGTTTGGACCACTTGCAATCTTTGCCATTCACTGAGATGATGTAGTCTCCTTCCTTCAGCCCAGCTTCCTGGAGGGAGAAGAGAAAAGATGCACGTGTTTGAGCTCATGGATACCACTGCATGAGGTCTGCTCAGTGTCTACCCTACTCCACAGGTCCTGACCCTGCAGAGATATGGACTATAGGGAGGGTTGAGGTCAACCCTTCACCTACAAGACAGCTCATGCCTTCATAATCCTAAAAAGTTTACATCTGCTTTGCAGCATGCATGCAGAAGTGGGATGCCCTCTTTTGCAGCTGCTGGACATGTTTGTACTTTACACCTTAGCCTCCTGACTCTCTACAGCCTTGCAAAAATGCATCCAGATCTGACTCTTTCAGAAAGGTTAAATTCTGCAACTCTCAAAACCCCAACAAAATAGGTAAAATATTGCTTGCAAGTTTCGATCCTTGAGAAAACAGGCTCAGCAAGGCTCCTCACGTACCTTTCAACCACCAAGGCATCAACATGGCTCTTGACATGCTTGAAGGAAACCATATGCCAACTTGAGGCTACAGGGACACCACGGGAGCTTGGAGCAACTCAGCCAGCTGCAGTAGAGGTTTAGAAAACTGTCCACACAAGGACACCCGCAATTTGGTGTCTATCTAGAGTCCAGTCCATTGCTGAGTGTAGTGAAGCCCACGGGATACCACAGAGGTCCACGTATGGGCTATATATGGTCTTTGAGAAGATTTTACTCTCCTAAACAGGGATGTGATCTTGCAGCTAAGGAGCATGTTGTTATGGAGATGCTGGGCTATGCATTTCAGGGTTGATAGTGAATAGTGCTGAAGGAGAGGGAAGCCCTTTCTGGGCATCTCAGTAGGATGCTCCAGCAAACTTCTGCTGGAAAACAGAAGATCAGTCCCTATCCCAGACAGACCAGTTTTCACTTAGGTAAGTCACGTTTCAGACTTGCCATCTTCTTCCACCCACCGTCACATCCCAAAACGGGGGAGAAGGGAGCTGGGTGCTTGCCAAAGAGAACCTGCCAGCAGCTAAAATCTGAGCTAAGCTCCATCCTTCTTCCTTAGGTGTCTCCTACAAAACATCCCAATTCTTTCATGACACCCATCTGCAAACTGAGATCCACCGGGGCTAGTCCACCACCTGAGCACACCAACACAGTAACCAACTGAGTGTTAAGACCTAAAACCACACAGAACCCCTTAGACCTCACTTCCAGCATCTCCATGGGAACAGCGAGAACTTGGGGTACTCACAGCAGCACAGCCCCCTGGGATGACACCAGCAATGAGGACAGGGGAGTCTCCTCGCAGTGTGAAGCCAAACCCATTCTCTCCTCTCCTCAGGTGGACTCTTCGTGCTGGGTACCACTTGTTCTTGGCCGAGAAAACCGAAAGAGGTCCCTGGGGTGAGGCAGAAACACGGAAACCACTTTACGGTGCAAGAACAAGTCTCTGAGGACATGCAACCTTGCAAACACCCACTGAGGGGGAGGAAGAAGAACATGAAAGTCTGTTTTTTGCATTTCCAGGATGTGATTTTGAGCCTGTTGAGTGTTTTTATCCTTTCTGCACACCCAAAAATGCAGATTTCTACAAAGCTTTGTAAATTCCTTAAAAGCCCAAGTCAGAGGCTGGCTTTATCACAGAACTATTTTGGTGGGAAAAGACCTTCAAAGATCAAGTCCAACCACTATTATGAGCAGCAGCACTTTTGTGCTGGTTGGGAAGGACCTTGGGAGGTCTTCAGAGCTTATAACTCAACATCCT
This sequence comes from Eubucco bourcierii, assembly GCA_013396675.1. Classification (NCBI taxonomy): domain Eukaryota; kingdom Metazoa; phylum Chordata; class Aves; order Piciformes; family Ramphastidae; genus Eubucco; species Eubucco bourcierii. The sequence goes on along the minus strand of VWZE01007040.1, from coordinate 47,107 downwards.
CCCAGCACTGCCCCAGGACGAAGAGGTCTTGGCATGGTCAGGGAGGCGACATCAATTTAGACACTAACAAAACAGAAAGCCCTGGAGGGTAGAGTTGGCTTCAGGAAGAAAAAAACATCACCCAAGGAGGAATGATGGGGGTTGAAGTTCTTCACCAATCCTTGTCTCTGGGGGATTCAGCCTAGCTGGGCTAGTTCAGCAGGCTGTGAGGTGGTAGTCACCTCTTCAGGGTCATATCCCACCCAAATCCTTCCTAATTTCCTGTTTTTTTCCTTCTTTTCTATTCCCACAGCATCAAGATCTACCTGTCTGCCCTGATCTGCTCAAAACCAGAAATGTCCAACCTCTCCCTGAGAGGGACAGACAGCAGAATAAGGTCCCACAGCAACTTTGAAGCTCAGTCCTGCTCCCCAAGACCTTAAGGAGGGTAGGGATAAAGGTCTGCTGGGATTTTCCTGGTGCCTTCCAGCTGGCATCATCCTACCCCCAAAAAGCTTCCTCTAAAGGGTCCCTCCTTGGCTAAAACCCACCCAAAAATTCCTTTGTCTCTGCATTACAAGAGCTTCATGACCAATTTAGGTCCTTTGGAGACAGATCTGAGCCTTCCCAACCCTTCTCCTGCACTGGTCCCTGTCTGTGAGGAGATGGCTCATCCTCCTTGGAATGCTGCCCATGAACACAACCGGAGAGGGGGAAGAGGCTGCAAGGAGGAAGGAAACCAGGCAAGCAAAGCATGCAGGGGAGGAGAAGGAGGACATGCCTGCTTCCTTGGGGCCACCTCCATCCCATAGTTCTACATACCAGCCTGTGGAAGAGGTCGGTCACCTTCACCTGGGAGAAGCTGGGGGATTTTATCTCTGGTTTCTGGTGGGTTTTGGCTAGTGGTGAGGAGAGAAAAACACATACAGGAGGGTTAGGTAATTGTGGCAGCTTCTGGCTCTTTATCATAGTATGACCCATAAGAGCCAGGACCTCCTCAGGCAGCTGCCAAACACGCAACCCAAAGCCCCTGCTTTCACCTGTGAACCTCCACCACCACTTAAGGAGCTCTGGTCCACAGCAACATGCCACAAACCCCCAGTGGAATCTGCCAGCCCCATGCAACCCACAAGAAGCCCTCTCCCTAGCTGCACCCCACCCCAAACAAAGTCACTTACGATGAATATCTGGGGCATCTCCAGTTTCAAAGAAGTCCTCTTCGTGGTCAATTTCCGAGTATTTGCTCAGCGAGCGTTTATGGGCAAAGGAGAGGACCTCCTGGAGGATGTCCATCTTCCGCAGGATCTTGCACAAGCCGTGGATCCTCATGGCTTCTTCGTGCTTCATGATGGCTTTCTTTAGGTGAGCTTTGCCTGCAAGGCAGCAGAGAGATGACAGCCCAAGGGGAGAGAAGCAGCCCCACCACTGATCCGGCTCTGCTCCGCTCGGCAGCCCACGGATGACAGCAGCCTCTGTGGCTGTTTCCAACCCGACGTGACTCAGGGACAGCCCAGTCACGTTCTCAGCCTGCCAGTTGCTCAACGTGCTCTAACTGGAGTAGGTCCCAGCCGTCAGCTCGAGCCCCTGATGTAGGACCTTGAAGGGTGACCTACTTCACTCCCCCCGGCGCTGGTAACAAGCCGGCAGATGTTCCCAAAAAATGCTACTGAAGGAGCTGCCACCACGCCCCCAAAGTCCCTCCTAATGCTTAACCTCAATCTCCTCCACAAATTAACTTCTCTCCATCACCCTGTGTCCCCTGGGGGAGAACACGGAGGATAATCAATCCCTGTCCTCACGATGACAGCCTTTTAGCTTTGGGAAGATGCAACATGTCTCCTTTTCTAGGCTAAGCAAAGCCTTTCCCTTCCTCTGCAGGTCCTGCTTTTCATTGTCTTTGGCATCCACTCTTGCTTTGTTCCTCTCAAGACCCATCATGATGCATTCCTGTGTGACCTGTCCTAGGTGACCCTGCCTTGGCAGGGGGGTTGGACTCGGTGATCTTCGGAGGTCCCTTCCAACCCCTACCATTCTATGAACTTACCTTCAACGTGTTTCCACCCTTGTGAAAACGGTGTAGCAGGAAAATTGCCAGAAGAGATCAGATCATGATGACCCACGGCTACCAATGCAAACATCTCCCTGGTAAGATGCTTGCAACCAAGATACACGTATCCAACGCTCAACTACCCAGACAAAGCTAAATATATAGAGAGACGTGTCACGGAAACACGTGTGCCTGCAGCACTTCCAGCGTTAGGACACAAGGTGGCAACATAACTCAGGGACATAGAATCATGGAATCAGAACGGTTAGGTTGGAAGGGACCTCAAGGATCATCTAGTTCCAATCCCCTGCCATAGGCGGGACACCTCCCACTAGTTGAGATGGCAGAAGCTTGCTCCAGACTTAGGAGAACCACAAGCAGGGGCCTTGAAGATCTCTGAATAGGCCTCCGAGGAGTCACAGATGATGAAATATATTGAAGTTGGATGTAAACCAGAGAAGGTACCACTCCTCAAAAATGTTTTAACAAATGGAATCAATCATATTCGAGCAAAGCACCCACTGGCAGTAAGAAAGCAATCAGGTTTTAATGACTATCAACTACTTCTGGTGTCTCTAAGATAGGGGAGGTTCTCCTTCCCTTCTACTCTGCCCTGGTGAGACCACAGCTGAAGTGCTGTGTCTAGTTCTGGGTTCCTCAGTTCAAGAGGGACTGGAATATACTAGAGAGAGTCCAATGAAAGCTACAAGGATGATGAAGGGACTGGAGCATCTGTCTGACGAGGAAGAGCTGAGATCTAGGGCTCTTTAGCCTGGAGAAGAGAAGACTGAGAGGAGATCTTATTCGTGTTTATAAATATCTTTAGAGGGGCAAGAAGAATGGGCCAGGTTCAGTGGTGCTCTGTGATAGGATAGGGTGCAACAGATGCAAACTGGGACACAAAGTTCCACCCCAACTTGAGGAGAAACTTCTTTACTGTAAGGGTCCTGGAGCAGGCTGCTAAAGAAAGGTTGTGGAGTCTCCTTCTCTAGAGATTTTCAAGACCTATCCGGATGCATTCCTGTGTGACCTGCCCTAGGTGATCCTGTTTTGGAAGGAGGGCTGGACTGAATGATCTCAGGAGGTCTCTTCCAAACCCCACTATTTTATGATTCTTTGATTCTGTGATTATGTGGAACAGAGGTTGATCATGGGAAGTTCTGCAAGCTCTTGGCTCCATTCCATTGAAGATGGTGGAATAGATTATGTCTAATAAAACATCATGTTATAAGACTAGAAAACAAGGGAATGAGGAAAATACATCCTTCGTGGAGACGGCTTTAATCCCCCAACTTCTTCCCATCCTGTAACCCTAAACCAGAAGCTGAGACTGCAGTCTAAAAGTTGATTTTTCATCATCAGACACTGAATCGAGTCTGTTCTCCCCAGCACAGCTAGAAGCTGGGCTGATGCAAATTGTGAAACCCAAAAAACTGACTGGATGGTCAGGCACAAAGAGTGGTGGTGAATGAAGTTAACCCCATCTGGTCACCAGTCACAAAAGGTGTCCCCCAGGGCTCAGTACTGGGCCAGTTGCCTTTAACATCTTTATCAATGACCTGGATGAGGGGATTGAAGCACCATAACACCCAGTTTCGGGGAGTGTTGATCTGCTGGAGGTTTTAAAGAGGCAGCTGGACAGGCTGGATTGATGGGCTGAGGTTCAACAAGGTCAAGTGCAAGATCCCACACTTGGGTCACAATAAACCCAGGAAACTGCAGGCTTGGGGAAGAGCACCTGGAAAGTTGTCCAGTGGAATCAGGTCTGAAGGTGTTGGCCTTCAGCTGGTTGAAGATGAGAGAGCATGTGCCCAGGTGACCAATACGACCACCAGCATACTGGCCTGGATCAGCAATAGTGCGACCCGCAGGATCAGAGCAGGGATTGTTCCCCTGTACTGGGCACTAGTTGAGGCTGCACCTTAAATCCTGGGTTCAGTTTTGGGCCCTTCACTCCAAGAAGGACACTGAGGGGGTGGAGCATGTCCAGAGAAAGCCAATGAAGCTGAGGAATGGTCTGGGGAACAGGTCTAGTGAAGAGCAGCTGAGGGATCTGGTGTTGTTTGTGCTGGAGAAAATGAGGCTGAGGGAAGATCTTCTGGCTCTCTACAACTCCCTCAAAGGAGGCTGGAGCCAAGCAGGGGTTAGCCTCTTCTCCCAGGTAAGAAGAAATAGGACAAGAAGAAATGGTCTCGAGCTGCAACAGGGGAGATTTAGGTTGACATAAGGAATACTTTTTTCCACAAAACAGTTGTCAATCCCTGGAAGAAGCTGCCCAGGGCAGTGGTGGAGTCCTCATCCCTGAAAGGATTTGAAAGCTATGGAGATGTGCTGAGGGACATGGTTCAGTGGTGGAGTTAGTAATGCTGGGTTAATGGTTGGACTTCAAGATCTTAAACCAAGATCTTGCAACCAAAACAATCCTATGATTCCACAACACCACGGAAGGGTGGTTCTACCAGTGCTCTGATTTTGCACGTCCTCCATCTCCCATCTCTAGCACTGAAATCTGGCAAAGCAGCCATGAAGACTTTGCTGGGTCCAGCTACATGACAAACTCATTCCTGGTGGGACCTGTCTCTTTTCACACATATCAAGGAGGCAAAAAAGCAGCAGGAGGCAGACATCCCAAAACCAGGGTGCTGAGCTTGCTCTCATTGCAAACTTGTTGGGCAGGAGCTGCCAAACCGTGACTTCAGCTGAATAAGCAATGCTCTGTTTTTCCCCTGAAGCTGAAAAATCCGCATGGAAGGAAGTTTTTGTCTCCCTAGTCATTTGATGCAGCTATAAAAGCCACCCCCCGGCATCTGCTGTGTCTCCTTGTTATCAAGCCAAGTCAGCAGCAAGCCTAAGAGAAAGTTTCCAAGATCTCTGTGTTCCTACAGATTTCTCCGCACTGCATTAGGTGATGTCACCTACCTCAGGAGATCTTGGTGCCCAAGGTTTTGCTGTCAAACTCTGCTGGACAAGTTGGTGCAAGCACCATGAGTTGGTCCTGGGCACCTTAACAGAGAACCAAGAGGTGTCTCTGCACAGAAAGACCTCCTCCAACAGCTCATCACATCCCTTCATGAAGACCATGCCTACATAGGTAGGGTTATGATGGAGCTTTGCCCATGCATTGAGGTTTCATCACAAGAAACTGAGAGCTTTGCTGATGTTCTTACCCAGCTTCCTCCTCTCCTCAGGGTCCTGCAGCAGGACACGGAGTGATGGTCCCTCTGGCATGGTGATGTGGAACTGGATAAAAGTTTTTTCCTGCTCTGGGAGTTCAGCATCAGATGCCGCTGCGTGAAACAAAAGGGTGGGGATGAGCTCTGAGAGAAATCAGGGCACTGCTCAGCCACCCAGATCCCCATGGCAGTGGGCACAAGGGGATCAGGAAGCCACATCCATGTTCACATAGCCCTGTCACTTCAGCAGCAGCTTCCTCTCATCCAACAATCAAGACATCACTGATGGAGAGAGAGATGTTCCAGTCCCCTGATTATGGAGAAATTAAGATGGATTCAGCTTGTGCAGCTTCTCCAAGTACTGGCCTGGGCTCTGCATGTGTTATTTTTGCACCCACAATTCCCACCAATGATGTTCCAAATCCTCTTGGGCTCAGAGGGAGCTCAGGGCTGCACAACAGCCTCCTCCCCTGGGAACAGAGCACTGTAAAAAGCAACCCAGAAATTTCCAGCCAGATTTATGGATTTGTTGATCCAAACAGAAGATCCTAAAGCCTGGTGAGCAACCTGGCACCAGCATCCAGCAGTCTATGAACCAGCAACTCCAGTGACAGCATCCTTGGGGAATTAAACCACAGTGTAAGGAGTTTACTGTCATTTGGGAAGAAAAGAGCTGTGCTTCTGAACGAGGGCATCAGGGAGGGGCAGCAAGTTGACATGTGAGATCTCAACAGCACACTCTGCATCTCCAAATGCTCAAATCAAACATCTCCAGGTTTGTTTCCCTCAGCACCTAAGGTTACTAGGAGGGGAAAACAGCCTCAGAATTGTAGTGGAAAGGTTTGGCACTTTCTCTTGTAACCCCACAAAAACCTAGCTTCACCACCATCCTCTTCTATGCTTGTCTTCAAGCAGCTCCAGCCCCACAGCACCGCACTGTCTCCTGTCTCTACCCCAGCAGCTCTCCTTGCTCAATCCTGCTTCTGCAACACCCATGAAGCACAAGCAAGATTTTTGGCAAGTTCCAGAGTGGGGGTGGATACTGGGACAGTCTGGCAGCCATCACCACCAGCACGGCACTGTTCTTAGCAACCACCCCCCCAAAGAAGCTTCACAGCTTCTTCTCAGACACCCCACCATGTGATGGGTCAGCACCACAGGTCAAAGCATTCATCGGCTGCCCGCCTCCAGATTCCCTGCTTGACCCAAAATCACTTGCAAGGGTGCTGGTGATGATGCAGATGGAGCTCATGGGTCTCACCCTACATCCACGCTCCAGCTGGCTCCACAGAGCCACGTCAGCTTGGCTCTGGCACAGCCACGTGTACCCTGCTACCAGCTCCTCACCACCCTGGGACAGCAGCTGACCAAGAGGCTGGCAATTCAATTTAAGTAGCTCAGAGCAGTTTCTCCAGGGAGATTATGGAATTTGGGGGTTTATTTCTATTTTTTGAAATCCCCAGGTGGCCCACCACGTGGACCCGGTGACTTGAAGGATGCCCAGCTGAGGATACCAGTACATGTGTGGTCAGCAGGCAGTTGACACATAGAATCATAGAATCTTCAAACAGTTTGGTTTGGAAGGGACCTTCAAAAGTCATCTAGCCCAGCCTCCTGCAGTGAGCAGGAACATCTTCAACCAGAGCAGGTTGCTCAGAGTGCTGTTCAATCTGATCTGGAATGTTTCAGGGGTGGGGCATCTACCGCCTCACTAGGCAACCTGGTCCAGGGGCCGCCCAGCAGGTAACATCTCTACAGCACCTTTTTGCTCACCTTCTTGGAAGGACTTTGCAAACCAGAAATACAGGGAAAATCTGCTCCCTACATGAATCACTCCATCAAGAGACGACATCGACAGCTCTGAACACCCCCAGAACTTCAAGTTTTGTGTCCATCTACCCTTTGACTATGTCCCTTCCTATCTTCTCTGGCATTCCCTCTTGAGCATGAAGCTACCACCAGAAGTCAACACTCACCAGGGCAGTCACAGAGAGCAATGGCAGCAAAGTAGTGGGAGAGGGCTTTGAAATGCTCCGACTTGACATGGACCATGGTGGTCCAAGAGAAGGGAACATAATCCTTCACGTGGGCTTGGGTCATTGTCTGGTGTACCAGCGAGTATACATCTTCTACCTGTTGGAATGACAAGAGACAAGCTGCTAAGCCATGGGTTGAGATGTAGGACATCCAACAGGAGACAGTCTCAGCAGACTGTCCTCTCCTGAGAGGTTCTATCAGCCACAAAAGGAGCCTCTCCAATGTGACAGCCCCACCAAGTCCTCCCCTCGTTGAGGTGCTCACCCTTGCTGCCTCCTGGGCAAGCTGCAGCCTGGAGAGGAAGTCATGCTGGGCACACAGCAAGGTCATCTTCTCAAAGACACACTCCTGGACCTGGGCAACCATCAGCCGCACCAGCATGTTCAAGGAGGCAGCACTCATATCCAGACTGGGAGCATTGGAGAAGTTTTCCTTCAAGTAGTTAAAGGCACCTGCATGAGGGAGAAGCTCCAGGTAGCCACTTGGTTTGTAAGCAGGTGGGTCAGACTTTCAGACCATGAAGCAGTTCAGACCCCACCAGCAGTTCAGGAAGAGAAGAGCCACCAACCCAGCTCATTGTGGGTAAAAAAGTTGAAGATCTCTCCCATGCAATCATCCTTGAGCCCACAACTTTTGTCTCCAAAGCCCTGGGTGATGGCAGTCCTGGGACTCCTTGTTTTCCCCCTGAGCTGCTCACAAAGCAGCTCATCATCTCTCCTTTCTCCACCTGGAGTATCCCTAATTCTGCACAGCAAGAAAGAGTTCCAGTTCCCCCTCATAAGCATGATTCCTACTTGCATTTGGTTCAGGAACCCTTGGAGATGCCCTGTCTCCATGCCTCTTTCACAGCTGCTTCTTGCACTCATGAGTATTATGCCCCCCGCCATGGAAATGCTTCCTGCATGCCAGTGGAGAGCTGGAGAAGGGAAGAACTCACATACCAGCTGCCTTCTGAAAGGCATCGATGGCCTGGTTGAGGCCTGTCAGGGACGCGCGGTCCTGCCGCGCTCCGATCTGGGTGTGCAGGGCTCCAATGTTGAAGAGGACACTGCCCTTCTCGAAAGCCAGAGCTCGCTGGTGGGAGGGGACCCCCGTCAGGGAGTCATACCTGGGGAAGGGAAGAGTCAGTCGTTGCCCATTCCCACCCAAATCCAGGAGAAGCTTGGAGGGCCTTCAGTGCTCTTTGTGGGCTTGCAGACACTGTTCCCATCAGCATCATTCCTTTGGAGCTTATGGTTTTCCCTGCCACCCCTAATTAACCCACCCAGAGAAACAGCAAACCCAGCTCCTTGTGTCCACCAGGCCCTGATCTGCTGCTGAAGCAGCGACGCCATCATGGAGGTTTGACCCCAGCTCCCTCCCTACTCGTGATGCCCCAGGTGTGATGAGGAAAGCTGCACCAACCAGTGGAAGAAGACGCCCAGGCTTTTGCTAGGAGGGAAGAAGCGGCTGTCGAGGAAGTACAGCTGGTTGTAATACTCCATCAAGAGCTCCAGCCCGGCTTCGTTGCGGCTCGGGGTGCGCATCGCCTGTGGGGACGGCAGGGGAGACGCTTGGGTGGGAACACCACAGAATCATGGAATTGATTTGGTTGGAAAACATCTTTAAGATCAGCAAGTCCAAGACCCCAGCACTGCCAGATCACTACTAAACCATGTCCCTCAGCACCACATCTGCATGGCTTCTGAACACTTTCAGCAATAAGGACTCCGCCACTACCCTGGGAAATCTTGTTCAAGGTTTGACAGCTCTTTAGGAGGTAAAATTGTTCCTAATCACAGAATTCATTGGGTTTGAAAGGGTCCTCAAAGGTCATCTTGTTCAACTTCCCTGCAGTAAGCAGGGACATCTCCAATGAGATCAAGTTGTTCAGAGCCTCATCCACATCTCAAGGCAGCCTGTTCCAATACTGTCCAACTTAAACCCCCCTGGGGCTGTTTCCTTTTGTAGAGAAGAGTGCTGGATTAATGGAGCTGCATGCACTGGCCAGCCGAGGGCAGAGAAACTCTACCTTAATGATTAGATCAATAGGACCAGATCAATAGAGGTCAAGATGCTGAGCAGTAGCAGCACTCCAGCACAGGTTCAGCTGTGGGAGAGGTTGAGGAGGCACCAAACTGGTGCCAGGTACCTAAATTCAAAGCCAGTAGCCTGGAAACCAGTGCTGGAGGCAATGCTCAGCTAAACCAAACTAGGATTATTACTTTAAGGGAGAAGCTAGCTCATGGACAGGCTGCTGAAAGAAATGCTGCAGAAGAAACTGGATTTTTTGCTTCTTCAGCTTTTGAGCTGAGGCAGTGAGGAAGTTCCGAGCTCTCCTAACACCTTTTAACCACAGGGCTTTCCCCAACTTCTGGCTTTGAAAGCATTCTCTCCTGCCTGAAGAGCAGGATAAAGCCCTTCACAAGAGTTTGAAGAGGGCTTTTTCGTTTCTTTTCTCCCAGGTCAAAGCTTCATGGCTACTTCAAATTAGATGAGCAAAGCTTTGTAGGTGAGGAGAAAATTCACTTTTACTGGATTGCTTTGGATTTCCTCTTCTCCAGGATGGAGAGAGAGCAGTTGTTCAGCCCTGTTGGGGGTAAACTAATTTTCATAAACCAGTCATGGATTGCACAAGAACTTTTATTGCTCTTCAGTCCTAGATTAGCAGAGCATTAGAGGTCAGAAAAAAAAAATAAAAATCAGTTCCTGAATGGTTTCTAATATTTAGTGACCTATGAACCAAAGCTGAGGTGCTTGAGAGTGGGAGTTTGCACTTCAAGACAGAAAGCCAAAGGTGCAGTTAGGATGAGGAGACCTGCAAAGCAAAACGTGGCAGCTTCAGGCTGTGTTTCTGGACAGGTCAAAGCAAGATTTTGCAACTCAGGAAGCACCAACCTGCCGCAGTTCCATGAACTCTTTGATTTCCTTTTCAAACAAGATGCCCTCCTCTCCATAATGTTCACTGATGAAATCCTGGATAGAGAAATAAGAGGAAGGTGAATCCTGAGTCACCTTACAAATGGATTTTCACAATTTAAAGGGTGGCTTTGGTTGATTCTATATAAGCAGCTTGCCAGCTCTCCTCACAAGGAAGCCTGCACCAAGGAAAACCATCCCCTCCCCTGCCCAGCAATTCCTCTGCAATATTTCCAGATCCTCATCTCCCAGTTTCTCATGTTTTTAGTCCATCTAACCCATTACTTAATTTTTTTTTCAGCTGTTCCAAAATAGAAATTATTTTGCAACTGCTGCAGCTTCTATGCAGCACCTAACTGTATCCATGTGCAGGCTGTTCCTCTCTCCATCATCTTGCACCACAAAAAGAATGCAAAACTCCAGTGCTCACCTTCAGTGGTGCTAGCAAATCCAGCTCCTTTGTCTCCTTCAGGCCCAAAGGGATCATGGGGACGCTGATGGACTCACTGGAATAAGACAAAAAGGACACTGAGGTGTTGGAAGGTGTCCAAAGAAGGGTAACAAAGATGGTGAAGGGTCTGGAGGACAAGGCTTGTGAGGAGCAGCTGAGGGAACTGCGGTTGTTGAGCCTGGAGAAAAAGAGGCTGCCTCTCTACAACTCCCTGAAAGAAAGCTGAAGCGAGGTGGGAGTTGGTCTCTTCTCCCAAGGAATAAATGATAGGACAAGAGGAAATGGCCTCAAGGTGCACCAGGGAAGGTTTAGGTTGGCCACGATTTCTTCATGAAAAGGGTTGTCAAGGCCTGGCCAAATTGCCCAGGGCAGTGGTGGAGTTCTCATTCCTGGAGGAATTTCAAAGCCATGTAGATGTGGTGCTGAGTGACATAGTTTAGTGGTGATCTGGCAATGCTGGGTTAATGGTTGGATTTGATGATCTGAAGGTTCTTTTCCAACCTAAATAATCTCATGATTCTAAAACAGAAACTTATTTAGTGGTTGGTTTAAAAGCTTTGGAGAGAATCTGTGCCTGGAACTAAGCTAAAGCAGCTCTTTTTCCTGGGCTTCTGCTACTCCTGTGAAAGGACAGAACTAGAAGAGGACTCTGGACAGCAGAGGGAAGATCTTGCTAATGTAATGTCAGAAACAGTAGCCTGAGCAGAGAAGTAGACAGAGAACAACCTGAAACCAATAACCTGAAACCACCACCTTTGTTCCTACAGTTTCTTTTCTCTCCACAGAATCATTTCAGTTGGAAAAGACTTCCAAAATCATCATGCCCAACCACCAGCCTAAGACCACCATGGCCATTAACAAGTCCAATAGCAATAAAAGAAACTTCAGTAATGAAGCTGCTTTAATTCCCAGCTCTTGGGAACCAGGCACAATGTGAACAGAGGTCATGGATTCACCCCACTCCTACCTGCTAATCTCTGCTTGGTGCTGATAAGGATTTAGTGGAGCTGCAGCCCTGTGTCTGATACTGAAATTTGCTACCTCAACTAAAAGCAGTTGTCTAAGAATAACTCTTATCACCATACAGTGATGAAGATGACAAGGACAAGTCTGGGAACACCCAGTTGGGGAGTGGTTTGTATTTCCACATTAAAACAAGGCACTTGTGCAGCACCCAGGAAGAGGAGCTGCAGGATGACAGCCAGGAAGAACCATCTCTGAGGGGCATTTAGCAGCTATTGTGATATTCTGCTGCCAGGAAGTGAAGAAATGGTCTCTATGAGCAGTAGAGCCTATAGAAGGCAGAAAATCACAGCCCAAAGAGCTTCCAAGGTGGACTCATTATCCCATCATTTAGTGTTCAAACAAAAGAGGGGAGATTTAGACTAGAAGGAAGAACATATGGTGAGACACTGGCACAGGTCACCTGGAGAGGTTGTAGATCTCCCATCCACGGATGGAACAGTTTGGATGGGGCTGTGAGCAACCTGATTAGCTGAAGGTCATAGAATCATAGAATTGTTTTGGTTGGAAGGCACTAGTAAGATCATCAAGTTCAACCCTCAACCAAAGACCACCATGGCCATTAAACCATGTCCCCAAGAACCAGGTCCACTTGTTTCTGACTGCGGGGGAGGTTTGGACTAGGTGATCTCCAGAGGTACCTTCCAACCCAAACCATTCTGCAGTTCTTCTCTGGAGACTTCCAGAATTCATCCATGTACAATCTTTTGCAACTTCCTCTTAAGTGAAACTGCTTTAGCACAGGGGTTGGACTGGATGATCTACAGAGGTGCCTTCTAACTCTGTGACACTATGTCCACCTACCTGTTTTTCCCAGCACATGGTCCTCCTTGAGGGAGCACTGCCATGCTGCTGGGGATAGACATGTGCAAACACCAGGAGAGTATCAGTGACCTGAGAAACCTGTTCTAGTTGAAAATGTCCCTGCTCCGTGCAGCATGGTTGGACTAGATGACCTTTAAAGGTTCTTTCCAACACAAAACATTCTATGATTCTATGACCTGACTCCTGTATAGAAAGGTATCACAGTATCACAGTATCACCAGGGTTGGAAGAGACCTCAAAGATCATCAAGTCCAACCCATCACCACAGACCTCAAGACTAGACCATGGCACCAAGTGCCACGTCCAAACCTGCCTTGAACACCTCCAGGGACGGTGACTCCACCACCTCCCTGCGCAGCCCATTCCAGTAGTCAATGACTCTCTCAGTGAAGAACTTTCTCCTCACCTCCAGCCTAAACTTCCCCTGGCACAGCTTGAGACTGTGTCCTCTTGTTCTGGTGCTGCTTGCCTGAGAGAAGAAGGTAACCTCCCCCTGGTTACAACCACCCTTTAGGTAGTTGCAGACAGCAATAAGGTCCCCCCTGAGCCTCCTCTTCTCCAGGCTAAACAACCCCAGTTCCCTCAGCCTCACTTCATAGGGTTGTGCTCGAGGCCTCTCACCAGTCTCATTGCCCTTCTCTGGACACACTTCAAGCACCTCAATGTCCTTCTTAAATTGAGGGGTCCAGAACTGGACACAGTGGGAGAATGGGAACCCACCATGGTATCTGCAAGCTTACATCATCTCCAGAAATGCTTTCCCTGATACCTGTCTACCCCTTGGTCACCCAGGGAACTTGTTTAAAGAGACTTTAGCAGAGAGTAAAATAGCGTAAGTAGGCCAAGCAGGATCAAGTCCTCACCAACCCAGGCTTGCACATCCTCTCGTTACCTCCAGAACCCACTGATAACTCCTTAGCACATCACTCCTTATTCCAGGGAGGAAAAGTGGCAAAGAAAGAACCTGGGGGTGTGGGGTAGGGAGGCTGCACCCACATTTTCATCTCTTCATACTGAATAAACAGTTTCACGAGCTACAATTAGTGCAGAAAAAGCAATTATTGTTCATTGCCTAACAAGATTTCCTCATTAATCCAATGCCTGGAGCACACAAAGGGGTTTTGTTTGGCCTGGACAGGGTTTTGATTTTAAACCAGGGAAAACACAGGGGGATAGAAAAGCTGAGCATCCCTGACAGGGAAGAACTTTGGGAGAATGCAAAGAACCAACATCCAGAATTGCATGCAGGAAGTGCAGCAGATCTTGCAGGTGGAGCAAATGCCCAAGGGTGGTGGAGATATGGGTTCTCTTGGTTTTGTTCCCATAGGAGTCCCAACAAATCTAACACAATCTAGAAACTGGACTGTCCTGGTCCTACACTTAATATCACTGCAGCACTGTGCAAGATGGAGACACTGTTGCTCTCCTGGTCATTGTACCTCTCTCTGGCCCCAGGAGCACAGTAGCTCTCTCAAAGGACCATCAAGGGGCAGAGGAAAGGGAAGGGGCAGGCTCCCACATAGCTAGTGTCCCTGGGCTGTTCTGCCTCTGGGGAATTTTCTTTTTCTCACCCAACAGCACTGGGTTGGTGCTAGTGAGCATGCTGGGATTACTGCTCTAGTGAGTCAAGGTCAGAGTGGCTGGATAAGCATTTCACAGCAGGAGCATCCCAATGAACAAAAGCTCTAATCTCAAAGAGAGAGACAACAAATCTAACCATAGAATTGTTTCTGGAGGAAAAGAACTCTAAGATCATCAAGTCCAACTGTCAACCTAACACCATCAGGGTCACTAAACCATGTCCCAGAGTGCCATGTCCACATGTTTCCACACATGTCCATGTCACCTCCAGGCATGGTGACTCCACCACTTCCCTGAGCATCCTGTTCCAATGCCTGACTGCTCTTTCAGTAAAGAAATGTTTCCTATGTCAAACCTAAACCTCCTCTGGCACAATTTCAGGCCATTTCCTCTCATTCTATCACCTGATTTCAGGCCATTTCCTCTCATTCCATCACCTCATACTAGGGAGAGGAGGCCAACCCCCACTTGGCTCCAACCCCCTTTCAGGGAGTTGTAGAGAGACAGAAGGTCTCCCCTCAGACTCCTCTTCTCCACACTAAACAACACCAGTACCCTCAGGCACCCCTCCCAAGACTCTTCACCAGCTTTGTTGCCTTTCTCTGAACATGCTCCAGCATCTCAATGTCCTTCCTGGAGCGAAGGGCCCAGAAATGAACCCAGGATTTGAGGTGTGGCCTCACCAGTGCCCAGTCCAGGGAGACAATGCCTGCTTTGCTCCTGCTGGCCACATGATTCCTGATCCAGGCCAGAAGGCTGTTGGCATTCTTGGCCACCTGAGCACACTGTTGACTCAATTTCAACATATACTCCTGATAATAGCCTTGATGAGAAAAGAAACTGGGGAGTACCTGCTCCGGGAGCAACCAGAACAGGAGATCAATCACCTGAACAGTCATGCTTTTAGTTTCTTCTGTCAAATGTCCTGTTTGACACGCTGGCAATCACTCATGTTCTGGTGGTGTAATCAGGAAAGGGGTGAAGATGGTTGTTTCTGACCTATTCCTCCTGCTTTGGGATATCACTGCCTAGAGGATGGACCATCCACCCCTAAACATCTCAGAATCTCCTAGGAAAAGCTGATGAGTTTGTTCTTCACAGAAACACAGCATGGTGGGGGGTGGAAGGGAACTCTCAAGATCATCCAGTCCAATTCCCTGGCTAAAGCAGAGTCATACACAGTAGACTGCACAGGAACGCAATGTCAGGTGGGTTTGGAAATTCTCCAGAGAAGGAGGCTCCACAACCTCTTTAGGCAGCCTGCTCCAGGGCTCCAACACCCTCACAGGAATGAATTTCTTTCTTGTGTCTAGATGGAACCTCCAGAGCTCTAGTTTGTGCTTGTTGCCCCTTGTTCTGTCACTGGGCACCAGTGACAAGAGTCTGTTCCAGCCTCTTGCACCCCCATCCTTTAGTTCTTGCTGAGCACTGAGCAGATCCCCTCTCAGACTGCTATTCTCCAGCCTAAACAGCCCCAGGGCTCTCAACTTTTCCTCCTCACAGAGATACTCCAGGTCCCTCAGCATCTTTGCAGTCCTCTACCACCTCCTTGCAGCTCTAGAAACAAAACATTGATTTTCTCAAAATGAAAAAACTGTTTCCAGCAAATCTGACTCATGCCAAGTGCCTCCTCTATTCACTAGCCACCATCTCATGGTCCTTTCCAAAGGGTCAAATCTGGGGCAAAGCAGGGAGGCAGAGTGATGGGTACAAGGTGAGAGGTTTCATTGCTCCCAGAAAAAGTAAATAATATGAAAGATAAAATTCTACATGAGTAGCTGCTCTTCCCACTCTGCAGCTCCTGCCCAGTGTACCTGTCATTCTGGTAGACATCCATACTGCTATTGAGCTCCTCCAGTTCCTCCTTCAGTAGTTGCAGGTTGGAGTTTACGTAGCTCAGCTCCAAGGCGACTGTCTCTTTGACTTTGTGGTTACTGGTGGCCCTGCAAGACAACACCATGTGGATCAAACCTTCCTCATTCATCACTGTCTTTAAACACCAACACTTAGCTGCAGTCATAAATACAGATTAAGTTATGCCGTGGTGCAATACCTCCTGCATCCATCTACATCTCCTGGTAGAACCACGCCTCCTCCTCTCTACATGATCACAGAATGTTTTGGGTTGGAAGGGACCTTTAAAACTCATCTACTCCAAACCCCTCTGCAATGACCATGAATATCTTTAGGAAAAATTCCTTTACTGTACAAGTGGTCAGGCATCACAACAGGCTGCCCAGTAAGGTGGAGTCAGCATGCCTGGAGGTGTTCAAGAAACGTGTGGACATGGCACTTCAGGACGCGGTTTAGTGGTGGTGTCAGGCTGATGATTGGATTCCATCATCTTAGAGGTCTCTTTCAACCAAAACAACTCTTTGATTCTGTGACCTTCACTACAACAGGCTGCTCAAAGGCCCCAATAGCCTGACCTGCAATAATTCTCAATAATTCTCAAGCTGTGCCAGGGGAAGTTTAGGCTGGAGGTGAAGAGAAAGTTCTTCACTGAGAGAGTCATTGGCTACTGGAATGGGCTGCCCAGGGAGGTGGTGGAGTCAGCGTCCCTGGAGGAGTTCAAGGCGCCTTTGGACATGGCACTTGGTGCCATGGTCTAGTCTTGAGGTCTGTGGTAATGGGTTGGACTTGATGATCTTTGAGGTCTCTTCCAACCCTGGTGATACTGTGAATTCTAGGGATGTAGCTTCCACCACTTCTCTGGGCAACTTGGGCAAGTGTCTCACCACCCTTAATGTAAAAATGTTTTCCTTTTCTCTACTATAAATCTCCCTCTTGTAGTTTCAGACCATCAACCCTTGCCCTGTCACAATTGGTCCTGACAAGAATACTGCCCCCATCTTTCTTCTTGGCCCCTTTAGGTACTGAAAGGCCACAACGTCTCCCTGGAAGCTTCTCTTCTCCAGGCTGAACCACCCCAATTCTCAGCCTATCAAGACTGAGGAATGCAGAGCATGCAGACCTCTGTGCTATAGAGGTTGAGGCCAGGCAAAACTATTACTGATTTGCACCTCGTCAAGATGAACCTGCTATTTCTAGCCTAGAGTAACCTTCCCCTTGCTCATTCATGCTTTGACTCCAGTGTAGTTTCACATTTGGCTCAAGGTTGCTGAGTTGGAGCTGGGCAGCCTGGAGAAGGCTTTGGGGAGGCCCTCTAGTAGCCCAACGTCTGAAGGGAGCCTACACGAAGGCTCGGGAGGGACTTTTTGCAAGAGCTGGTTGTGACAGGATGAGGGGGAATGGATTGAAGCTGGAAGAGGGCAGATTTAGACTGGATATCAAGAAGAAATTCTTTACAGTGACGGTGGTAAGACGCTAGAACAAGCTGCCATGGGAGGCTGTGGTTGTCTCCTCCTTGGAGGTGTTCAAGGCCAGGTTGGACAGAGCCTTGAGCTACCTGGTTTAGTAGAAGGTGTCCCTGTTTGTGACCAGGGGGTGGAACTAGATGATCTTTCACACCCCTTCCAAACCAAACCATTCTGTGATTCCACGAAGCTGCTCACCCACATTGAATAAAAATCCTTTCTGGTTGAAATGGAGGAGGAAGTAATTATTTTTGTGTGGAAAAAACTTTCTGGGAGAGAGGAGGCTTTGTTGCGCTCACTCATTAGCAGAGCCAAACCCTGCCCTCCCTTCCCCACTTGCATGTCAGAAGATGTAAACACCAGGGATTGATTTCAGCTGCCTGCTCCCAGCAAGACAAGCTCCCAGGCTGATTATAACCTTCTTATCTGCTCTGAAGGAAAGAAGGGAGAGATAACCCTGAGCTGACAACGTGCACTTGTGGGCTGAAAGGGGCTCTGGCTGCTCCTGCTAAATCACACAGGATCCAGGAAAAACAACACATGCACGAGCTCTGCTCAGCCAGGGAGCTCTTTCCTCCAGCTTTTCCAGACATTTTGTTTTGGATTTGGGTTGATTTTCAGTTGTTTGAAGTGTTTTGGGTACTGTGTACAGTTCTGGAGCCCTCAGCACAGGAAGGACATGGAAGTGTTGGAGCGGGTCCAGAGGAGAGCCACAGAGATGCTCAGAGGGCTGCAGCAGCTCTGCTATGAGGACAGGCTGAGAGAGTTGGGGCTCTGCAGTCTGGAGAAGAGAAGGCTTCCAGGAGACCTTACAGTAGCCTTCCAGTATCTGAAGGGGGCCTACAGGAAGGCTGGGAAGGGACTATTTACAAGGTCTTGCAATGACAGGACAAGGGGCAATGTGTTTAAACTGGCAGAGGGAAGATTTAGACTGGATGTTAGGAGGACGTTCTTTACAGTGAGGATGGTGAGGCACTGGCACAGGTTGCCCAGGGAGGTTGTGGCTGCTCCCTCCCTGGAGGGGTTCAAGGCCAGGTTGGAGGAGGCCTTGAGTGACCTGTACTAGTGGGAGGGGTCCCTGCCTATGGCAGGGGGGTGGGACTAGATGATCCTTGTGGTCCCTTCCAACCTTACCATTCTATGATTCTTTGTTTGTTTTGTTGGCTTTTTGTTTTGTTTGTTTGGTTTTTTTATTAGCTAACACGTGTCAGGGGCATCACCCTGCCTCAGCTCAGGACAGCAGAAGCAGGAGCTCTGCTGTTTTTCTTTTAAATGCTGGTCCTTTGGTGCCTCCTCTTCCAACTCCCCTTTGTTGAGATTTCCAAGATCAATGGATTTTATTTTAAACAAAGGAAAGCCAACAATAGGTCCAAAGATCTCTGCAGTCACTTCAATTTAAACATGCCTCAGCACTGGACTAGACAAATTTTTTTTTCCAGTATGAATTAGAATTAGAGAATGGTTTGGGTTGGAAAGGACCTGGAACATCCTCTATTTCCAACCCTGCCATGGGCAGGAACACTTTCCACTAGACCAGGTTGCTCAAATGCCCATCCAACCTGGCCTATTATCACCCTCCAAATATTATTTTGCTCTGTGGGATTTCACATGCACATGAAATTTTGTCCAGGCCTTGGCACTGGGCTAAGGTTTGAGAGCCCAGAGTCACCTTGGGGCACTTCATTTTGCACTGTGCAAATGCCACACAGAATCATCAAAGCTGGAAGAGAACATGAAGATCATAGAGCCCAATCATTAATCCAGTACTGACAAGTCCACCACCAAACCATGCCCCTCAGCATCAAATGTACACAGCTTCAAGACCCCTCCGGGGATGGGGACTCCACTGCTGCCCTGGGCAGTCCATTCCAGGGTTTGACAACCCTTTTAGGGGAAGAAATTGTTCCTAATACGCAGCAATTAAGAGCATAGTATCTCTCAGAGGTGTAATTTAGGGGCATAATTAATCATTTCTGTAAGTAAATGTGCACTGAAGTACTTCCACGTCCAGGCTGAGTGCTGATCTCTGTATGCAGAGCCTATGTGTCTCCATCTGCCTCCCCAGTGAAGTTATCAGTTGTTTGCTTAGCTAACATCTAAGAAAGATTTCTGATTTCTATTTCTTTATTCCTGCTTAAGAAGCTGGTTGATTGGTGAAACCTCTATCACCCCCATCACTTCCCTCAGACCCAGTTATTTGCACAAGAAAGGAAAAGGTTTCCGCTGCCTCTGCCCATTTATTGACTCACCAAACAAACCCTCTTGACATGACTGAGCAAACACCACCTGCCTTGTTTTTTTCTTTACTCTCCAACACAAACCATTCATGGCAACCTCTCCAGGAAAGGAAACTGATATGGTTGAACAGAACAGCTCAGGAGATTTTTTTTTTTTTTTTTAATCATTAAGAGTTGGTGTGGGGTTTTTTTGGTCAAAGGGGAAAAAAAAAAGCCCAGTGAGTTTAGCTGTAACCTCAGCTTCAAGCTGGGCAACCCACAGCTTTTCTGATTGGATTAAGAGAGATACAAAGAAGTTTCTATGAGCAATTCCACAAGTGAAATATGGTTGAGTTTAATGATCATAGACTGGTTCAGGTTGGAAGAAACCCTAAATATCATTTTGTTCCAACCTCCCTGCCATGGGCAGGGACAGTTTCTGCTAGACCAGGTTGCTCAAGCCCTCATCCTGCCTGCCCTTGACCACCTCCAGGGAGGGGGCATCCACAACTGCCCTGGGCAACTTGTTTCAGTGTCTCACCATCAAGAAATTCTTCCTAACACTCAGTCTGAATCTGCCCTCCTCCAGCTTCAATCCATCTCCCCTAGTCCTATCACCACAGGCCCTTGTAAAATGTCCCTCTCCAGCTCTCCTGTAGCCCCTTTCAGGTACTGGAAGGCTGCTATAAAGTCTCCTTTGAGCCTTCTCTTCTCCAGGCTGAAGAGCCCAAATTCTCTCAACTTGTCCCCTGCACTGGTTTGAGGTTAATTGGAATATTTTAATAGAGAAAATTATATTACAGGTTGTGAAAAGGTAACAATGGTGATGTCTACTTCACTCATAGGCTTGCTGAGATGTTTAAGAATAAGTACTCAAAACATAGATAAGTCAGTCTCTGGGGCATAGCATCTCTGTCTAGCAGCTTCTGGCTTTTTCTCCTGTCTGCTGAGTAACCTCACTAACCACTTTCCTTCTAACCTCCCTGGCCAATCTTCCAAGCTCATCTTGCACACAAGCAAACCTTGGGGTAAGGTATAGGGGTGGGGAGAAGGTGGAAGGGTGGTTGGAAGTCCCTCCTGGGGTCTCTGATTTCTGGGAGGGCTGTTGTGTTTCTGTATTACCTTTAACTTGTATATGTCTGTAAATATTCTGTCTATAGTGTATATCTCTGCTTGTACATTGTGCTGAGCTGTAAATAGAGATTCAGTCCTTAACTTGCAGCTGGCTGAGTTCTAGTCTGGGTCATTTTACAAATTGGGGGGAGGGAACTCCCAAGCCACCACATCCCCATAGAGAAGATACTCCACAATTCCCCTTTTTACTCCCAGATTCCCCATGTTCCATAAGCTCTAAGTACCACAGCACCCAGAAAACCACAGTGTTAGCTGCAAAGTGGACTTGGGAAAAGGGAAGAAAATCAGCTTCTACCAAAGGACATCCAATCTGCTGATCCAGCAGAAACAAAAAAAGAGCCTCATCAGGGCATTTCCCAGTAATTAAGTTGTGATTTGCATCACATTTTTGCTCACTCCCCTGCACAGGGCTCTGATTCCTGCTGTTTGCATCAACCCCACAGCCAGGCACCTTTGTGCTGAGCCAGCACATTGTCCTCTGTGTTTTCATAAGAAAAGGGAGTCATGTGGAGCTCCACGGCGAGATTTCATGGCCTCATCCTTTAATGAGATGAGGCACAGCAGCTTGGTTGAAGCAGTGGGGTGTGGGAGCTGTAAGCTCACCTCCCATGGGAAGCCCTGTTTGTCAAGAAATCACAGAACAGTAAGGGTTTGAAGGGACCTCTGAAGATTGAGAGCAACCCCTCTGCTAAAGTAGAATCAAAATGCTCAAGACAACATCCAGGTGGGTTTGGAATCTCTCCAGAGAAGGAGACTCCACCACCTCTCTGGGCAGTTTGTCCTCATCCACCAGTAAAATATAATTTCTTGTTGTAGTTGAACAGAACCAATCTCACTCCCTTCTTCAAGGTTCACACATCACTGAGGTGCAATCATTCAATTTCAGAAGCAAAAAGTCAATCTTATTTTACTGAGAAAAAACAACTCAAAACAAAGACAGTTTATTTTAGGGCAGCATTGTGATATTTTCTTGTGTTCACAAAGTTGTCCACCTTGCACATAGAAACATCAAATTGTTTGGACTGGAAAAGACCTTTAAGTTCATCAAGTCCAACCCAACACTGTCAAGTTCACCACTAAACAACATCCACATACACATGGCTTTTCCATCTCTCCAGGCATGGGGTCACTCCACCACTGCCCTGGGTGCCCTGTTGCAGGGCTTGAAAACCCTTTCGGGGAAGAATTTTTTCCTCATGTCCAACCTAAACCTCCTCTGGAGCACCTTGAGGCTGGTTTCTCTTGTCCCCATCACTTGTTACTCAGGAGAACTTACTGATCCTGATTTAAACTAGATGCTAAGTAGTAGTTCTTTACAGGGAGGGTGGTGAAACACTGGAACAGGTTGCCCAGGGAGGTTGTGGATGCTCCCTCCCTGGAGGTGGTTCAAGGTTGGGTTAGATGAGCAACCTGTTCTATTGGGAGGTGTCCTTGCCTATGGCAGAGGGTTGGAATTAGATGATCTTTGAGATCCTCTCCAACACAAATCATTCTATGATTCTCTCTCCAGCCTCATTCGAGGTGTTCTAATATCCTACAGGAACATGAGATACACAAATGATCTACAAAAAACCCACCAAACTGAAAAGAGTTCAATTTAAAAGAGTTCCAAAAAATCACATTTCATTGCATCATGAACACTCTACAAGGGATGCCAGCAATGTGCTGGCTCTGCTTATGCTGGGCTGGCTCAATCTGAAAGCCCAGCAAAAGTGTCAACTTTGCAGCATCCATAAATGCATCTTCCAGCACAGTGAAAAGATACCAGACTACACCCATCTGCAAAGATGTACCTGAGATTTCAGATTCTGCTGTGGTGGAAGCCCTGGGATTGGGATTTTTAGAACTAAAGCTAGATTTGACACACTTTCTGGGGTTATCAGACAGAAGCTCTGCAGTCAAACCTCAATCCCAGTTCAACATTTATTCCCTTCACTCTAGGTAGGGTCTTGAGCAGCTGAGGGAATTGGAGTTGCTCAGCACAGAGAAAAGCAGGCTGAGGGGAGACCTTCTGGCTCTCTACAATTGCCTGAAAGGAGCAAGATGGGTGTCAGTCTTGTCTCCTATGGAACAGGCAGAAATGGCCTCAAATTCCACCAGGGCAAGTTCAGATTGAACATAAGGACAAATTTCTTCCCCCAAAGGGTTTACAAGGCCTGGAATAGGTTGCCCAGAGTAGTGGTGGAGTCCCCATTCCTGGAGGAATTTAAAAGCAATGTAGGTGTGGTGTTGAGGGACAGGGTTTAGTGGTGACCTGGCAGTGACAGACATGATGATCTCAAAGGTCTTTTCCAACTGAAATGATGCTCTGATTTGCTCACACCCTGCTTTGCACCAGTCTCCCAGGACATAACAATTATGATTTTTTTGTGATTGGATGTCTTAGAACCATCACAAGCAAACTCCCACCCTCAGCCTAAGCCCTGGGCCCCAGTAATGCTCCAGGGACCAGGACTCACCTGAAGAGGTTTTCTGCTCCTGCTCTCATCCTCATCTCCTTGTTGATCTGTTGGTTAATCCGTGCTCGGCGATGCTGCAGTTTGCTGCGTTGGGTCTGGGCAAAGGGGTCACAGCCCTGCTGAGAGAAGAGGGCAAGGTCTCACCAAAACATCCAACAGTCTGGGACCACCAAAGACCGTTTCAGACCTCAGCATTGTCTTTGAATTCGATTTTATTATCCTATATCACATTGTTGAATAATCTGATCTCCTATGACAAGGTGACCTGCTCAGGAGATCAGGGAATGGTTGCACACATGTCTACCTGGACTTGAGTGAAGCCTGAAGACTTAGTACCACTTCCCCCAGTGCTCTCCTAGCTGCCCGTGACTTGAATGGGTGGGAGCTTCACTGGGTGAAAAACTGGTTGATTACTTGGGTCCAGAGAGGGGTCACAGATGGACTGGTGTGGTAGTTTGGGGTGGGCCTATGTTCCCTTAAGAAAATTGGAGGGATAGAGTCCTGATGGGAACCTAGGGCCCCCCCAAACTACCACAACTTCAATGTAGTTGGTGGCCAGTCACAAGAGCTGTTCCCCAGGGCTCAGTACCGGGGATTTCCATGGTTTCATCAGACAAAACAAGACCCAGAGGGTTGCAGATGGCTCAGTATAACCCCAGAGCTCAGGAACAGATGTGACCCCATGTCTCATCCCCTGCTGGCTGAGGAGATGGAGCACAGACAGCAAGTCAAGAGTTCATAGGGGCAGAGAAGTGAGTTGCACAAAGCAGTAAATTAATTCCATCCCTGCCTCCTTCCTTGTCTTCAGCTTGGGCTTTCTGCAGACAGGGAAATGCATTTCATCTCAGACTTCAGGAAATAACAGACAGCAATATCCTTCTGTCTTGTGGAGGCAAGAGGTTATTATGGGATGCCTGAGGCAGAGAGGTTACCACGAGCCGCATCTCTGAATCCAGGGCCACAAAAGGCCTGCCCAAGCAGAGATGATTTCCATTGTGTGAGGAGAGGTTCAGATGCCCGAGATGGCACAAGGCTACGTAGTTTAAAGACGAGGGAGATCGCCAAGCCTTCTTTTCATACGCCACTGCAAAGCATGGGCAGTTCCCAAGAACATATTAAGATCTGCTGTAGCACTAAATAAATTTCCACAAAGTCATTATTTCATTCTCTTCCTTCCCTCAAAAAACCTCCATCTGCTGTGTGCACATCAGTCTTACCTGCTCCCCACTGGTCTCCCTCCACTACTGCTAGTGGCACCCCTCTATCAAAAAGGGATTTTGCTGCCCAAGAAAGTCTACAGAGCTCTTCAAGAGTGCCCACTCTCATCTTGTCCAAAACACCTCCTCAGTTAATTGCCATCCTGTAGATGTCTACATGGGCCTCACCTGGTCTCACCACATCCTACAGTCTCAGATCCAACAAGCCAGAGCAACACTCTCTAGAAAATATTGGAGATCCCAGTGTTATTCTGTGAGAACTTCTCTGAGGAAGCAGGGAAGGATGAAAATAAATCCTTGCCCCTGAAAAAGGATGAAACCAGCTTTGATTAGCAAATATGACACTGAAATCTTTGTGCTTTCATGGGTTTCAGATTCTGAAAACTGATTTCTTACGTCGAAGCCCACTAAGTGGTGGCCCCTTTGAAAAGCGCCTGGGATTAATGTTGGCATTTTCATTTAAGTGAAAGACTTGAGCTCCTAATTGGTACACTGGAGACTGAAGAATCAGAATGACTCCATCTGGTTCATAAATCTGCAGGATTAGTGCATTACAGTAATCCATGAATTTGTTGAAATTAGTGAGGAAACAAGCTGGAAGCATGAGACTGGTGATGTTGGAAGAGTGGTTAAGTGGGACATTAAGGAATAGTCCAACAGCTACACAAATCTTGAATCAGGAGGAAACATACGAAAGGCTGCTTCATAAGCATCTTTGTGGTTTGCTTCTGGGTAACTCACTCATCTTGCATGCACCATTGTGGGGGTGGGGGGGAAAAAAATCCAGAAATTGGAAGCAAAAAAGGAAAAGGATGAAGAATCCCATACCATAGAGATCAACAAGCACCCAGGTTTTCTATTCGAGGAGCTGAGCCAACCCTTGGAAGAAAAACTCAACCCTATCATGCAAACAGTATCCAGATCTGAGCACCCAAAGGTTCTCAGAGCAAAGTAGGTAGCACCAAACTCATCCAGAAAGCGGTTGGTCCTGCAAATGACCAAGATGGTTACAAACATTGTGCCTTTGATAATGATGCTTCACATAGTGTAAGATGTTAACCTAGAGATGGAAATTAAAGTTTAAGAGGGAGGAAAATGTGTAATTCGAGGCCACTTCCTCTTGTTCTGTCCCCTGATACTAGGGAGAAGAGATCTACTCCAACCTCCTCCATGCTCTCAGAGGAGAGTATGTCCATCTCCCAACAGCTTACATTCAAAAGGAACCCAATGCTTTACCTATGCCCATACCCTTGGATTCTTCCCTGACCATAGTAGGGATGTTGGAACTAGATGACCTTCAAGGTCCCTTCCAACACAAACCATTCTATGACTCAAAGCTGCAATTGAAAACTACAGAACAGAGTTTATAAGTATGTGGTGACAGATTTAAGAGTGCCTTACATAAAGGAGGGGGTCACCAATCTCCACTGTTTGGTTATAAAAGGGATTTTCATTGCTTAATTCTTCTTTGTGAAAACTCTTGAGTTCAACCCTTTATGGTCAGAAGAAAGATGTGGCATTTCAACCAGCCTCTTGGGTTTTGAGGTGCACCTAGGGACATTCAGAAACTAAATCAGCACCTTCTCAGAAGGAAAAAAAAGGTCTGGAGAAGAGAAGTTTCCAGGAAGACCTTCTTGCAGCCTTTTAGAACTTAAAGAGGTCCTACCAAAAAAAGATGCAGACAGTGACAGAATCAGAGAATGATAGAATAGTTTGGGTTGGAAGAGACCTTTCGTGTAGTCCAACACCCCTGCAGCAAGCAGGGGAATCTTTAACTAGAGCAGGGTGTTCAGAGTCCCATCCCACCCAGGCAGTGTGTCACCTGGAGCTGCTGTGACAGGAAAAGGGGTGATATTTTGAAACTAAAAGAGGGAGATTTAGACCAAATAGATGAAAGTAACTTTTACAATGAGAATGGTGAGACAATGGCCCAGGTTGCCCAGACAGGTGATAGATGCCCCATCCCTGGAACCATCCCAGATCAGGTTGTTTGAGGCTCTGAGCAAATTTTTCTAGTTGAAGATGTTCCTGCTGACTGCAGGTGGGTTGGACTAGATGAGCTTTAAGTTCCTTCCAACACAAACCATTCTATGATTCAATAGGAGAGTAAAATTAGGTGCTTAAGAAGTGGCCAGGTTGACAGGATAGTTCTTTTCCTTCCTAGTTCAAAGTTTTTGCACAGAAGTGAGTACGTAGATCTTCCAGTAAGAGGCCATAAATTGTCTAGCAGAGCTTCTGTGTACGTAAAGGACAGCCATGAAAATGAGCAAAGGGTCATTAAGTTATATGAGCTGTGTCCAGCTCTGAAGTTTATTGCCTCTGACAAAGCAGGATTAGAGACAGAATTATTGTAGCAAGATCATTTCATGCTCAGAAGACATCTGCCAACTAACATCAAGTTCAATCCTCAGCATGACAATGTTACGGAAAGTCCTCAACCAATGTTTCCAGATAAGGAAGACAGCAGAAGCCAGAATATCCCACTCAGAGGCCAAGACAAACAGAGCCCCTTTGAGGGATGTGAAGGTTTTTGTCAACTCTACCCTCCAGAGATGAGGCAACATCTACAGTGATGTAATGGTGTTGTTAACTCCCCACCATCTCTTCCAGCTCAGAAGCATCCATCTGGGGTGTTAAACAGGGCAATTATGCAGTTAAGCTTTCCTTGTACAAGCAAGTCCTTAGGGAACATTTGTAAGAGATGATCAACAAGTGTACTTTGCTCTTCATGTCTCCAGTAAACACAAGGAGATGAAGCCTTGATATGTCTTGGGTGGTAAGGCACACCTAGAGCATTGTTTATGACCTCAGTGCCAAAAGCAGGCCACCACTTCCCTGCACTAATGACAGAAAAACTCATTAGCTCCAGAAAGAGATGGATGCCAGTAAGTCCAAAGGGCAAAGCCATGCACAAAGGGACTCATTTCTGCACTTTCATTTCTGCTAGAACAGGCGCTCTGCTGTGGGAAGCAATCAGGGGGAAAGCAAAACCTAAGTGTATGAAGTGATCACAGGGTGACTGTGAGCTGGCAGCTTGTGTAGCTGTGAGTCTGCTTAGAGCACCAATGGGTACTGAAGTAAAAGGTTCTAGTTGCCTGCAGAGCTTTGCTGGATTCACAGGAGGTGCTCCACAACCTACCTGCTGAAGCATGGACCAAGCTGTGCCAACTCTAAGATTGGCTTCATAGAATCACTAAGGTTGGAAGAGACTTTTAAGATCAAGGTCAACTATCATCCAGTTGTCACCACTAAGATTACTGCCTGTTGGAGGAGCTGAAGAGTACCCACAGATTAGCAGAAGAAACCTAAGAACCATAGAATTGTTTTGGTTGGAAGAGACTTCTGAATACAACCATCAACCTACCATCACCATGGCCACTAAACCATGTCCCAGTGTGCCATGTCCACACGTTCCTTGAATGCCTCCAGTGGTAGTGATTCCACCATCTCCCTGAGAAACCTATCGCAATGCCTGACCACTCTCTCCTCCTTTTCAGTGAGGGAATAATTTGGTTTGATGGAAATCAAATGATCTGCTCCAAAAGTTGCCACAGAGGTCATGCACTGCATGTGGGCAGCAGCACATCTTCATTGTAGTCCTGGTATCTCATGGTAGATAACATGGGCTCAGTTTCAATGCAAAGTGGCATGGTTGACACCATAGAATCATCAACTAGTTTGGGATGGAAGGGACCTGTAAAAGGTCATCTATTCCAACACCCCTACAGACAGGAGGGACATCTGCAACTAGAGCAAGTTGCTTGGAGTCCTGCCCAACATGACCTTGAACATTTCAGGGATGGAGCTTCTACCACCTCTCTGGGTAACCTGTTAAGATGATGTTGTCCAACAGAATTGAATTATCTGTTGGGATTTAACTCAAAGGGTGATGGTTTCAAACTGGAGCAGGGTAGATTTAGAATGGACACTAGAAAGAAGTTATTTACTAACAAGGTGGTGGAACACTGGAACAGGTTGCCCAGAGAGGTAGTGGAGGCCACATCCCTGGAGACATTCAAGGTCAAGCTTGATGGGACTCTAAGCAACCTGAGCTAGTTAAAGATGTCCCTGCAGCTTGGGTGGACTAGATGACCTTCAGAGGTCCCATACAATCAACATATTCTAGGACTCCAAGACCTCTCCAATGCTGCTTTGCTCCCTAACACCAACCAGTTGTTGAAGTTGCTTGCTCAGGGTGTAAACTCCTGCCTCAAGCGAAATGGTAGGAGCTCTGCTGTGTGACTCATCTCCACCTCACCTCACAACAGCCACCCCAAGTGCTCCTTCTACCCACACAGAGAACTGGTAGTCAGGAGAGACTACGTAAAATAGCAAAGCCCTTGGAACCAAAGGCAAAACCAAGCAAGGCTACAAAACAAGCCTGAGATCGGGTTTGAGACCTGATAACCATGCGAGCCATGATGCAGTTAAAGTCACAGCAACCTCTGGACATCACATGTCATCCCATGTGCAAACTGTCCTACTGTCTAGAGGAGAAGTTCCTCTAGATAGGATCTGAATTCACAGGCAATGTCAAAGCCATGCTGATGATGAGCTGGGTTTGTTGCTAACCCTAAAGGTGCCCATTCTTCAGAGTTGTCTTACTGAGTCCTGGGGTGGTGAGCTCCTACAGCACTCACCGCCATCGAGTGAGCAATCCACCAACCTTTCCAGCACTACTAGTCTGTGTTCATGATGAGATTAAAGTAACCAGCACATGGAGGAGCACAAAATGCTAAAGGAAAATAGACAGCTTCTGACCAGGAGGCCTTCAACCACACCAGAGATGGTGACTAAAGAGCTGAAGATCAGTGCTTGGGAAGATCAAGCACCAACCAAGCTGGTCTAGAAGTCATACTAAGTCAGAGCTGTCGTTAAGTCACAGAATGGTGGGGGTTGGAAAGGAACACTGAAGATCATATAGACCAACACCCCTGTAAAGTAGGGTCACCCACAGCAGACTGCACAAGAACACAAGGTCCAGATAGGTTTGCAATCTACTCAGAGAAAATGACTCCACAATATCTCTGGGCAGCCTGCTCCAGGGTTCTGTTGTCCTCACAGCAAAGAACTACTGCTCCTGTTCACACGGAACCTTCTGGGTTCAAGTTTGTGCCCACTGCCCCTTGTCCTATCACTGGCCACTACTGAGAAGAATCTAGCCCCATTCTCTGGATTCCCACTCTTTAGTTCTTGCTGAGGATTGAGAAGATGCCCTATCAAGCTGCTCTTCTTTGGGCTAAACAGCCTCAGGTCTCTCAACCTTTCCTCCTCTCAGAGATGTTCCAGGCCCTTCAATACCTTCATAGCCTCCCCTGGACTGTCTTAGATAATGCCCTGTTTCTTGAACTGTCAAGTCCAGAACTGGACCCAGTATTCCACCTGTGGCCCCTCTAGGGCAGCGTAGAGCAGAAAGAACTTCCCTCAACCTGCTAGCCACAGTCATCTTCATGTGCCTAAGTAGACCACTGGCCTTCTTGGCTAGCTCATGGGCAACCTGTTGTCCACCAGCACTCCCAGGTCCTTCTCCGCAGAGCTGCTTTCTGGCAGGTCACCCCTCAACCGCACTGGTCAAGGGGTAATTCCTCTCCAGATGCAGGACTCCAACCTGCCCTTGTTGAACATCATGATGTTCCCTTCAGCCAGCTCTCCAGCCTGTCCAGGTCACCACTAACCAGCAGCACTGCCTCACAATGTGTCAGCTGGGATTATTCTGCAGCCCACGAGTTTTTTGAGTCAGGCCAACAACAGGACAAGTGGCCAAGTGACCCTGGTTTAGCCGTGGGATAGATAGGAAAACAAAAGCCTGAGAATTGCTCCACACACTAAAGCAGGCTTGAAAAATCCCCTTTTTAGCCGATTATTGATCATTTCCTTCTCCTCTCAGCCAAGAGCATTTCACCGGAGCTCCAAAACAAGAAGTTGGTTGCAAACAAGTATTTTTGTTTCTTCCCTGAATGTTTAGTTAGATACAACCCCCCTTATCATGTAACTAATCTGATGAAGTCCTCTGGCTGCAAGCTGTTTTTCTGTAGGAGACAGGAGCAGCTAAAACCTCTAAAACCTTTTATTGAGAAGATGGTTACATCACACAGCCTTTTAACAAATGAGCTGAGGATTAAGGTTTTACATTTCCCAACAAAGTGCCCTCACTGTTGGATGATGGATTCAGCAAGAGGAAGGAAAAATAAAACAAGGGGGGGGCAGGAATCCCCCAAACATAAAAATATGGGGGATCAAAGACTTTTAAACAGCAAAATTTGCATCTAGAGGTTGAATTTTAGGAACATGAAATTGCTCTGGGACGCTGAGGGAGATATCATGAGAGCCAGGGCAAGGTGCCAGCAGGAAACAGATGTTATAAATTTGATATTAGGAAAGTTTTCTTTCCCAAAAAAGTTGTCAAACCCTGGAGCAGGCTGCCCAGGGATGCGGTGGAGTCCTCATTCCTAGAGGGTTTTTTAAGACAGGAAGATGTGGCCCTGAGGGCAGCAACCTCACAACTTGACAGCACTAGGTTTATTCACAGAATTGCAGAATCATTTTGGGGGAAAGGACTCAGCCAGATTCTGGAGCTGGTGTTATCCTGAGATTGTAATCTCAAGGATCAATCTGATCTTGAAGACACTTGAGCTTGACCTCCCCTTTGGTGGAGCTGAAGAAGTTAAAATCTTAAATCAAGTTGGCACTGACCCAGGGTCTTGTTGAAATAGCAGGTGCTGCTTGTAAGGGCAGCTGCTACATCCTTGTAGCAGGATTTCTATTCCCCATTTCTTCTGAGTGCAGACACCACTGACTTGATGATCTTAAGGGCCTCTTCCAACCAAAATGGTTCTATGATTCTATGTGCCCAGGTCAAAAAAGTCACCATCACAACATCTTTTGGGATCCCCTATGAGGAGTAAATTCACAACATCCATGTCAATAGTTGGATTTAATGATCTTAAAGGTCTTTTCCAACCTAAATTATTCTGAGTCTAGGCCCAAATAAGTCACCAGCACAGCAGCCTTTATGATCCCCCAGAAGGAGCAAACCACATCAACAACAACTGAAAAAAAGTACAACTAGAATCATAGGATGGGTTGGAAGGGATCTTTAAGATCATCAAGTCCAAGGATTACTACGTTGATGGTGGCTACATGCAGAAGAAACTGGGGAATAAATGTCCTGTTGCTCTTCCCTTACCAGCAGCACCTGCTATTTCAACAAGCACCTTCGTCAATGGCAGACTGGTTTAATGTTGCAGCCTCTTCAGGTCCCCTCAAGGAGATCAAGCTTAGGTAAGACAACAGGAAATGGCCTGAACTGAGATTGAGTATCAAGAAAAAAAAAAATATTCAAAGAGCAGTTGAGCATTGGAATAGGCTGCCCAGAGAGGTTGTGGAGTCACCATTCCTGGAGGTGTTCATGAAATGTATGGACACGGTTTGATGGCCAGAGTGGTATTAGGTCAATGGTTGGACTCAATGATCTTAGAAGCCTTTCCCAACCAAAACAATTCTATGATTCTATCTAGTTCCAAGCCCACTGCCATGAGTGGGGGACATATTCCACTAGACCAAGTCAATGGTTTTGTTCAGTCTGGTCTTGAACACCACTGCAGTGTTCGAGAAGAGGCTACCTTGATAGTGTCTGTTTAATAAAAAGCTGATAGCATTAAAAGGAAGTCTAATCATCTGGGGGAGGGGGGGGGCAGGGGTTAATTAGCAAGAATAGTCATGTTATGACAGATGTTGCAAATCCCCAGCCAGATCCCTACCCACTAAAGCTTTGCAGTATTTTCCTGTTTTTCTCCTCTGGTAGATCCAAAAAGAGTACATTAATGGTTTCTAAAAAGGAACTACTGTCTGCACCTAGAAGAAATTGGGGAATAGGACTCCTGCTGCTCCACCCTTACAAGCAGCACCTGCTATTTCAACAAGACCCTGGGTCAATGCCAGCCTGGTTTAAGGTTGCAGCCTCCTCAGCTCCACTCAAGGAGGTCAAGCTCAAGTGACTTCAAGATCAGGTTGATCCTTGAGACTGCAATCTCAGGATTAAAAAGCAGCTCCAGAACCTGGTTGAGTTCTGCTTTTTGGGTGGGTTGATTTTTTATTTTTTTTTTCCAGTGGGATGGTTTTTTTATGTTGTTTTGGTTTGTTGGGTTTGTTAAGTTTTTTGGAGGGAGGGTGCTTTTGCAATTTTTTTTTTTCTTTTTTATAGACGTCTTTTAGGGAGTTGCTTTTTTAATGGATCTTTTTGGGAAGTTGTTTTTTTAATGGGGCTCTCTTTTGGGTTTTCGTTGTGGGGTTTTTGTTTATTTGTTTGTTTAGGTGCTGTTTATTTTTGCCAAAGGTGTGCAGAGAGGCAGCTCTCTGCTGAAGAACAAGTTTTGGAAATTATACAATTGCAAGAAGAGATCAGATTATAGGGTCAACCTACTACAGGTTTTATAAATTCAGCTCCCAGGGGACAAACCTAACGGAAGCCATGCTTAGACAGTCGCAACAGTTAACATTTAACTGTCTTTTCCTTGCTATAAGCAGCACTTTTTAAAGCCTCCTCCACTTCAGGAGCTCACATTGACACCCAAGGGATGCCCAGCAGGGTGGTGGCAGGCTGATGACAATCCCTGTTGGTTTCACCTCATTGTTACTAATTAAATGAGTGATGCTAGTGAAGCTATCGGCCCCATCTTGCACGCAGAGCCACTGCATCCACTTTCCTCATGGGTATATCCTGGGCTGAAGTATGCCAGGGAGCAACACCCACCTTGGTACCTCTGACAATGAGAGGAGGGATAGGTAATGCCTAGTTGAGTCATTTTACAGGCAAAAAAGGAGAAAAAGCCAAATCCAGGAAAGCTTGGTTAAAAGAAGCCTCTGGGAAGCTTCTAGGCTGAGGAATCAGAATATGGGACAGAGTGGATCTTAAGAGATGATGAGCTATGAGACAGTTCTGTAAGGTTTATGGATGAGCTACTGGACACATTTCTACTGCACATCACACATCAAACCCTTCCCCAGTCAACTCCATGCCATGACCTGACACCTCCAGCACGGTTTGCTAACTAACATGCACCTGCACCCCCACCCATGGGGATCACAATCCTCACAGAAGCAAGGCCTTGAGCAGCATGGTCTGGAGGAAGGTGTCCCTGCCCATGGTAGTGGGTTTAGAACTAGGTGATCTTTAAGGTCCCTTTCAATCCAAAGCATTATATGATTGTATAGACCCAATGTGGGCACCCTGCCCACGATGCATTCTCTGGGTGCTTTGGCCACCTGCACAAGCCCCGGCACCCCACCAACCGCATCTCACCTTCCGGGTGCTGCCGCTCTTCAGGGCTTGCAGGAGAACAAGATCACTGCCCTTGTCCCCTGGCCCACCACCATCCGGGCTCTCCTCCTCAGGTGGCATCATCTCCAGGGGTGCAGCATCCAAGGGTTGAAAGGGGTGGACCCACAACTGGAGATTGGAATCCCCTGCTTGACCTCACAGGGTGGCTCTGGGGCTTGGTGGCTACTCTGGTCCTCCTGTCCTAGCCTCACAAACTAGTAGTCCCCTCAGAAAGGGAGGATCAGAGCCCAGTCCTGTCCTGTCCTGAGTGGGGCCTTGAACCCCCAACAACACTCCCCTTAGCACCACCCCTGATGGAGGGGAAGGGGGTTAAACCCCACAGGTCCTTAGAGTTACCCTAGATGGGAGGGGAGAAGAACAAATCCCAGACACCCCACTTAGAGCTACCCGGGACAGAGGATGGGAGTGGGTTAAACTCCACAGACCCTTTTAGAGCTACCCCGGACGGGGAAGGGGGTGGATAAACTCCCGCAAACCGTCCTTATGGAACTGGTGAGGACACAACCCCCCACAACCCCCCCTCGCCAAACTTCTCCAGTCAGCGGTCACCCCTCTTAACCCCCTCCACAGCGATGCCCCAGCTAAGGGCAAGTCCCCCTACACCCCAATCCCCCTCCTGGAAGTTGAACGAAGCCACTGTCCCCTCCTACCTCAGCCCCGCTCACCCCTCGCTGCCCCCTCACGGCCCTGCATCCGAGGCGCTACCAGCCGGGAACGACCGGCGGCCGCGCGGGGGCATAAGCAGGGTGGAGGGGCGGGACGAAGGGCAACTATGACCAATAGAAGAAGGGAATGGAGCTGATGGGCGGCAATGATATCCAGTGGAAGAGTGGGAGGAGAGAGAGGAGAGGGGAGGGGGGCAGAGGAGGGGCGGGG
>VWZE01007040.1:0-12476 GCA_013396675.1 Eubucco bourcierii | reverse complement strand
GACGAATCTGCCGCCCATCAGAAGCCTCCTTTAACCGAGTGCTCCCCCGACCTCATCCGCACCTGGACGACACTCTCTTCAAACAGACGTCCAGCCCCCCTCCAGTCTGACGCCCCCGTAGCCACATCTGGATCACCCCACCTCCAATTAGACGTTTCCCTCCTATTTGGATGCTCACTCCCACATTCGCATGTGGACAACATCACCTCAAATCAGATCGCCCTATCCCAATCCGACAAATCCCTTTTCCCAGCGACATCTGTGCTCTCCCCACCCTATTCAGCTCCTACAATCCCCACATCCCTCTCCTGTGCTCCCCGTGCAACATCTGGGCTGCTGTGGTGGGAGCAACAAGGCAGCACCCATCTTACACTCCCCCACCTCAGCTATCTGCCTTCTGCTCCAGTGCTGTTCTCTAGGTAGCCCCTGTTGTGTGACACCTTGGGTGCATCAACCCCCTCCTCAAAAAACACCCCAACATCTGGATGGTGATAGCTGCCAGAGCAGCTCTGCAACACCTGGAGCTGCCCTGCCTTTGCCCTTCTATAGCTATCAGATGTTGCTCCTGTATGGAACATAATATAAATAAATTTTTTTTTTCTTCTTCTTTTTATTTTTTTTTTCCCCAGCCATATCCAGGCCAGTTTTCATGTGGACCTGGTTTCATTTTCATCATGAAGTTCATGAAATTATGTTTAGGTGTGGTGGATCCAAAGGGAAGCAGTTTTTCCTTTTTGAATCTTCAAGGATGGTGAGATCATCCTGGAGAAGGCCTCACAGAAGCATTAAGGTTGGAAAAGATCAAGTCGATGAAGACCAACCATTAACCCAGCACTGCTAAGTTCACCAATAAAACATTTCCCTTAGCACCATACCTACATGGGTTTTGAACACTTCCAGGGATGGGGACTCCACCACTGCCCTGGGCAACCTGAACCATGGCTGAACAACCCTTTCCATGAAGAAATTGTTCCTTATGTCCAACCTAACCTCCCTTGGTGCAACTTGAGGTCATTTCCTCTTCACTTGTTACTAGGGAGAAGAAACTGACACCCACCTGGCTCAAATCTCCTTTCAGAGACTTGTAGAGAGCCAGAAGGTCTTTCCTCAATCTCCTTTTCTCCAGGCTGAGCAATCCAAGATCTCTTAGCTGCTCCTCACCAGACCTCTTCTCTGGCTTCATTGTCTTTCTCTCGATGTGCTCCAGAAACTTAATGCCCTTCTTGGAGTGAAGAGCCCAAAACTAAACCCAGGATTCATCGTCACCAGTGCCCAGCATGTTCTCTCCTTCCTAAATTTCCCTGCCCAAAAGGAGTTGCTGGGCCAGATATCAAAATTTGCCCAGAGAGGTGGTGGAGTCTCCATCTCTGGAGACATTCAAAAGCCTCCTGGATGTGTTCCTGGGTGCTCTTCTCTAGGTGAACCTGCCTTGGACTCAGTGATCTCCACAAGTCCCTTCTGACCCCTACCCTTCTGTGATTACTGTTTAATCTATGGTGTCACCATTTGGTTTTCCCTAAGGATGAGCCAAATCCTGTTTTCTGGTTCAAGTTTCCCTACTGCAGAGCACTGGATGGAGCCATCCTGATCCTATCTCTGTCACCATGAAGATGGAATATATATTTTTAAACTATATTAAAATATTTAAAATTAATTTTATTAAGAAGTTTAACCCAAATAGTGCTTGGGCAGGATGAAGCTGATTTGGGTCAAGATGGGGTTCTTCCATCTCACCCATTACGCAAACATCATGTTTTCCCATCATGAACATCCCAGGTGATGTGGAAACCTTGGAAGAAACCTGCATCAAACATCAGGGTTAAATAAATCTGTGTGGAACCTCGGGTGAAAATGAAAGAAACTTAACTTTAAGCTGGTCCCAAGTGTGGCAGCAGGTGGCTGAGAGCACACAAGCCCCAGCATGATGTTGTCCTCTCCTGCTCCCTGCCCTGGGGCTAGCTCCCATCCCTTGACAACTTCTACTCATCCAGCAAGAAAGGTGGCTTGGATGCCTTTGCCTTGGCTGGTGCAACAAGGATCAAAGAGGCTTTCCCAGAGCCAGCCTTGCCTCCCAGGGCTTCCGCTCCCAGCCACAAACTGGGCGGCACCTTCCCAAGGGAACATGTGGCCCCGCTACTCAGCGTGGTTGGGGAATCTCAGTGTGGGGCAATGCATTGGTTATCCCGAAATCCAGCATTTTGAGGGGAAACATCATGTTTTGTAGAACCATAGGATGGGTTGGAAGAGATCTTCAAAGCTCATCTAGTCCATCCCCCCTTCAGTCAGCAGAGACATCTGCAACTAGAGCACATTGCTTGGAAGTCCAGACAACCTGACCTGGAATGGTTCCAGCAGTGAGGCATCTACCACCTTTTTGGGCAACCTGAGCCAGGATCTCACCACCTTCAATGAAAAAAATGCTTTCCTTCTCTCTAGTCTAAATCTCTTTTAGTTTCAAACCATCACACTTCATCCCATCACAATGGCCCCTGATAGAAAATCCCTCCCCATCTTTCCTGCATCCCCCTTTAAGTTCTGAAAGGCCAGCAGAAGGTTTCCCTGGAGCCTTCTTTTCTCGAGGCGGAACAACCCAAAGTCTGTCAGCCTGTCCTCACAACAGAGGGGTTTCAGCCCTCTAATCATTTCTGCATACTCCCCTAGCCCTGCTCCAACAGGTCAGCATCCTTCTTGTGCTCTTTCTTCACTCTCTGTGAAGTAGCAGCTTTTTTCTACCATGAGATCATTTGGAGCCTCATCTGTGTGGAGGTTCTTGATGGCAGTTGGGCCAGGTGAAAGCAATAGGCCCACATCCGTAAGCAAGGCTGCAGAGGGAGGGCGTGGGTGAGTGGTTCAGCATCAGAGTTATGGGTCATAGCACCTTGTGGGATCTGGTCTCTGCACTCAAGAGTCTAGGTTCATAGTTGTCTCCAGATCCAACTGTGGGGCTCTGATGGGTGAGGAACACCAGAGAAAGTCTGGATTTGGGGGGGCAGTTTAACCATCTCATCTTCCTTAGAAGGAAGATTTTCATACCCTTGGTTTATTGACTTCATTCTCCACCTGAGCCACACAAATCTTTTTTCATCTATCAGGTCTTCTGTGCCAAGAGGGTACTGGCTAGAGGTTCTTCTCAAATTAATCTTTTGGGCTAAAACTTCATCTCCTAGGCTGCACCTGGGGCTGGGAACCTCCAATCAGGCATGAGGGAGTCTTTAAATAAGCTGCCTGCAAAGGGGCATTGCCTTCAGTGAGGCAGCTGGGTAAGAGGTGAGGCCTTTTTCTGTCTGGGTGGCTTTGAGGGAGCATTTCACAGCAGCTGTAGGTGTTTGTGGCTTGGTAAAGTCTGGTCAAATCTGGAGGTTTTCAATGTATTTTTTGCTCCTTTAAAGGCTTGCAGTATGTCTCATGGTGTTTTGTAGCTTATCTTCTCTCTTTGGAAAGTGTGTGTACCCCCCCCCCCTTTTATTTTTTTTTTTTCTTTAGCTCAGTGGTTCAAGGCCCTTCATGGATGGGGAGCACCTTGGTGGTGTTTGAATTTAATCTTTATTGCATGCATCCTCTGAAAATTTGAGTTTCCAGGAGGAGCAGCAATCTGAGGGGTCTGGTTGCTTGAACCATGAGAAGGAGAGAAAACAGTCCAGCTGCCTTCTTTGGTGGGGACAAGAGCTAACTCAAGTTTTGTTCCTGTATGGTTTTGGGGTTTTGTTGTCGCTTGGTTGGGATTTTGTCGTTGTTGTTTTATTTTTGTTGTGCTTTGTTGTGTTCATTTTGTTGGCATTCTGGGTGTAATGATAACCTGGATAACATCCTGGGCTGCTCTAAGGGTGCAAATCCACCCTAACACAGAACCACCACCTATTTAGCTGGAGATGTGAGTTCATAGACTATTTAGGAGGAACAATTTCCTTTTTTTTCTCTTAGCAGCAATTCTAAGTGACTATCCCCAACCAAGCTCAAGTTGTCCATTTTGTGCTCTGCTTGTGTTCTTGTTGAAGTTGAGCTGATTTCCTGTGGGTATCTGCAGACCTCAGTGTAGGGCTGTAGAGCAAACCTCTACTGGGTTTTCTCCTCAGAGCAAAACTTGAGTGCTGCTGGCCATACTGTGTCTCCATCCTCTTGCAGTGGTTATCCTTGGGGATGCTGCCTTAACCTTGTGTCACATCTTGGAAACCTGGTGGATGACAGAGCCATGGAGTTCTCAAAGGCTGGTGGGGTTAAGAACAGCAGCAGCAGGTGGGTACTGTGAGGGATGATAGCAGGGTTTGGGTAGCCTCCATCATTATGTTATGAGTCTTGTTGCAGATGGTTCTGTTTGGCATCTCAGCCCTAAAATGGTCTGGTGAGAATTTCCTCCAAATTTACTTTTGACAGACTTTTTTTTTTTTCTCTTTTGGTTTTTCTTGGTGCTGCTGTACATGAGGGTTAGGCTGTGAGGCTTTAAGCCATGGCCTGTTTCCAGCACCAAGGGGTTTGCTGCACTATTTGCCTGCTTGATCTTGGTGGGACAAATTTGCTCTTGTCCTCAGGAAGCGAAAGAGTGAGTCAGGGAAGGACCAGGAGCTGCCAAAGGCACCTAGGAGAAAGGCTTTGAAGAAGGAGCCAGAGAAAACACCATGGATGGTCCAGGTACCAACAGCCCTCTGCATGCCTAGGCATTGGGATGACCCCTGTGATTGTCCCAGCTGCTTCATGGACATCAAGCCATGAACTTCTCTCTTATGTGGCTCTGTCTTGGTGCACAGACCTCTGTGGTAAAAGGAAAGAAGAAGAAATCACCCAAGGTCAACGAGAAACCACTGCAGGAAAATATCATCAGCAGGTAACTCCTTGGCTGGCTGGAGGCTGGTGAGAGCAGCCAGGGAGGAGATGGAAGCTGCAGGGTTGGTGTTCCCTGTCAGAGTTCTCCTAAGAACTGTACACAAGTCCCACATTCAACTTTCTTTTTGGGCTGCTCTGGTTATCAAAAATTATTTTTAACTGGAAAGAAAAATGCTTTCCTTCTGTGTCTCCTTTTTGGCCAAGAAGCTCCCTAAAGCAAGAGGCTGCAGAAGGGCAAGGTCTCAGCTCAAGCCTACAGGATGAGATCCAAGCAGGGGAGAGAGCTGCATCTGGATTGGTATGTGGTGGTCCTTCTGTCAAAGGCATAAAAAGCACTCCCATGGTTTGTTCTCAAGGGAGCTGTGAGCATGGTGCCACAGAATGGTGGGGGTTGGAAGGGATATCTGGAGATCATGTAGTCCAACCCCTCTGCCAGGGCAGGTTCAGAGCTCGTGGTTGTGTGCAAGCTCCTGAAAGGGCTCTTTTGAACATCTCGAATTAAAGAGTAAATTGTCTGAAGCTCATGTCTGTGGCATTGGGGTTGAATCACATTTTGATGTTGGATCAAGAGTAACATAAAGTATCAGGACAGAATCATAGAATGGCTTAGGTTTGGAGCGTACTTCAAATATCATCTAGTCCAACCCTGCTGACTGCAGAAGGGACATCTGCAACTACAGCGAGTTGTGCAGAGCCCTAGACAACCTGCCCTGAAATGGTTTCAGAGATGGGGCATCTATCCACTATTCTTGGTATCCTGGGTTGGGGTTTCACCACCACCAGTTTTAAAAAGTGTTTTCCTCCATTCTAGTTTAACTCTCCCTCTTTTTGCCTAAAACCATCACCCCTTGTCTTGTCAGAACAGGGCTTGATAAAAAAATCAGTCCCCAGATTTCTTACCATCCCCTATATGTACTGAAAAGCCACCAGAATGTCTCCATGGAGTCCTCTCTTCTTCAGGCTGATCAGTACTAACTCCCTCAGCCTGGCTTCACAGCAGAGCCCTTCCAGCCCTCCCCTCATTTCTATGTCCTACTCAGGCCCTGCTCCAACAGGTCCATATTTCTGCTGTGCTGAGGACTCCAGAGCTGACCCCAGCACTGCAGGTGGGGTCAGAGCAGAGGGGCAGAATCCTCTCCCCCCACCTGCTGCCCACACTGCTGGGGATCAGCCCAGGATGTGATTGACTTCTTGGACTGTGAGAACCCATTTCCAACTCGCATCTAAGTTTTTCATCTGCCAACACCCCCAAATCCTTCTCTGAAGAGCTGTTTTCATGGTGACTCCACTTCCCAAGCACAAGATTGACATTGATCTCATCCTGACAACAACCCTTCCTGAGGCACTTGATCTTCATTGCTGTACTTGGATGATGGAGAGCACAGACCCTGGCAGAGATGCTTTTCCCCTTCGCTATGGCAAGCCTCTATCCCTCTTGCAAAATCCAGTTTCTGAAACATCAGCAAACTTTCCTGAATTGATGAAACCTGAATTGCAACCTTGAAACCTTTCAAAGCTTCCTGGAGGTAGATGTCTTGGTGTTCCAAATATAAGTACCAGGCATTTGCATGCAGGAGTTTTCTGGGGGAAGTCATAGCTGCCTGCCCTTGACTTGACCATCCTGACTTCTGATGGTGGCTGAAGGATTGTGAATAGGAGAGAGGGCATATTCCCAGAGAACCAAAGTCTTTATTTGCCACAACCAACCTATAATTACCTTATTTTTTTCCCTCTTAATGAATTAACCCAGAAGCTTCCCAGCACCAACTTTCAAGAAACATCCCTCTGTGGTTTTGGCCTCCTTTTGAAAGCCTTTGAAAGAGAAACTTGGGGAAGTTGGAATTTTTAACGAGAACCTTGATACTTGGCAAACATCAGGTGAAGCTGGGATGGGTTTCAGGGATGGGTTACATGGTTGGATGTAGCCTTGCATGGCCAGCAGCAGCAGAACTTGGCTTTGGCTTTGAAAACAAGCATGCAGTATGATAGTGTTTTTGGAGGCCACTGTGGGTTATCCCCTGGGGCATGGAGTCCCCACTGAGCTCATTTTCATAGGATCATGGCATGGATCAGGTTGGAAGGGATCCTCAAAAGCCATCTTTTCCAACCCTCCTGCAGTGAGCAGCTTTCTTCTAGGTCCTGCCCTCATTTTCCTTATGCTTTGCTTTTTCTTCCTCCTTGCCCTCTGTTCACCTTTGTTTGATTTCCCACCCTGTGACTTTGTCCCTCACCTCTCCTTCCCCTTGCCATCTGCTACAAGGGTCCTTTTAATCTTGTGAGAACTAAACTGTTGTGGTTGCACATAAGCTACTATGTGATGTGCCTTTGTGGTGGGGCCTCTTATTCCTTCTGCTGTTCTGAACAAGTGTCCCTGGTAGCAGCAACTCATCTAATATGGATGACAGTTGAGGAAAGGTGGTAGTTTTCACAAGTTTGCTTCTCAGTGTTGTTGGAAGTTCCTAACCCCGTAACACCTCACAGATCTCCTTGTGGTTGGACGAGCTTACCATTTTCTAGCTAGGTTTCTAGCTAGGGTGGTTAATGAAGGGCAAGGTGATGTCAATGCAACATAGATATTGTGGCCTAGCTGGGTAGGTGCTCAGGGGTGACGCTTCTGTTGGGGTACCTGTGCCAGCTAACCTCTTCCAGGTAAACACTGTTAATATCTTCCAGGAAGACACTGAATCAACACTCTACCAAGGCTCATCAGTGCTGCCAAAAAACACTTCAAGGTAAGTTTGNCCCCCCCACCCCCTCCCAAAAAAAAAAACCTGGAAATTTGTCCACTGTTTCCTTGCCAGGGCGTTGCACTGCCCTGCTTTTTCCTCCTGAGCCCACCCTGCTGCTGTTACCTCCACTGGGCATTTTAGATGTGGCCTGGTGCCTTCAGTGACCTTAAAGCTTGCACAAAACATCACAAATGGAATTTGAAGCCACATCCTTGGATTTGAGGGTAGAGAGGGAAGCTTTTGGCCCCATCCAACCTCCCCAATGATGCTGGAGTCAGCAGAGCATGATCACTCAGATGCACATACCTACATAAATAGGCAGGTAGGCTGTGGGGAAATGCTGGTGGGCACATCTAACCTCCCAAAGCCTGGGAAAAGGGTGTTTCATTCTCCCATCCCATGCTAGATCTGGACAGAGATAGGAAGCTTGAATTCATAAAGTTGTCCCTTAGCAGGCTAATCCACTCTGGTCTTAGAGGCAGGGGCTTTCATGTCCAGTGAGAGGCCTCTAATAAGACCTGCTGGGGAAGGAACCGAGCCCCAAAGGTGGCAGGACTTTGCCTTCTGAGTCATGAATCTGGTGGTGCTTGTCTGCTAATGAGATTGGAAGGGCTGAGCATGTTTTGCAGGGCTGTTTGCCCTAATGAGTTTAGCGGGGATTGTGTAACGTGTTCTCCAGCTGCCTGGAAAAATCATCCTGCCTTTGTTTTTTGGGAACTTGCTGTCTCCATCCAAAACAGAATCAAAGACTTTTCTCGCTCTGAGGTCCCACCACCTGGTAACAAGCACCAACCTAAAAGAATTTTGAGAAATGGACCCAAAAATCTCCCTTTGCCTCTGTAGGATGTTTCGGCTAAAAGCAGAGGTTGAGATTCTGCTCTTTTTGTGCTCTCCTGGATAATCAGGAGAGATGTTGCTGTCCTCCTAGGGTGGAAGAACCTGGAGGTTCCCAGTTCATTCCTGGATAGTATCAGGGGAGGTCGCTGTGCTTACAAACTGTGGAGATGCAAACCCAATCTAGAATGTCACATCCTGCACTGGAATCATAACTGCTCCATGAACATTCCAGACATGGGGAAGAGTGGCTGGAAACTGCCTTGTGGAAAAGGACCTGAGGGTGTTAGATCTGAGTAATCATGAACCAGCAGTGTGTCCAGG
The DNA here is from genome assembly GCA_013396675.1 of Eubucco bourcierii. Taxonomy (NCBI): domain Eukaryota; kingdom Metazoa; phylum Chordata; class Aves; order Piciformes; family Ramphastidae; genus Eubucco; species Eubucco bourcierii. The sequence goes on along the minus strand of VWZE01007040.1, from coordinate 3,771 downwards.
CAGTTATGATAGCCACCAGCATCCTGGCTTTGATCAGCATGAGTGTGGCCATTTAGGACCTGAGCAGGAATTGTCCCTCTGTACTGGGCAGTGATGGGGCCACACATTGAATCCTGTGTTCAGTTTTGGGCCCTTCAAGAAGGACATTGAGATGCTGAAGTATGTCCAGAGGACAATGAAGCTGGTGCAGGGTCAGGAGAACAGGTCTTGTGAGGAGCAGCTGGGGGACCTGGAGTTTTTCAGCCTGGAGAAAAGGCACCTGAGGGGAGACCACCTTACACTTTACAATTCCCTGAAAGGAGTCTGGGGGCAGGTGGAATTGTTCTCTTCCACCAGGTGAAAAGTGAGAGGACAAGAGGAAATGGCCTCAAGTTGTTCCAGGAGAGGCTTAGGTGGACATTAGGGGAAATCTCCACCCTATGGCTGATGGTGGAGGTCGTGGATTCAGACACACCTTGTCCTCCAGGTTGTGACAACAATGAGGCCATGTCCTTTCCTGTTGTACCAATGCTTGGATTGCCTTCTTGGAAGGGGAGTGGCAGAGGCTGTCTCCACAGTCCCATCACAAGATCCCCTTCCACCAGTGTGTTCACAATGCCATCCATGGAGTAGAAGTGTTCAGTTGGTGCTGCCAAATCCTGCAAATCTGCCCCTTCTCACCCCAGATGTGTCTCTGGAAATGCTTCCTTGAGGCTTCCCACAGTCTCCAGGCCAAATGGGGAAGCTCATTTGAGCTTCCTCATCCCATAATCTGCAACCTGTTTCTAGAAATGCTGCTTTGGAGTATTTCCATGTGTCGCAGTATACAAGATCTTGCACTTGGAGGGAAAGGAGAACTTGTTTTGGGAGCAATCCATTTATTTTCCATGTAAGCAGAGGTTGGTGCTCACAAATAGGTGAGAAGTGGCTTTGCTTCTCTTGTAGACCACAGTGCAAACCCCACACAGCAGGACTCACAACAGGACAGCAGCTTTCAGAGACCAAGGCTGGAGCTGGGGTAGGAAACCCATGGGGATTCACCATCCCCAGACCAAATCCTGTACAGACCACCTCCTTTGTGCCCTCTGGAATAATCACTTTCCTCTTCCAGCTTCAACCCTTATGGCTGTTTCCCACAGGTCCCAAAGTCGAGCAATGGCATTTCTGGTATGGCTGGATCCTCCTCTGGGGATCCTGGAGCTTTGGAATTGGATGTAGGAATTGTTACAGCAAGGGAAAATGAGAAGGAGCTGGACCTCTTTGTCCCAAAGCAGCAAGGTGATGCTCAAGACTCAAAAGAGAAAAGGGAGAAGACACAAAAGAAAAAGGAATTGGTGAGAAAGAGAGGGAGGGGGAAGGGGAAGGGTGGATTTGAGGAAAACCATGGAGATGTGTTTAAGGACACCGAGGAAATGGGGGCTGATGGTGATGCCAAGAGCAGGGCAGGAGAACAGGGCAGAGTCAAGCAAAAGAGCAGCAACAGTATCCAGGGTGATGGGAAGGAAGAGCAGGAGAAGGGGAAAGCAGAGATGCACAAAAAGGTGAAAATGAAGGGGATGGAGGAGATGAGGAAGAAAAAGAAAGTAAAGAAGGAAAAAATGTTGGAAGAGAGGCAAGAACTGGAGAACACAAGCGAAAAAGGAGTTGGAGATGAATTGGAGGAGAGAGATGGGGTGGTGAGGGGAAATGAGGGTGGAGTAAAGGAGGAAGGTGACATGGATGAGAAAGGAGATGAAGGATGGAGGGAGACCCAGAGTGCACAGGTTGGGCAGGAGGCGGAGGAGGACGAGGTGAAGGGAGATGTGTCAGAGAATGAGAGAATGCAAAAAATCAAAGAAAAAAAGCCAAAAGATAAACCAGAAGGGAAAAAGAGCAAAGAGAAGAGTAAAGAGGAGGCCCCACAGAAAACTCGGAAAAGGAAATCTAAGGAAGGACAAGAAGAAAAAAACAACAAAAAGGTTAAAAAGGAGACGAAAGAGGAAGAAAAGAAGGAGATGGAAAACAAGTGGAAGTGGTGAGTGTCCTGCAGGCCTTTGGCCTGTGGGTAAGTCTAACTTTAATGCAACTGGGGATTTAATTTTATTTCTTAAAGTAAAACTGTAAAAATGCCTTTTTTTTTTTTTTTTTTATTGCTGTTTTTAGCTGCTTTATATTTTCTAAGCCTTGAATTTGCAGTCTTGGCTGGCGGGAGGGGATGATAACAGGCTCTGCATCACAGAATCATAGAATTCACCAGGTTGGAAGGAGCCCTCAAAGGTCACCATGTCCAACCCCCTGCAGTGACACCCCCTCAACTAAATCATTTTGTTCAGGGCCCTAACACGTGATCTTGAATGTTTCCAGGCGTGGGTCCTCAACCACGGCTCTGGGCAACCTGTTCCAGTGTTTCACTGCTCTCATTGTAACACACAATAACATTTGTATAATAGGTTTTTTTAATTTGTCTAAGAGTATATATTACGTATGTTCTGCCTAAACTGGCTTTACTGGTACCCAACTGATGAAGGGAGATGCTCATGACTGGTAGAAGACATAACCCCCACAACATAGCAGATTCCAAGTCGTTGAAGAGAAAAAGGTGCACCAGTTTTGGGGTGATCCAGGCAAGATTTATTTTTTTTTTTTCACAGGAGAGCATGAGGAGAGGATGGATGAGTGAAGCTGATGGATAGTTTGGGTTGGAAGGAACCTTTAAAGGTCAACAGGGACATCCCCCATTAGATCAGTTTGCTCAGACCCCTACCAAGCCTGACCTTGAATGTCTCCAGGGATAGGGCCTCAACCATATCTCTGAGCAACCTTTTCTAGTGTTCCACCATCTTCATAGTAAAGAACTTCTTCCTAGTGGCCACATGCTGTATTCCTTGGCAAGGTGGTAGGAAGTGGTGGCTTTAACCACTTGGTGTCACTCTCTTCCCATAGCACCCCAGTGTCTGGGATAGACACACAGAATGGTGAAGGTTGGAAGGGACCCCTGCAGATCATCTAGTCCAACCACCCTGCTAAAAAAGGGTCATTTAGAGTAAACCACCCAGGACCGTGTCCAGGAGGATTTTGAATGCCTCTAGAGAAGCACTCCACAATTTCTTTGGGCAACCTGGTCCAGTGCTCGAGCGACCACGGGCCTGGATGCTTTGGAGCTCATTCCAACTTGAGCTGTGAGGAACTGCCGGGATGCAGGAATGTCCGCTAGTACCTGCACCTTGGGGACAGCATTTGCAGGGCACTAAGTGGCGTGAGAAGTGGGGCTAAGAAGGTTTATTTTTTTGCCGAGTAATGTCGTATTTGGGGGTCTGCGGCTTGGCACGGAGGGAAGAGGGTGGTACACAGCTTGATTTTTCAGCGAGTTTATCCCCAAACCTCATCCAGGACTACATTTCCCATAAGACTTTGCTGCCTGGGCACATGGGAAGTGTCACAACCTGGACTGCGTAGGCACGGCGGTGGCTCCTCATGGCAATGCCTCGGGTACCGCCAATACGCACTGGTGGGTAGCAAAGCGCTGGAGCAGGATGCTTCGGGTGAGCTGGAGATCACTCAGCCTCACCGGTGGTCGGGGACATGTACCAGCGTCTCACCTCCTCGCTGCTTGGTCGGAGGGTCCCTCCCTCCCAGCTCACGCCCATTTCCCTGTGGTCAGGTTTGGGAGGCTGCAGGAGGTAAGTGTGGAGATGCTTTGCCAGCATCGGGAACCGTGGTGTGAAGGGGCAGGAGAGTTTGAGCTCTTGGGCTGTCCTTCAAATCACCTCTGAAATGGTTTCGGAAGAGATTTCTGTAGCGTATTGAGGTTTT
>VWZE01007039.1:396614-453745 GCA_013396675.1 Eubucco bourcierii | reverse complement strand
CCCCCCCCCCCCCCCCCTTTTTTTTTTCCTTCCTGTTAGTACACTACACTTACTCGATTTGCTAACGTTGCATTTATGCTTTTCCAGTCTTTTGATGCCTAACTCTTCTCAATGGTCTTGCAGAGAGTGATTCTACAGGTTTTCAGATTGTCCTTTAAATATTTCTGGAAGAGGTTCATCAAGTCCCAAAGTTTTGCAAATATGCAATGTAGACATTACTATTAACTTTTCCTTCTATGTTCTGGGCTGATACTTTACTGCTTTTTTATTACTACTAATTACTATTAGGTAACTTCATAATTCCATCTAATTTTTTTTAATGAAGACTGATGCAAAACTGTGAAACATTTTACCTTTTTGAACATCACCTATCACTATTTCCCCCAACTCATTACCACATTAATATTTTGCCCGATCTTTTTCTGACTATGAATGCATTTAGCTGACTTTTGTATATCACAGATTTTTATGTTCTAATTAGTTATCTTTCTATTTTACAAGTTAGTGGTGTGAATAGATTGAGGCTGTTTTCTCAAAGAGGAGATACTGGTATAATTTAAAGATACTAAGAACTAAGTAATAATAATTTTTATTGATCATTCATTACAGTGGTGGACTGTGTAAAACATAGTTAATCATCTGCACTTTATTTATAGTTGGAGTTTTTGTGATTTAAGCTTCCACTCATTAATTGTCTCCTGCATATTTCCTATGCTAGATTAACTGCCAGGCTTGCCTTTGTGTGAATGTACTTGTGAGCTATGATCATGTCATCTTTCAATCTGCATTTCACCTCTAAGAAATCTCCTTGCAAAAGGCTACCTCAAACAACAAATCCGTGAACCTACCTTGCTTTATTCACTGCTCTCTATTGACATATGCCCTAGAATAACTCAGTGCTATGATGATGGCTAAAAGAGTGGTCAAGGTGGTGAAATGTGAACATAAGGGATAAAGAAGAACTGAGCAAGTAGCGTATGAGGTTAGGAGATAAGTAGTGCTAAAAATATTAAATGGAAAGATAGGAGAGGAGTGAGACAGTGGCATTTCCCATGCTTGGACTAAATGAAGATTATAAAGACAATTTTTTTTTCTAATTTTTTATTTTTGACTATTTGGCTAGCCTGGATTTTGGATTATGTAGGTACTCCTTGTGCAAAATTTTAGATTGCATTAACATCCCAAAGAAGTTTTTCAAAATAACTGTTTACTGGGTTTTTTTTAGTTAATATTCAGAGGGCGAATGACCCTGTCTGCACTTAAGTTCTGTGTGTGTGCTTTAATAAAAAAATCACAGAATCATAGAATGGTTTAGGTTGGAAGGGACCTCAAAGACCATCCAGTTCCAACCCTCCACCATAGGCAGGGACACCTCCCACTAGAACAGGTCACTCAAGACCTCATCCAACCAAAGATATGGTAAGCAAGCTCATAGATATAGATGACAAGCATTAAAAATAGCATAAACCAAGCCTGAAAGATAAGTTATTGAAAAATACGATGATATGATTTAAAAGGAATTCCTTTCATGTGTCCCTAAAACATTCCTTCTGGTATATACATTTAGGCATTGTGTATAATCCATATGATGACAACTTTGATCTCAGGTAAATTTAGAAAAAATAGGAGGCACTAATTCAAGACCAGGTACATATTAAAAAACCAAAATAAGTCACCTTCCCTGACTTCTTATTTATTATTAATTTCACAGTTCATCTCCAGTGGAGTGATAATTCAAGCTATCTATATTTGAGTTAAAATCTTGAGTTGCCTCACCTGTAATGTGAGTAGTCATATTGCAAAAATGGAGTGGGAACTACATAGGAGTGTTGGATTTGTAATATAGTACAACTCCCATCAGCCCCTCGAAGTACTTGGGACTCCAAGTGCACTACTAAGTTAATCAGAATGTTCAGCTGTTGTTATTTTCCTACTGGTGAGTTCTTCCGAATTTAAAGCTGTATTTAACCTGAGGTAGAAACTTATCTATGTACATGAGAATGGAGTTCTCAGTGAGGTATAACTCTTGTAATACAAGCTAGTGTGGGACTGAAGACAAGAGCCACTGAAAACAACAGCCAAGTACTTCAGTAATACTTCCATTTGCCCTTGATTTCTCTTTTACTTTATTCTACCATCAACATTCTTTGTACAATAAAACATATAATCAAAGCAGGGAGCTAAGATAAAAACGAAAACAGGCACTAGAATCTTCACTTTGGGTTGATTTTTTTTTTTTTTTAATAACAAGCTTAGTCTTTGATCATTTCCTATTTGATCAAAGAGTGCTTTGATGCCATTTGAAGAAGTAATGAACTATGGGAATAAAGATATAGAATTTGATTCACATTTTCATCTGAAGAAAAAAAGTGAGAGAACTGTACTGGTAGTTTGCAGTAGATATCTAAAGATGTAGAGGTAATTGGGGAAAAAAACAATATAAGAATATAATCTAGCTACAAATGAGTAAAAAGAAATATATATATATATATGTAGTGTGTTTCTTCTAGAAAACTGTCAGTTGAACAGCAATAAATGTCTGCAGCTCGGAAAGAAATGTATACTTGAGTATCAAATCACAAAATGTATTGCAGGTCTGTGTCTGAACAGTATTTACAGCTGAGGGAGTTGGGGAGCTTTAGTGTGGAGAGGAGGAGACTGAGGGATGACCTCATTAATGTTCATAAATATGCAAAGGGTGAATACCAAGAGGACAGAGCCAGGTTCTTCTTGGTGATGCTCAATAACAGAACAAGGAACAATCGGTGGAAGCTGAGGCATAGGAAGTTCTATGTAAACATGAGGAAAAAAAACATTTTCACTGTGAGGGTGACAGAACACTAGAACAGGTTGCCCAGGGTGGTTGTGCAGTCTCTCCCTCTGGAGATATTCAAGACCCACCTGGATGTGCTCCAGTGTGATCTGCTCTAGGTGATCCTGTTCTGGCAGGGGGTTGGACTGAGAGGTCTTTTGAGTTTATTATAAAGAATTCTAGAAAGAAAGGAAGGAAACGCTATGGAAAGGCAAGTCTGTTTTTAGCCTTCTATATTGTTTGTGGAGTGGCGTACTGAGGTGGGGATTTTTGTAGATTGTTTGCTTGTTTGTTTGTTGAAGTGAAAATTGATAGAAATGCCTTAGGTAAAGTTCAAACTTCTTTTCAAAATCATCAAAACGAAAGTTAATTTGCTTCTGTCAGTAAATACACCTAATCAGGCATGGAGAAAGAAAAATTAGATTTGTGCTGAACAAACAAGAGCAAATTTGAGAAACAAAGTCCAAACAAGTAAAAGAGACAATCGGCTCTTGAACATACAGAGGACTTGGACAGAGGTCAGAAAAAATATACCCTAAGGAAGGAGGAGAAAGATGTTGCGTATTTTGGGGAGGATGGAGTGGAAAACTTACTTTTGTTGTCCTAGTAGTGCATGGAACACACAGGGCTCAAAATAAACAGGACTTGTACACCATCTGCCCTCAGAAAACAAATTATTTGAAGGCACCTGAGATGATGACTGAGTATTTTTCAGGCCTTTCAGGTCTTCTCCTCAAAATATTACTTGATTTTCCTAACTCACTGAAGTGATCTTTAGTATCCTAATGGTCTAGGATGCTAAAGTAGAGAGTCCATGGTATACTGGGAAAATTCCAGAAAAATGGAAAAGCAATTTTTGAAAATAAAAACTGTAAGATGAACTAGAATATATGAAGTTGACTCACTCTAGATCCACATGGGCACCTTAAGAAAAAAGAAGGTTATAATATGCACAAATATGAAGTAAAGCATTTGAGAATAAGAGTCACTGAACATTTTAGAGTAAAGCAAGCTGCAACTCTGAGAAAACTCCAGGATCTATTAAGGTAAGGGGATGAAAGAAAATCACAATACAGGGCTAAGGCTAGAAGTGTTAATATTATTCTCACATGTGAAAAATGAATGGGAGTGAGAAGCTGTTATCCATCTGTCTGCAATACTGGTAAAATCAGGAGTGGACTATTGCATTCTATCTATTTCTTAGTTTTTAAATTGATATTTTAGCTGAATAAACCTCCCTACTACAGCTGTTTAAAGGGATAGAACAAAATGTCTGTTGTGAAGGGAGATCAGTCTAGGGAATGATACAGAGTTTGAAGTTCAATCCATATTAATTTTGAAATTAGCTAATAATTCATGGTATATTGCTGTGTATATCATCTTTCAGAATTTAAATCATTTTCCTTTATTTGGCTCACTTCTACTTTCAAAAGTATTACAATAACCTCTGTTTGTATTCACTAATAAAGACTGTGTATATCTTTAAACTTCTGTTCTCTCTGGTTTGAATGTTTTTTGTTTGGATTTTTTTTTTTTTCTTCCATGGCTTTGTCTTTGAAGGTAGTACTCTAATTTCTTTTCAGGTTTGCTTTTCTGTTGTCATAGATTTGATCTAAAACTGCTCAAACTGATTTCTGGTTTGGCTATACTTGTTAAAGAGTGTACTTTCTTTTTTTGTTTTGTAGTTTAAAAAACAAAGCAAAACAAAACAGGAAACCCCCAGAAATCAGGCAGCCAGTCTCAGGGAATACAAAATAAAGAAAACAGTCAACAGCAAGTGTAACATTATCCATTTAAACAGGTCTGTCTTCCTATAAATATTTGTTATGTTAGTATAATACTCCAAAAAAGATACAGTAACTACTTCTAAAGTTTATATACAAACCTATAGTTTATATACAAAAAAGTCTTTTAGAAAAACCCCACAACCACCTGACATTTGAAGTGGTAAAGAAAATTCCAATAAAACTGGAAAGGACCTTCTGGAAAGAGATTATTTTTTTTCCCATGGAAAATTATTAAATAATATAGTTAAAATTAAAATTATAGGAAGGTATAAAACGTGTAGATTTTAGCTTGAAGTACAAATACAGTCCCATAGACATAGACTGTATATCATTGAGGTTTTTTGATAGAAGCAGCAGTATGGAGGATACCCTTAGCTTTGATGCAAATCCTGTCAGAATTCATTTATAGTTACTTCAAAGGATTCAGGCTAGACTGTAAGGTTCTGGTCTCCATCAGACCTGCACTGATAAAAGAAAAACTTACCCTAGGTAGATCACTTCCTGAAGCAAAAGACACCTAAGACATTCTGACCCAAAGAAACCTGCTGAAAGCCAAAAAATAATGAATTCATGAAACCAGTCACACATGCAGGTGTAGAAAATTAATTTTCTTGCCAAAATAATTGTGGTTTTGAGAACAGCTCATGTTTTGGATGGAGTCATGTACCTCCAAATTATTTACTGTTATGTTCTGGGCACTTAAAATTGAATAAAAAGAATGTTCATATCCCCATATACATCTGCTAGATTGCTTTTATGTCTCTTTTTAGTGATACAGAAGAAAGGAAAAAAAAAAACATTCTCCACACTCTTATTTCAATATTTTTTTTCCATGTAGAAACTCATTACTTTTCCTATAACACAGAAAATCAGTGTTTTGATTTTTGTGAATGCCTCAAACTCTCAGTCCTGTCACTGTACTTGCAGTTGATGGTGACTCCTCCACCTCCCTGGACAACCTGTTCCAATGCCAATCACTCCTTCTGTGAAGAATTTCTTCCTTATGTCCAACCTAAACCTGCCCTGCCACAGCTTGAGGCTGTGTCCTCTTGTCACTGGGTGCCTGGCAGAAGGGACCAACCCCAGCCTGGTTACAACCTCCTTTCAGGTAGTCGTAGAGAGCAATGAGGTCTTCCCTGAACCTCCTCTTCTCCAGGCTGAACAACCCCAGCTCCCTCAGCTGCTCCTTGTGGGGCTGTGCCTCAGTCCTCTTGCCAGCCTTGGTGCCCTTCTCTGGACACGTTCAAGCACCTCAACAACTTTCTTAAATTGAGAGGCCCAGAACTGAACACAGTACTCATGGTGTGGCCTAACCAGCGCTGAGTACAGAGGCAGAATGACTTTCCTGGTCCTGCTGGCCATGCTATTCCTGATCCAGGCCAGGATGCCATTGGTCTTCTTGGCCACCTGGGCACACTGCTGGCTCATGTTCAGTTGCCTCTCAACCAGTACCCTCAGGTCCCTCTCTGCCTGGCAGCTCTCTAGCAGAAAAGTCCTAATGCATTCTGAATGAAAATATGTTTAATTCAGCACACTGTATCACAGTAACAAGTACCACTGGTATGAAAATTCTACAGTTTTTTTGTTAATCATGTGTTTGAGTCTGAGAAATCACTGACTAGTTCCTTGAAGGTGAGCCAGTCAGATACAGAAACATATTTCCACAATTAACCGTAGAAGCAAATAAGTATGATCCTTTCCAGGCTGGTTCAGTATCTCTGCTGCTATTGATAGTGGATATGGCATGAGAAAAATAAATTAAGCTAAAAGTTCTGAAGGTTGTAAAATAGATTATCTGCCTCCTGGGCTGAAACAGAAAATCTAAGTTTTTTTAGCCCCTGTATTAATAAACTATCTAGGAGTATCACACCTGTTTATATTTGAAGAAAAATCCTGCTCCAGCAATAAGAAAAGCACTAAATAAGATTGAGCACATGATGAGGTGTTTGAGACCCCGATATGCTGATTTTAAGAGTTTAGATGAGACATATAATAGATTGTGTGATTCTGCTGTAAACAAAACTAAATGGGCTCACAAAAAATGTCCTCTATGTCCTGTACATTCCAGGTTTTAGAGGTGCAGGCTTCTTCATATTTATTTAAGAAAAAAATCATCATAGAATAATAGAATGATTTTGGGTTGGAAAGAACCTTGAAGATCACTTAGTTCCAATCACTCTGTCATGAACTGGGCTGCTCAAAGCCTCATTCAACCTGGCCTTGAATGCTTTCAAGGAATAAGCATCCATAACTTCTCCGAGTAACATGTTCTGGTGTTTCACCACCTTCACGGTAAAGAATTTTTTTGTGGTACCCTCTTTCATTTTAAAACTCTTGTTGTTCCTCCTATCAGTACACTCCCTGATAAGGAATGGCTGTGGCTTATTCATGTAAACAGATGTAAGGAGGTTCGTTCTGAACAGGACACTTCAAAGAATCTCTACAGAGCATTAAACAACTGAGTTATCCTTCCTTCCTGTCCCTTTGCCCTTACTACACAGTTGGATGGAGAAATCAAGATGAAATAGTAAAACCAGAGCAGTAAGAAAAGGTAACAAGCTGAGAAAAATTGCAGGTTAATTCCACCAACCTTGGATTTTTAAAAAGAATTGTGCCCTTACATAATTGTCTCCCTGTTCTGTTCCCATGGCAGTATAGCTTTTTGCTGTCTCTTTCTACTGATTGCCAGGAACTTTCAAACCTGACCTTGATAAGTGAATCTTGGTAACAGAAATTTAGTCTTTAGAACTGGAAACCACATACTTCCGTCTGTTACGTATTGTGCGCACACATAGATGAATCACAGTAAAAATAATTCAAACATTTTTAAAGATGTTTGTAATTTGAAGCTCAGATTGGCTATGGTGTAATTGTAATTACGTCTCCTTCATAAAGAAAACACCCAAATGGGCTAACCATCTACACTCCATATGGCACACATTTCCTTCGCTCTGCATCCCACTGTGCTCACAGTCTAATCCATATGGACCTTACTTAATTGGTTTACTATTTCTGCAACATTTGCTATCTCTGTTCATAGCTTTCTATCAAACATCTACTTATCATTGACATAATGCATTATTATGTGATAATTGTTTAGATTGTTGGAAATGCGAAAGCATTAATTTCTTTGTGAACCGATCAGTGCTGTGGCTTTGATCTGTATGAGTGCTCTACTTCACAAAGATGTGCAGTCTCAGGCAACTTATGCATAATTAGTGTGCATTTACATGTTCAAGCAGAGAGCTCCAAGATATGCAAGCAACAAAAGAGAGGCCCAGGAACCTGGAGGAAGGTTGTGAATGTACATGTATTTCTCTATGTCTGAACAGGGTAAAGAATTTAAACGGAGCTCTGGAGTTGCTAGTGTGACAACTGCAAGTTCACAGCTGAGAGACACAAAGGACAAAGAGAAGGTGAGTGTTACTCTGCTGATTGATTTCCAAGGTAAAGTAGCAGTGCCTATAGACTGTGAGCTGAATGCATCTGATGAGACACTGAGGCCAGTAGCAGGCATACAGCTGCTAATTCCAGGGCCTAGAAATTCCTAGTTTTAACTGAATCTATGCATCAAAAAACCCCACATGGACAGTTCATTTAATACTGACACAATGGATAGCAATGATACCCAAATCATATCATGGTAGTGTTCCTAAGAAAAGGGTACAGCTCTAACATATGATGTTACCCAGTTGTTTCAAATTTTACATTCAGTTCTGATTGTCTTCTCTTCAAAAAGATTAAGCAAGAGGATATAGTGTATGATTAAATACTGCAGGAAAGTGATGGACAGATGGAAAATACAAAATATGGAAAAAAGAGACAGGTAGATTTTTCAGTAATGAATATATGATAGAGATGCAAACCACACACAAAAAAACCCACAAAGAACAAACAAACAAACAAAAAGACTATTTTAATGTAATATTTCTTTTACAGTAGCAAGATATAGTCCAGTAAGATGTCTGTGATGCTCTTAAAAAACAGGGAAAACACTCTGCTTTGGACACATCAGAATTACTGTGTGCTACTTTGAGTCATCAAGTATGTCTACAATGAGGAGAGTTGTGAGACTCAGAAAAGAGTCAGCTACTTATATCGATGTTGAAAATGTGCAGAATTTTTTTAGACATTATGCATATTATTTGTATCTACTCCTGATGGTTTTTCTATGTGAAAATATATGTCTGTGTCTTGTGGAATTGTAGCTATCAATTGACCGATAAGACTTAGCATGAAATTTGTCTTGTGTACATATATATACACATGTATATGTGTGTGTACGTACATACACACACACACATATATATACAAACATATAACCCCTGAGGAAAAAAAAAAAACATTTTTCTTGAACTAAGCATAGTAATAAGGGAAGCTTTAGGACTGGTGACAACAGAAAATTCATAAAATAGAGGCATGCTGAAGGACAGAGGCAGAAATCAGCATATTTTTTTTGGTAGTCAGCATCTTTTCTACATAACATAGCTTATATAAGGGAAAATATCTGTGATAAAATATACCTTATTACATCCTTTAATTTTTATTGCTGTCATGACACCTGATAAACTGAAACTGCTGATTGTGCCTGGTTCAGTGACAAGCCATAATAGTTTCCCTTTCCTCCCCTTTCCTCTTTCCCCCACCTCTAAGAATAATTTAAACAGACTACTATTATAACCCATGCAACAATTTGTCACTGTGCATGTTTTCAGATTTTTATGAATAGATTTACAGATGTAGATGTATCTGGTTTCAGGTTCTAAATTTGCTTTCACTGTGCAGAGTTTTACAAGCACCTTGTCTGCTTCTGGATATACCATTGCTACTACATCACAAAACCACAGAACAATTGAGGTTGGCAGGCACCTCTGGAGATCGTCTAGCCCAGACTCCCATGAAAAGCACGATGACACAAAGCAGGTTGTGTCTGGTCATGTTTTGCATACCAGCAAGGAAGCAAACTGTGCTGTCACCCTCGGAGTGAAAGAAAAATATTTGTTTTCCTTGCATTTAAACAGAATTTTCTGTTTGTGCTGTCTTGTGTAGTCACTGGGTCCTGTGGAGAAAAGTCTGACTCCATCTTCTTCAGATAGTTATAAATATTGAAATTATTTCATCTGAGACACTTTTTTTCTTCAGGATAAATAGTATCAGCATTTTCAGCCTCTCCTTGCATGATAGATGCTCTAGTCTCTTAATCATCTTTTTGGCTCTTTGCTGTATGCAATCCAGTATGTCCCTGCTTTGTACTGGAGAGTCAGACACAGCAAATGTGCCTTATGAGGACAGACTAAAGGGGAAAGATCATCACCTTCAACCTGCTCCTTTCAACCTGTTGGTAGCATTTTTCCTAAAACAATCTAGGGGGCTCTTGGCCTTCTGTGCCAGCTGTGGTGGTAGTATAGTCAGGATTTATTTTAAAAAAAATTAATATAGTTTATTAATTTTGATATTCAGGACTCTTGCCACAGACCATAATTTTTAATAATAGATTCTTTGCACAGTCATGAAAAACATTACACAGATGAGAACACAGGATCTGGAACATTTAAGAAATAACTAGCAATAATACAACAAACATTAAACTATTAGAACTGGAAAGACATGTTTGCTGTCAATTATACCACTTGCCCACTAGAGGGACTCAAGAAACTCCTTTCTGCTTAAGGTAGAAGGCATTTGGTATTAGGTATAGAGAGAGGCTTTAAGTATTTACTCGTAAAATACTATCTCCGGATTCCCAGGGCTAACTACAGTTTCCAGACAGTACCTAAACACTTGAAGGGAGTTCTGTCAGTGTCTTGTCAGCCATTGAGGCTTCTGGATCTTCAAGGCTCTAACAGGGTGCTGGGAGAGAGGCAGATGATGTCTGACCTGATCCTGCTTCCTCTTTGACTCCAGGCTTGGTACAGAGGTTTGCAGAGATGCAGGTAGGATATCTTGCAAATGTGCACAATGTCAGTGACACTTTTCACCACATTATGAGGCACTTAATGCTTATTCCCTGGTAAACTTGAGGCACAGAAAGTTTCCAGATAGACAAACTCAAAGTATTAGGGTTTGTTATTATGTAGCAGGCAGAGTGTTGCAGGATGCGATGGCAGAGAGCAGTGAAGCAGAAGCATAACAAGGCAGAAGTAATAGCAGGAGCACAGAGAGAGAGCATGATAAGGCAGAGCAATGACAGAAGCAACGGCAGAAGCACTTTGTGTTTGCCTGCTCATCTCTTGTTATTAATGCAGCCCAAGACTAACAGCTCCTTGACCACAGATTAGCCTATCAGAATGGCAGTTTGCCAAACTTGACCATATTAGGTAAAGTCAGGACTTACTTTTATCCTTTTAGGGTAGAACACAAACAAGTGTATAAACACATGTGGGTACCCTGTTTAGAAGTTTGGAAGGAGAGAAGGAGATTTGAAAGCACCAGGCCTTTGTCTTCCTTTCCTGCCCTTACTTCCCCCAACAACAGAAGGAGGGAGAGCAGAAAACATGTCTGGACAAGCCAGGATGTGTTTAGGCCTATTTTGGCCTTCCACACCACCAGCCTGCAGCCTGTAATGATGTATAGGTTCATTCCTGTGAAGGTTCAGAACTTCATAGGGTTCCTGTCAGCCTGTTTTTCCAGCTTGTCGAGGTCCCTCTGAATAACAGCACAACACTATGGTTTATCAATCACTTCTTCCACTTTTTCTGTAGTGTCCAAACTTGCTGAGGGTATACTCTGTGACATCATTCAAGACATTAATGAAGATGTTAAGCAGTGTTTGCCTCAATATTGACTGCTGAGGTATGCCACTGGTGTGTCTTGGATTGATGGCACCTTTCTGTGTGTGACAGCACTCTTCTGTCTCTCTGGGATGTTCTGAGGTTGTCAATGCCCCTAAAAGAACCACTGTCTGCAAAAGTGAAGTTATCTGAAGGCTACTTCATCTGTTTTTTTTTTTCTAATCAGATGTTCTGTAGCAGACACCCCCCTTTCCCCCAATATTGCCCATTTCAGTATGACCTATAATGTCTCAGCCAGCTCCTTATCTATCTGAAGGCATTCCTGCTCCTCTTCCTTAAAGAGTGGCCCTCCCTTCTTGCCATCCTGGCCTGTACCTCCTAAAATGGAACATATATCCATTCATTGCAGCACTTCGGCTGTGTGAATTACCTTACCATGTCCCTGGATCTCTGAATGAGTTCATAGCCCTGAAACTGCACACTGACCTCAAACCCTTCATTTCCTCCTCATGCTGCATGTGTTAGTTTATAGCCATTTCAGAGAGGCACCCAGGTTATCTTATTTCCCAGAAAGTCTACAAGTGCCTCCCCCATGCTATTGTCTCCTCTTGCAGGGATTCTTTGCATTCACTTGAAATGGACCCATTTCAGACTTGCTTTCTTGATTATGAGGATGCTTCAGTCTACATCCTCCCACACCCTTAACCTACCATCGTTTTTCTTTCTAAAAACTGGATACCTTTTTCTGACACTAGGTTTGCAGCTGGTTGTTCACCCATAGGATCAGTGGGTGACCAGCAGCATTGAGAAGAAAACCACTTGTGCCTCCAATGGTCATAGACATAACCATGTAGTCATTCTTGATATACTCCAGGCATGTGGAAGAACAGCAAAGTTAATAGTCTATGACCGATGAAGCCCCACCAGTGTGCTTGCAATGTCCCAAATCTGAGTCCTGGCGAGCAGCAAACCAATGTAGGAAACAAGCTGGGGTAACTGACAGGTGCTTCATTCTTGCAGAGTGTGTTGGTCTCCTGTTACAGCTCCTTTACTTGGGAAGATAGACCCTCTAGCAGTGCACTCCACCTGCAGGTAAGAAGGTCACCTCCAACCTCAGCAGGAGAGCTCAAGAGTCCTTTCAGACCCTAGGATTGACACAACTGCACTTCAGTTGAGACTTGAGATAAGTTGAGGTAAAAGCTTCAGACAATGTTGCAGACTGTCACATCTCCACAAGTGCTGAGTAGCAGATAAACTGTTCTCAGAAGAGTTTCTGCCCCTCTACATGTACTGTTTTGCATGAACGGCTGTCTCTGCTGTATGCCATAACAAAGAGTAAATGAACTTTTAGTCTGATCCACCAAGTTCCTAGATGTTCTTTGTAACTTTGCAGTGGTTCTTTTCTTCCTCTTTAGTGCAATGTTAGAGTAACTCTTCATGGTTAAACAGTAGGGAATGGTACTGTTTGTTCGGCAATAGGCTGGGTCTGTATAAAGAAGAGTGAGGGCAGGAATGGATATATATGATCTCAAATATTAACAGAATGTCAGACTTTAAACCTGACCAAAACCAAAGAGGTATGTGACCTGGGCAGAGAATTTTTTTTTTTTTTTTAATTTTAAAATAAAGTTCCACATTAAAACTTCCGCATTACTTAGATCACATTCCAGTGCCTAGGGAAAACCCTGACTACAAGTGGAGAAAGAGGAATAGCCTTTAAAATGTTTTGACATAAACACTAAGAAGTGTTTATGTACATTGATTACTGGCTACTACTTTTTCATGAGAAGTGAGACATAATTTGCCATTGTTTTCTACTGTATTTTTATCAAATGAAGAACAAATAATATCTGAATATAAGAAAGTGAATATTGCAGGAGGAAATATTTTAAAATAAAAAAAAAATACTTGGAAGTCCAAATTGGTATAATAAAAAATTTATTCCCTTCTATCCATTCTAGTTCATTATTTTAAGTGTTAACAAATAACAAAACAAAACAAAAACACAATAAAAACCAACAAAAAACCCCCAAAACAAACAATCAAACAAAAAAGTAGATCTCTTCATGCCATGCTTGGGCAATGAGTTTAAACTGTCAGAGGGGAGATTTAAACTGAATGTTAGGAAGAAGATCTTTACAGCGAGGGTGGTGAGACACTGGCACAGGTTGCCCAGGCAGGTTGTGGCTGCTCCCTCCCTGGATGTGTTCAAGGTTGGACGAGGCAGGGGGTTGGAACTAGATGATCTTTAAGGTCCCTTCCAACCTCACCATTCTGTGGTGAAGGTGGAGAGAAAAAGATCCATAGATCCACAGTGACCCCGAGCGCTACCAGAGTGTCAAAAAAATGATGAATGAAGGCAGAAATCTCAGAGTAATTTTTTTTTTCCCCAGATACTTTTACATTCCTTTAATTAACACATCGTGGCCATAGCTGTCTCTGAAGTAGATGTGAATGTAGACATTGACATTAATAGAAACACTGTTGGACCTTAAGCGGTTGAAATGTCCTAGAAAATGTCACTCTTCACCATGAATACAGTCCCAAAAGTAGGTGGCTTAAGATAACATTTTTATACAGTGGACATTATATTTATCCTGCAGTATGATGAGATGATAGCAAGTCTAGTCTAGCTGTATCTGGTGCAGCATCACTGTCACTATTAGAGTTTCTGACAAGTACAGCATTTCTGCTACCGACAAAGTGATGAAAAGTGAGACTTTGGATTTTGTTGGTTTAGACATGAGACTTCAGGTAACTGGAAAGATAAACAGTGCTAAATTCCATGACTAGTGTCTATGCTAAATATTTAAAATATATGTTAAGTCACCTTAGTGTATAATAAGTTTACTTTAATCATCTCTTATGTTGTTGTTTAAACAATACAGCACAGTATTTTTAATAGCAAAACAATAAATATAGTATAAATGTAAACAGGTTCCAATTCTGATATGTATTATGGTTAGAGACATAATTATGCATATTGGGACTCAGTGAGTTGAATTAATAGGTCAAATAACAATTCAAGATGAAAGCTTTGTTTTAATATCTGTTCTAATCACAGATTTTCAAAACCCCAGAGTTTTATTTAATGTTTAAGCACGTAAATACATGGTTTAATTATTGAGAATGGAGAGTTATTGTTCTTCTCAGTGATAAAAATGTTCCTTTAAGAACCCCAATGTTATTTTAACTTTTTATGTAGAAATAGACAGTAATCATTGAGTCATTAAAAGCAGTGTTCCTTGGCTGTAGGCAAGCATAACATGCTTTTTTTCATCTCTTTTTTTCAGCATGAGAGAAAAAAAAAAAATCTATAAACCAATCATTAAGCAACTTTTAACCTACCTTTGAGTTTTCCCCCTTTCATCACTTAGCTAAAATTAATACTTTTTATTGTTAATGCTTCTGAAAACCTTGGACCAGTTGTTATTTCACTGGACTAATCACAATCTAGCTTAACCTTACTGGCTTCA
The DNA here is from genome assembly GCA_013396675.1 of Eubucco bourcierii. NCBI lineage: Eukaryota > Metazoa > Chordata > Aves > Piciformes > Ramphastidae > Eubucco > Eubucco bourcierii. The sequence continues at coordinate 438,939 of VWZE01007039.1, read as the reverse complement.
GAGGCATTAGCTGACATTATAGTAGAATTACATGACCACTGCTGAGATGCCATTAAAACATTTTGGTTTGCAGTTTAAGAAATATACAGGGTAACACAATGTGTCATAGGATTTTTCCAATACATAATGGCACCTAAAGTTTCAATTATAGTTTTGGATGGAGGAGAAAACAAACAAAAAGGAAAAAAAAAATAAAATGGACTATAAACCTTAAAAGAGTCTGTTTTATTTAAGTTAGTCCTATTTAATAGAGTTTTTGAAGTTTGCTTAACCATCTGCCACCCTTTACCACTGAAAATGTCATTAAAGTGTTTTACTGCCTATAGAAGGAAGTCTGTGTTATTTGATAGTTAACTAAAGTGTACAGTTTCCCTTTTCCCTTTCATGGCCAATTACTCTCTCTTATAAAGCCATCAATTTTGTAACCACTAGCAATGTTCTGCCACTAGAACCAAGAGTTAGAAGCTGATCCCAAGCTATGTTTCTGAGAACTCTGCTAATAAAATGGTCTTTCTCAACATTGATAAGGGTCAGGACGTTGTGAACTCAGGGATTCCTGTTCATCAAGTTAAGTAATTTTACACACAAGCTAAGCAGCTTGTGCATTCAAGTGAAACTGCCAGAATTTTGAAGCTGGCTGTGGCGTGGACAGCAAGGCATGGGATGTGGTACTCATTGGTGCCAAACTGGCTCCAAGTACTGTATATTATTGCACTAAGGCTGCATTGTCAACTGCAACTGTTGACTGCAAAATTGTCAACCATTCACAGGGATCTGTTCCAAAATCAAAGGGCTGGCATAATACAAGGACCTGTGCTGCATGTCAGTCTTCATCAGCAAATTAGAATGTGGGATGATTGAACGTTAACAAGAAATAGTCTCCACTCTACTTTTAAAGAAGTTCCCACATTTCCAGCAGAGTGAAACTTACATCATTATCTCTGAGCATTCACCTTCAAAGTCACTGGAGGGTTTACAAAGAGATAAAAAGAGATTGACTTTAGGATCACAGGAAGTGTTCACTTAAAGACTGTTTGTAACTGCCAGTTAACTACAGAAGTCTAAGTAACATTATTTAAGAAAGAAATATGAGCTGTTTTCTTGGAGAGGAATGGCAGAGATTTCTTCTTCCTCCAAGGTGATAACATCTGTAAAGAAAAGGAGGGAGGCAGAGGTGAGGCTGTAATGCAAAGGAGACCACTGAATTTACTTGCAAAGCCTTTTGGTGCTTTAGTGAAATATCTGTTTTCAAAGCTCAGTAACTTCCATATGATGTATGTATTTGGTGTGAGCAGAACCTGAAATGACCAGGAGAGTGAGGATTCAGACTAGCTGTGGCTTGATGCAGTGATACTCATGGTATTGGTGAGTGAGAGAAGCACACTTGGAATTATCACACCTTAATCACAATAGATGTTTGCATTTATGTTTGTTTCAAGTAAACTCTTTTCCTTAGGATACAGATCAGAACAGAGTAAAATCTACTTATTCATCTTTGCTGGAGATTTTCTACATTTTGTAAATAATTCAATATGTGATAAAACACTGGACTTCCTTCAGCTGAACTTCCAGCTTCCTGAAATCAGGTGGAGCAGCTGCACTCTTAACTATTCTTTCTTTCTTCCTGTTATTCTCCCTCTCTTTTTCTTCACTTCTCTTCTGAAATTTCATTTTGCAGAGAGTGAAAAAAATTTTAAATCATAAAAATGAGTTCCTGACTTGCTCTGGCAGGCATTATGATTCTGTTGTGGTGGAGTTTTTTGGGGGGGTTGGATTGTTTTTGTAGATTTATGTGTCTCTTGAGCAGTGTTAAGATGAGATACATTCTTAACAGAGATAAAATTTATATCCAAAAGTTGTACAGCCCAGGAGCTGGCAAAATGGAGAGAATCATCAATGGAATCTTCTCAAAGTAAGTTTACAAATTTATTGACCTAGAGTTGAGACGTGAATAAGCAGATTTAATGTTAAGACGGTGAATTTGGACAGGCAAATCTCCATGGCCTTAGAGATTCATAGACTCATAGAATGGTAAGGTTGGAAGAGACCTCAAAGATCATCTAGTTCCAACCCCCTGCCATAGGCAGAGACACCTCCCTCTAGTACAGCTTACTCAGGGCCTCGTCCAACCTGGCATTGAACACCTCCAGGGAGGGAGCAGCCACAATCTCCCTAAGCAACCTGTTCCAGTGCCTCACCACCCTCACTGTAAGGAACTTCCTCCTAACATCCAGTCTAAATCTCCCCTCTGCCATTTCAAGGACTAGTCCAGCTTCTTCCAGGCAAGAGAACAATTTCAACTAGATTTAGGGTAGTTAATGAATAGAAATCAGGTTCAGGGTTTATTGAAAATGGTTAGGTTTACAGAATTTCTACCTTAGCTGGCATATAATAATATTTTTATAACAAATATTTTTTTGCAAATCCTAATTTCTCTGATTCACCAACAAACACACCTTTTATTTGCTCAATTTTCCCATGAAAAAACTCTTTTTCTTCACACAAATATTTGAAGAAGAGCTTCTATGCATGTGAATAAGGCTACTGGAGCATGAATGAACGTATTTCTGTGCAAACAAGGATATTCACGTTGAAATTTCCTAACTAGCTATATAAAAAGGTTTAGTGCCTTCATGAGTTATGGGTTGGCAATCAGAGGCAGACAAAAGTGTTTTAAAACACAAATAAGTATGACATTGGTGTAAATTGACATGCACAGAAAAGCTGTAATTAGGACATCATCATCCAATAACAATGAAGAATCACTAAAAGGGCTCTTCTCTGCCATTAAGATGAGAACACTCATATTCTGGAAAATTTGAAGATCAGCCTCACCTCAGTCCTTTTGGTAGGTGATAAAACAACTAATCCTGGAATACATTTCTGAGCCCATGAAGGACGAGAAAGTGACCAGGAGTAGTCAGCATGGGGACTCATGTTTGACCAGTTTTATAATCTTTTACCATGAAATGGTTGGCTTGGTTAACGAGACCAGAAGGTACTGTCACTTCTAGACTTCAGTAATTATTTCAGTGCTGTCTCCCATAAGATTCTCATAGAAATTCTGTTGAAGCATGGGCTTACTGAGCAGGCAGCAATGCGTATTGAAAACTGGCTGCACAGCCTGGCTCAGAGTGTGGTGATCAATGATACATAGTCTGGTCAGAGGCCAGTAAATAGCATTGTACTCCAGAATCAATAATGAGTCAAATCCTATTCAATATCTTCATTAGCAGTCTGCATAATAGGACTAAGTAAACACTCAGCAGATTTGCTAATGACACAAAGCTGAGAGGAGCAGCTGATATGCTGGAGACTGGTGTTCCAGCTGGACCTTAACAGGCTGGAGAAATGGGCTCCAGGAATCTTGTGAAGTTCAACAAGTGGATGTGCAAAGTCCTATACCTGGAGATGAACATCCTTGTTCCCCAAGATATGCTGGGGGCTGCCTAGCTGGAAAACAGCTTTACAGAAAAGGACCTAGTGGATTCCAAGTCAACCAGAGCCAGCAAATTGCTCCTGTGGCAGAGAAGGTTAATGCTGTCCTCAGCTGTATTAGGAAGAACATTGCCAGAATATTGCCGAATATGGTTCTTTCCCTTTACATCTTCACTTCTGGTACCACAACTGAAGTGTTGTGTCCAGTCTTGAGTTGTACAACTCACTCTCTGAGCTGTATCTCTGAGACACAGTTCTGTATATCTTTATATACACACTTCTGTGTGTATATACAGTCCTGTATCTGAGAGATATATACATGAGTCCAGTAAAGGGCCATAAAGATGATATAGAAATGGAAGCATCTGTCATACAAGGTGAGAATGTTGAAACTGTTCATCCTAGAGAAGAGAAAGATTGGGAGAGATTTGTACAGGTACTTCAAGGGAGGTTTGGAAATGGATGGCAGTTAAGTTGTTTTCAGTGGTGCCCAATGTCAGGATGAGGTAATGAGCACAAACCAAAACACAGGAGGTTCTATATGAGAGTCAGGAAACACTTCTCTTTTGTTTTTTTCTTTCTGTAAGAGTGTCTAAGCACTGGCACAGGTTGCCCAGGGAAGATGTATATATATTTAAAAGCCATTTGCACATGGTCTTGGGCATCTGGTGGCCCTACACGAGTTTGTGGTTTAACCAGATGACCTCCAGAGGACCCTTCCCCAACTTCTGTGATTCTATGATCCCCTAAACAGTACAGAATTTAAAACACAGCAGACATTCCCATAGCAGGATGTTTGAAAAAGTATTATCAATACATGACATTCCCCTATTGTCACCAGAGGATATGAATCATTACTCACACCAATACTTACTCTTCAGTAAGTACCACTCATTTTCAATCTACTTTTAATAGCTATTGCTCTTTTTTTTTTTTTTTGAGTTGCAAAAGTATTGAGTTGTCTAGCTTTTTAGAATAAACAATAAGCAATAAGAATATGATGGTTGGGCTAGATGATTTCAGAGGCCTTTGCCAACAGAAACAATTCTGTGAATCTATGAAACTAAATAAAGGAAATTAGTAAAAAAGGAAAGGAATTTTTAAAAGCAGAATAACTTGCTTTCATTGACATTAATCTTCCAGTAGGATGTCTATGGATTCTACACTCTGATTTTGAATGTCACCGTAACAGCTAATGCAGTAGGGTGATCACAACTAGAATATACATTTTAATGGATAACAGCATCACAGCAATATGAAGTATATCTTTTATGTCCATTTTTCATACAGGAGAGATGTACAGTAGTTGCTAACTTTATCATGGCTTCTAACAGAACTGTAACAAACACAGAAGAAGCTGAACATGACTTTGTTGTATATTTTCAGTTTAACTGTAGTCCTTTCCATTAACAAAAAACAAAACAAAACCAAACCAAAAAACAAGGCAGTTTGCATAAAAAGAGACCTGTTCTGCAGGGTTGGCACACACATTTCTTAAGTATGTATTTCCAGATTGATATTACTATTTACAAAATTTTACTTGCATTTTTATATACATTTTACAAATTCCTGTACCTGTTTCACATGCAATAAATTATTCAAGATGAAGGTTTTCAGAAGTGAATGTTTGACTATCTCACACACTTGTTGCACAGACAAAATAATCTCATCCTGTTTTGATTCACCCATACTGCAAACTGAATTATAGATAAATTCGTGTTTCCCAGAGATTCTTCACATATCTGGCCCTAGGTCAAGCAAATATTGTGACACTGTAGGACACTTGAGAACATTTCCAGAGGTTCTAAGGCTCCTTAAAATTAATGTAATTTGCATAGTTCACAGTGAAAAATAATATAAATTAATAAAACAAAACTGTCAAGGAAGGGAAAGACTGATAAAGTATGTTCCAAAAACTAGTTTAATGGTTTCTGGAAAAGGGTAGAACAGTGTCATGTTATAAGTAGAAATCTGCCTATCTCAGAGCCACAGGACTCCTACTAAAACTGACAAAACTAATGTTTGTCTCCTTCCTAGTACCCCAACGAGGACACAATAAAGTTCAGAAAGTTAAAATAATAGGTAGATTAAATTTATTACAGTGAAACTTGCACTAACTGGAAGTGATTGAGCTCAAGGTTATTTGACAAAGTTGGAGATGCAGATCTTTGCACTAGCTATAATGTATAATAGAAATGGTAACACTAGCAACAGTGAAGCCATATTTTAAATGTACACCTCTTACCATCCCTGTCTTGGGTGGAGGAAAAGGAGCACAGTCTGTCAACCACTCTTAGCTCTAGTAAATCCATAGTCTTCCCCTTCCCCACCCCCACCCCAGACAGGTGTTCTTCTCTTGTTCTTTTATAATTTAACTCCAGCTGGCTTTGCCTTCTAGGTTAAATTTATTTGAGTGGAGAATTGAGTAACATAGTCATATATGTTTAGCAGATACTCTATGTCATAATCATACTGAGGGTTTTCAGCTTTAAATTAATTACCCCTTCCACTACAATACTAAAATTGCAGTTAATTGGGCAAGAGTCTCTGCACAGGCACAATAGCCTTCAAAATCTGTTTTAAAGGTGCACATTTTTGATGGGTTTGCCTTGCTTCATTAGTTTTAACTGAAACAGGGCTGGTTTATTTTCAAATGACAGCCTCCTTCAGCCATTTGGCAGGACAGCTTTGCAGATCTTAATTTCCAGAGGAAGCATAAACATCTCTTCATTGTAAGTATCTCAACCTTGCTTCTGAAGCACACTCAATTAACTTGCATTCCTGCCCCACAGTAAGCTGGGCAGTTATCCAAAAAAATGGTTAAACTGAAAGGGAACCTTATATATTACAATTTGTCTGTAATACAGACACAACTTATTTACAGGTTCATGATGTCATTTGAGAATTAATACTACTAGTGCGTATCTAAATCTAAGTTAGAATGATGATTTAAAATATGCACTCACTGATAAGGTGAGGACACTCAAACCTAGGAAGTTACTTTGGATGGTATCCTGATCCAAAGAGGGAGGCCCCTGACTGTAGATCCACTTCTCTGAGGAAGACCAGCTCAAAAAGGGCTTCCAGCAGGCTCTGTTTATACTTAAAGCCAGGCTGGGGCCTGTGGTCGTATCCAGCTTTTATAGATTGTGCATGCAACTTAGGCTTTTTAGTTGAGGTGATCTTTGGCAGGCTCAGGTACCTGGGGTACATAACAGGGGCTTTTGGTGCACGTGACCTGCAGTACACATGCTTCCCACTGAAGTTGCCACCATATCCCCTGTACTGTGCCATTAGACCTGCCAAGGGTAGTGGTAGAGGCAGTGCACCTCTCAAAAGAACTTACACTTTTCTGCAGCTGAAGGCAAAGTTTGAGAGGAGCCTGGTGAGACTCAGCAAGACTCAGCAGGGAGGATAAGGTGAACTGAGGCAGCAACACAAAGAATTACAGTTTTTCGACAGGCAGGGCAACAAAGTCTGATCCAGTAGCAAAACTGCCTGCCTGGAGCCTGCAAAAGTGTCATGTAGTCTTCTGGTAGTTCACAGCAGTGGATGGAGAGTTGAATCAGCAATTCATATCAATCAGGCTCAAAACCACAAGGCATTATTGACTTAAAGAGTTCTCCAAGTTAGTTTGATCAGACTGTGCAATAACAACTGAAGGAGAAAGACAAATGTGACATAAGTACCACAAAGAAGATGCCACAAAACCACAAGGGAACAGAAATCCTTGAGTGTCTGCTTGTTTGTAAGCTATGGAATCTGTGTTTCTTAAAACTGGGCGCAGATTGGCTAGATATTTATGTTAATTATGTCTGACTTGCCTCCTGATGATCCAGTTCACTTGCTAAAAATGACAGTACATCTTCCTATAATCAAAACTACCACAGCTCCATAAGCTGTTCTAGCAAAGTTCAATGAATCTTTACTGAATACCAGCTGAACTTCTATGAAATATTTGTTTCAAGTGCTTTGCAGTCCCTGCTGCTGCTTCTTTGGGGGTCTTTGTAGAATCATTTTTTCTAGGGGCACTGTCTCTGTGAATTCTACCTATTTGCCTTTAAGAACCGATTGCCATCTACCTTTCATTTTCCTCAGAGCCTCATCTTCAGGATTCTATGCTTCGCAGAAATAAGGAGCAACCTTTTCAATAGCTGTAGTCTTTTAAAGTTCATGAAGTACCTGTGTAGAAATGAACTGTAGATCCACTTTATAATGGATTTCATACTTCTGAATTTCTGTTATGCCATGCATTTTTTGTGTCTTTATCAGCTTTTCTTGCCACACTTTACAATTTGTTCTACCGTCTGCTACAGTTCTGCTAAATTGAGTATCTGTTTTTCCCTGCTAAGTGCAATTTCAGTGGTGATACACCATGTGGTAAAGGTGATGCCCTTAAGTTTAGTGGAGGTAAACTCTTGTGACCTCTGTAACCCTTTGAATTATCATTTAACAGTCTTAATTTCTCATCCATCAAAATGCTCAATCACAGTTAAATGCTGAAATATAGTCTCTCTTGAAAAAAAGAAGCTCAAATCGTTTTCAGGAGATTCTGTTTCTTTTGTTCCTGTAATTGTGAACCATAACAATAATTAAAAAAAAAAATTTCATGTGCTATATGTACTCATTAATGTACATTCATGACATTGCATCAGGAATAGTGTGACCAGCAGGAGCAGGGAGGTCATTCTCCCCCTGTACTCTGCACTGGTTAGGCCACACCTTTGGTACTGTGTCCGGTTCTGGACACCTCAATTTAAGAGGGACATTGAGGTGCTTGAACGTGTCCAGAGAAGGGCAACGAGGCTGGTGAGAGGCCTCGAGCACAAGCCCTATGAAGAGAGGCTGAAGGAGCTGAGATTGTTTAGCCTGGAGAAGAGGAGGCTCAGGGGGGACCTTATTGCTGTCTACAATTACCTGAAGGGTGGTTGTAGCTAGGGGGAGGTTACCTTCTTCTCTCAGGCAACCAGCACCAGAACAAGAGGACACAGTCTCAAGCTGTGCCAGCGGAAGTTTAGGCTGGAGGTGAGGAAAAAGTTCTTGACTGAGAGAGTCATTGGCTACTGGAATGGTCTGCCCAGGGAGGTGGTGGAGTCACCGTCCCTGGAGGTGTTCTTCAAGGTGCTTTTGGACGTGGCACTTGGTGCCATGGTCTAGTCCTGAGGTCTGTGGTAACGGGTTGGACTTGATGATCTTTGAGGTGTCTTCCAACCCTTGTGATACTGTGATATTACACCATCCTTCTTAAATATAATGCAAATATACGCTAGAAACGTGGCTGGAAAACTACCCAGTAGCTGACTGACAGCCAGATGCATATGAACCAGCACTGTGCCAAGGTGGCCAAGAAGGTCAAAACCATCTTGGCCTGCATCAGGAAATGTGATGAGCAGGACCACAGATGTGCCCCTGGACTCAAGCTGTGGCCTCACCAGTGCTGAGTACTGGGTTCATTTTTGGACCCCTCACAAGAAACACAATGAGGTCCTGCAGACAGTCTAGTGAAGGCTAGTGAAGCTGATAAGGGATCTGGAGAAAAAGTCTTATGAGGAGCAGCTGAGGGAACTGGGATTGTATAGTTCAGAGAAGTGGAGGCTGAGGAGAGACTATCACTCTCTATAGCTACCTGAAAGGAGGTTGTAGTGAGGTGTGTGCTGGTCTTTTCTCCCAGGTAACAAGTGATAGGATGTCCTTAAGTTGCATCAGGAGAGGTTTTGGTTGGATATTAGGAGAAAGTTCTTCACTGAGAGGGTTCTCAAACACTGGAACAGCCTCCCCAGAGACAAGGTCCTGCACCTGGGTAGGCACAATCCCAAGCACAAATCCAGGCTGGGTGGTGAATGGCTGGAGAGCAGCCCTGAGGAAAAGGACCGTGGAGTCTGGGTTGATGAAAAGCTCAACATGAGTCTACAGTGTGCACATGCAGCCCAGACAGCCAACCGAGTCCTAGGCTGCATCAAGAGAAGCGTGGCCAGCAGGGCAAGGGAGGGGATTCTGCCCCTTTACTCTGCTCTCGTCAGACCCCACCTGGAGTACTGTGTGCAGTTCTGGAACCCTCAGCACAGGAAGGACANACAAGGGGAAATGGGCAATGGGCTTAAACTGGCAGAGGGGAGATTTAGACTGGATGTTAGGAGGAAGTTCTTTGCAGTGAGGGTGGTGAGGCACTGGAACAGGTTGCCCAGGGAGGTTGTGGATGCTCCCTCCCTGGATGTGTTCAAGGCCAGATTGGATGAGGCCTTGAGTAACCTGTACTAGTGGGAGGTGTCCCTGCCTATGGCAGGGGCTTGGAACTAGATGATCCTTGAGGTCCCTTCCAACCTTACCATTCTATGATTCTATGGTAAGTTCCCCGTCCTTGGAGGTGTTTAAAAGATGCAGAGATGTGGATAGTTTAACATTAGATTTGGTAGAGTTAGGTAATGGTTAGATTCTGTTATCTTAAAGATCTTTTCCAATCAAAACAATTTTATAATTCTGAAATTTTTTCATGTTTGATACTCCAGGAACTCAGTCTCAAGGAAATGCGAAGAATAATATAACATCAAACTGGTTTAGCCAGTTTTAGACCAAATTTTTAATTGTTTATCACAGCTTCAGGGTCTCTCTGACTTTTGAATTTAACCTGCTGGTAAATGCTTAGCTTATCTATGGGTTTAGCAATTACAACAACAAATGTAACCAATTTGATTCTCACTCTGATTTTTAATTTCATGATGTGAAGGTTTGGGAGTTGCCCCCCACCCCCACTCTATGAAAATCACCCAGACTACACTCAGTGGGCTGGAAGTTAAGGAATGAAGCTCTATTTACAGCTTAGCACAGTGTACAAGCAGATATATACACTACAGACAGGAATATTTACAGAAATATACAAGGTAAAGGTAGTACAGAAACCAAATATCTCTCCCAGAAACCAGAGTCCCCAGGAGGGGCTTCCAACCACCCTTCCACCTTCTTTCCACCCTCTACCTTATCCCAGGGTCTTCCTTATGTGCAAAGTGAGTTTGGAGGATTGGTAAGGGGAGTCAGAAGCAGAATGATTAGTTGGATAACACAGCAGAAGGCCAGCAGACACACCAGCTCCCAGAGAGAGAGACTCTCTGTCTTATCTATGTTTGTGTCCTTGTTTTTATCCATCTCAGCAAGCCTATGAGTGAAGTAGACATCACCACCGTTTTCATTTCACATCTTATAATCTATCTCATCAAAATATTTCAATTAGCCTGAAGATCATGTTATTCTTCAGGAAGAACTATTTACATTTTTAATGGAGACTTTAGTGGTCTTCTTTTCTCATCCAGAAGTTCACACCTACATTTCTCATCCAATATTCTCTTCGGTATCGGCATCCAGTCTATAATTCAGAACTGTTCACCCCATGTGTGGATCACCTCTGCTTGCAGCTTCTGAAGACTTAGATTCCCTCTACAAGTCCTTTTCAGATTTTTGTTGCATGATTTTTCTCACCACATGGAGCACTGATGTGCCTGTTAAATTGCAAAATGTAAAATTCCTAAGTTCATCCTGTCTGACTGCAGAGTTTGGATGTTTGGATCTGTGCATGTTTCTACAGCTGATGCACGTTCTGCCCATCACAGTTTCTTGTTGTTCTATGATGTTTGTCACTTTGTTTTGTTTTTCCATTTTCCAATTTCCTCTTGTGATAGTCTGTTTATCCAGTGTAACTACACCTCTGTTTTCTTCTAGCATCTTCTTGACATGTCCTTGCTACCTTTCCTACTTCAAGTTTCTGTCTTATAGCTGTCATGCCAGTAGTTTCGTATCTTTGATTCCAATCACTGTTTGATCTTTTCTAACAGAATCAGTCAGTATGCCATAATTACATGGCTGACTTGTTAAGTGACTGTCAGTCAAACATTCCCCAAATTTAGAGAAATGAAAGGAATTCTGTACTTTCAGGGGCACATGATGACAATGATGTCCTTCAAAAGTTTCACTTTTCTTAGAAGTACAGTATTTTTCTTGTACACTTTCAGAGGTGGTTATTCCATCCTCCCTTAGCATCTTACTGAGAAGAAAATGGAGAGCTTCAGATACTGCTATATATATATATTTTAAAAAGGCACTTTTTCTGACTTCCTTTGAGTTCAACTCTCCATGCTTCTCCATGACCCTGTATCATTGCCGGAGAACCTTAGTAACTCCTCACTTTCAGTAGTATTCTTCTCTTTGTCACTAGTTCTTTGAAAACATAATTTTTCCAGAGCTCATTTCAGTATAATACAAGAACTGTAAAATGTTGGGTTCTAAAGTAACCACTACGAGGGCTGAAACACTGCTTCTGTGTCATGTTGATTTCTTTGCTTATGTAAAAATATAACCAATGTATCAAAACTTTAAAAAAACCTACTGGGGAAAGTAATAAAATTCCCTTCCTTCCAATAAAATTATTGTGTTGAACTAATGCTCTAATCAGTCTTGTCTTGAGATAGGATTTTCTTTTTTTCAATTTTTTTTTCCTAGTCCACCTCTTTGGAGCACAGAGAGCAAGAGACAAAACCATAGCCTTCCTGTGAAGCTGGTGTATGTCTTTCTATACCAAAAAGGCAGTGTTGTGAAAAGCACAGTCTGATGGTGACATTCAGCTGAAACCAAAACAAGTCACATCCCACCTTGAAAGTCACAACTGCCTGAAGGAGGATCATTTGCTTCAAGGTTACACTGAGATAAGGTACATAACCAGCTCAGATTGCAGGGGAAAGTGTTCATGTGGGGAGATATCATGGCTGTCATTTTGGATGGTATGATTTACTATGCCATCTCTGTTCATATTTTTTAGTGCAAACATTTAATCAACTCTGTACAGACAGAGTGAATTTTTTTATCAAAGTCTAGAAAAAATCCAGGGATAATTTTGGGATTACTGTTATGTAAGAGTGAGTGATTCAGTTCAGTTTGTTATTTTGGCCCTACTGTGTGAAATTGGAATGAATTACATTAGGAATGTCTACAGGTTTTTGTGACTGGAGCCTCTGCTGACCTGAGGTGAAAAAAATCATCATCACATAATAAAATTTCAGAGCTACTAAGAAATTATCCAAAAAGTCATTATTTAGGCTGCCAGAGTTTTCTTTCACCTTTCCCCTGAATCTCTTAAGATTTTTGTGTCCAGCCCTTCATCTGTCAGTCTGCTGTAATGCTCTGTTTAGGACAGCATGAAGGGACAAAAGACTGAAAGGGGAAAAAAAAAGAACCACTTTTATATTCTGAGTTGATTAATCTCAGTAACTCTAAATGAATCTACATCCCAGTGTGTCCTGGTTTTGCTGGGACAGAACAGGGCAGCCACGGACTGCAGGCCATTAGCAGTTCTGAGTCAGAGCAGCTGATCCAAATTGGCTCACAGGTGTATTCTAGAACATAAACATCCCACTCAGTATAAAAGACGAAGCTTGGTGGGGATGAAAAGCTTTTTTTTTGTTTGGGTTCTTGGGGCTCTTTATGATCCTTCTCCTCTTGTTCCTAAGGACTGAGTTCTTACTTATTGTGACCACTGTGTATTCATTGGATTGAGTATGACTTTACATAATTTGTATTGACATTGGTATCAGATTTGCTGTTTCATTAAGTCCATTTTCATTTCAGCCCACATCTTTCCTCTTATTTTTGAAATTCCTCTTTGCTGCTGTCCTAAGGCTGTACTAAGCTTTTTTTTTTGGGTTGTTTTTTTTTTTCCCATATAACTTTCTGGAGGTTTTGCTGTGATGCATTTAGGTCATGATGAATCTTTTGGTATGGCACAGTGCAGTTCTTATTTTGTTTTCTGTAAGTGCTAGGGGAAGAAAAGATGCAGATATAAAGTCATCCACTTCTTAAAGTTCTAAGTTACTTTCATATTTGTTTCCTGTCTTCGTGCTCAGTGCGTAATTCATGAATAACATCTTTAGTACACTGTGTGATGTGGATGTTCCTTTCCTCTGATGCACCAAATTTCTCATTTCTACTGCCTGGTCACCTCATAATTCAATTATCTGATCTTATGAACTTCTAACCTCATGTTTAAGTGACTTAAGAACAGCATTTGAATGATACCAACTCAATCACATTGGATATCGTGAAATGGTGTTGTTTGGAAAAGACCTTTTAAAGTTCACCTGGTTCAACCTTCCCTGCAGTGAACAGGACATGCTAAACTAGATCAGGTTGCTCAGAACTCTGTCCAATCTGGCATGGAATATTTGCAGATCTACCAACTCTCTGGGCAACAGGTTGGCTAATGACAAATCTAATAACATAGCCAAAATTCCTCACATTCGTTGCAAGCTTGGAGCAAAAACATGGAGTAAATATCTAATGGATTAAAAGACACTGGGTAAATTGTTCAGTCACAGGAATGTAATTGTATGTTTTATGCATGCCTGAACTAGACCAAGAATATCAATGACTGTGGCATGTACATAGCAAAATCTGAGATACAACTGTATCTTGCAGACAATATGTAGGCAGGATGCAGGCAGCAATTCTTTGTGAATCACTCTATACAAGGAAAGTTCTTTGTATTTACATAAAATCAAACTAAAGTTTCTAAGGGTAATACTTTGTCTATACACTGCTGATACCCCAAAATAGATGATTGTTCTGAATCTCTATGAGGGAAATGGTAAATAGACGGTATGATGTCTGAGCTCAGAACCGTAGATTTGCAACCGCAGAAGTGTTATAAAACAAATGGCAGCTTTTGGGATTCTCTGGAAAGCCAGAAGATATTTTCTTTAACTTGAGTGATGAAGCAAAATTTTCTCTTTCATTTTATATGCTAATCTAATACCATTATGTACAGAACAGATACATGTGATTTTTGTATTAATTCCCTACTTACAGGACATAGTAGAGCTCATGCTTTAATCTAAGTTAGAATCAGAACTGTACAAGTGACCTAACTTTCATGTTTAACTCAAATTGAGGTGTAAGCTATTCAGGCCAGGCACTTTCTTTTGCTACTAACCTGGTCAACTCAATACTTACATGATGTTTCTGGTTTGAGTTGCATATTTCTCTATATTTATGAATCATTATCTCTATATCATTTAGAGTTTGACCAACTATACACTCAGAGATGTGGCTCTTGAATTGCTAAAAGTCTTCAGAGAGATTTGACCCTCAAGGATTCTCAGAGCAGACACTTCACCGAGCAAACATAGTCAAGGTGGAGTCGTGAGAGTTTCATTCAGAATATGTACAAAACCAGCACTGGAATTGTTACCTCTTTAAAAACAGCTTTAAAGGTAAAACACATCCCTGAAAAGAGAAATATGAGCTTTTAGGCCTCCTTTGTTTGAGAATGCTGCTTCTGCTCCTGAGAGTGATGTAACCACTAAGTTGATAGATGTTTTAATTTAATTATTGAACTTGCAATACTAGGCAGCAACAACTAGATTATTAGTGCAAGGAGCAAGATACAGAAAAAAGAGAGTCTGAGAAAGAAAACATCTGGGAGCAGCAAGTAAAGTTTTATTGTTCCTGTTTTATGTTAATGCATCCTGCTGATTTGTTTGGTTTTCTAGTGAGTGGCACAGTATGTGTGCACGAGACAGAAGGAAGAATGTTTAGCTATAATATCCATGACTGTCTGGAAGTCTCAGAATCAATCAATTCTAATAAATTTTCTCCAAATTGATCATTAGTGAGAGATATTTTCTCCCCTTGTGCAATGGGTTACCACAAGCATTAACCTGCCTGCTCCCCAAACACAGAAGGGAGGGAAAAGTAACCTACAAAAACTTGGTATTCAGATAAAGAGCTAAGAGTTTACTGAATAAATGAGATAGCATAAATGCAGAATTACCTTAGGTGGTAATCTATTTAATCTAATAATACAACACATAATTAACTAAGCTTAACCTATTTGCAGAAGCAGCACAGTGAAATACATGAAAAAACAGCATTAAAGAAAACCAAGATCTAACTCACTCCCACTTGCCTGCTGCCATCCCTGTGGAAAAGCCAACACCAAAACCCCTGGAACTCAGAAGCAGCAAATGGAACAGGAAACCTCCCATGTTACAATCTGAACTTCAAGCCCTAATATTTTGCTTCAGCCAGTACTTTAATTTTTTGAAGCTAGCATGAATGCAGCATGATGTAACTAGCAGCAGCAGATTCAACTCAAACCATGACAGCTTCACATTAAGCAGTTTTTATATAATTGTATAAACTGCAGGATAGTAGGAGAACTCCTGTGTTGGTTACCCCATTGGGAACCTGAGTGTTGTCAAAGGGGCTACATCTAGGAGACAACAGCCCTTCTGTCTACCTGGTTGTATTGCTGTGTGAGAAACTGCCAGATGCATTGCTGTGCAGAACCCCACTTGCTGCACGTAGAAGCAATGAGAGTTGGGACTCTTCAACCTGGAGAAGAGAAGGGTTCGAGGAGCCCTTGTAGCAGCCTTCCAGTATCTGAAGGGAGCCCACAGGAGGGCTGCGGAGGGACTATTTACAAAGTCTTGTAATGACAGGATGAGGGGTAATGAGTTTGAAATTGAAAGAGGGGAGATTAAAACTGGATGTTAGGAAAAAGCTCTTTACAGCGAAGGTGGTGAAACACTGGAACAGGTTGCCCAGGGAGATTGTGGATGCTCCCTCCTTGGAGGTGTTCAAGGTCAGGTTAGATGATGCCTTGAGCGACCTGTTCTAGTGGGAGGTGTCCCTGTCTATGGCGGGGAGGTTGGAACTAAATGATCTTTCAGCAAATCATCCCACAACTCCCTCTGTAGGTCCCATGATAATGGAAAATGATGAACAGAAGCCTGTGGGCACAACTCTTAGGGATTCTGAGTTGCTGTGGATTCTTGCCCAAGAAGTTGAAAGTCAGAGATCTATTTTTTTCCCTTTGGTCCTGAGCTTCATGTTCCATGCTGTGCCTAGCATAGAGAATCCTTGAGATTTAATTTAGCTCTTTGCATATGACACTGAGCAATATTGTGTAAAACTTACCAGATAAGCTGTAAGAGTATTCATAGGAACCAGACACCTAAGTGTGAACATGATACAGGAAATAACACAACTTCTTATAACCTCTTCTAAGTATTTGCAGCTAACCAGAACTTCATGTTGCTGCTGCATTGAGAATGCGTATTACGGAATCCTGCAGCCTTGCAATTTAATCTTCTATCAATAGCAATCTAATCTTCTGCAAAAATCATAAATATCTAATGAAAGTTACTATCTTTAGTGTCTGTAATTAGTCATTTAGACACAATGTATTTGTGTTTAACATGCAGGAAGCCTCAAAATAGCTTTTGAAACATATTTGGTTTGCTATTATTTTATGAAGGAACAAATTCTGTAGCGAAATTCTGCTAACAGCACTGCCACTGCCACTGCCATTGCAGTAAGCATGATTAGTTACAATGATATAACTAAACCAGAATATTTATTTTATATATCTAGAGATGTCTTACTATGTTTGCATGATTTATATTCCTGGAACTCTGAACAATTACTATTTATATCTGTATTATTGAATTCTTTAATCCGTACTGGATTCCTTGAAGAATTACTCCATTTAATCCCTCTAGTCACTTTCTTTCAGTTTGGCTTTTTATTTTTCACTTACCAATTTTCCTTTATAGATTATTTGAAATGAAGACTTTATATGTAAATAGACATTTAGTATTCATTGTAAACCAGCAGGGAAAATGTCAATGATTATTTGGGGTTATTTCTAATACTTTGCTTTGTCCTTGTTTTCCATGGTTCTTCATCTCCTTCCTAAAAAGAAAAAAAAATATACATCTGTCTTGTTTTGCTTCTCTTAGGAGGATATATATATCTTTTTTTTAATTTATTTCAATATATGTTTCCAATTGCAATATATCAACTGAATATACAGATTTGCTGCTTAATAAGGTCTTACAAACCAACCGTACTTTGGACCATAAGGAGTTTCAAGGATCACAGTTACAAAATCTTTGCTAACACAGTGTCACTATATCTTACATATTCAAGCTTAATACTCAATTCAGAACTGGTAAAGGGATGGTAAAATAATAATTTATTTTCTAATTGTATGATTAAACAGTTTGATATGAAAATAAATGAAATGTAATAAAATGCTGCCCTTCTTTCCAAATATGAAATTAATTTCGAGAGCATTTCCTTGCCGACAGGATATAAAGTATAAAAACTAATAGTGTGAGTACATAAAGCCCCTGATAGAAACTCAGTTCCAAAAAAACAGCCTAAATTACATTGTAAAGAAAACTTCAGCACAGAGCAGAGACAACTTTTTGGCCCATCTGTTATGTGATAAACTGTGATCTCAGTCAGCCAAGAATCTTTGTTAATTTTCTCAAGTCTTTTATCATCACAGCCTCTGTACATTTTCTTTCCATGTTGAAATTAATCTAAAAGTAACTTTTAAAGTAAGCATTGGTTTGTTTGTTTGTTTTTGCTTGCTTGTTTGTTGTTTGGTTTGGTTTAGGTTTTTTGTTTATTTTTTCTTTCTTTTGTTTGTCGTCTATCTTATTCTAGCATGACCTCAGTAATTCAAAGTGAGTTGCTAAGCCAGCAGTTTTTGTTTGAAGTCTGCATTCATCCAGACAGTGTGCATTTTGTAGGAGTGATCTGCTTTTCTTCATGACTTTCTCATTGTGGGAAATTCAAACTGCAAACCAAACACAAAGCTTATATATTTTGCAGGTGTCATGCAATGTCCTTCCTACCTTCAAACACCTAGATGAGGAAATAACAGATTAATTGTGGAATTAATCTCACCTAATAGATAAGTACTGTGTAGACCTTATGAAATAATCAACATAAACTATTTCTACAGTCAATGAAGAGGAACAGACATTTGCAGAGTGTAGCTCATCTGATATTTTTGGACACCTTTGTTAGATGAATTGTAATCTAAATGTGCCTCTAATAATTATGAAACAAAACCAGATGACTAACAAGACATAAACATCTAGATCATAGAGTTCTATATTTGATCAGATATTGAAGTATTTGCCCTGTGTCATCCACAAGTTTTGAATACTACATTTTAGATTGGTTCATCTGTATTTCTATTAGTTGTCTCACCTATTATTTGAAGATCAGCTCTGGTCTGCAAAGCAGTAAGCACAGTGTGTGTAACAGATCTTCCTTTCCCATCTCCTTGGAACAAATCAAAATAAAGCCACATGAATATTTTTTGTGCTTCAAACAATGTTTCATTGTGTGACAAAAACAGGTTAGGGATATTCATACTTTGAATGCTATGGCATTTTTTTCACATGTTAACCCTCCTTTTTTTTTGTTTACTGTGTTGAAATGTAATTACATATGTTGCACTTGAATGTGAGTCTTTTGTGAATATAAAAGCAGGCACATTGTAAGAGAAGACAACAGGTAAAAAGATGAAAAACAGGAATTTGAAATGACAAAGAGAAGAAATGGATTATTATTTTCTAGCTGATTTAACTTTGAAAATTTACCATCCATGCAAGTACTTACAACAGAAGTGTGTAAAAGCGGGAGGGTTAGGGTCCATCTGATACACATCAAAGTCAGTGAAAGTATGTCAGTTTGATTTAACTAACCATATGATCATTGTGTGGAAATACTCAGAATGTTTTTGTGAACAGTTACAACCCAGGAATAGGAAATCAAAGTAAGAATTCTTAAATCTTAATGTTAGGCTTTATAAAACTTGGATTGTCTTTAATTGGAACAGGTTACCCAGGGAGGTCGTGTATGCTCCCACCCTGGAGGTGTTCAAGGCCAGATTGGATGAGGCCTTGAGTGAGCTGTACTAGTGGGAGGTGTCCCTGCCTATGGCAGGGGGGTGGAACTAGATGATCCTTGAGATCCCTTCCAACCTTACCGTTCTATGATTCTATGATTTCAGTTGCAGTTGCGTAAACTCTCTAAGTAAAGGCTGAGTATATGGAATATTTTTCTTAAACTCATTGTCTCATATTATTATCTGATCTTATAGGAAGTCTTAGGTAAATCTGTGCTATGTTATGTTAAGAAAAGTCAAGATTCAGAATGTGGTGCCCATCTTACTCTGGTTTTGCTCTTATGCAGCTCTGTTGATTGCCATTCTGTTCTGATTGTCATACTGACTTTTGATCAGCCAGCAGTTTCCTAAGGTTTTCCTTTTGTAGGCAGGGACAGCAGGGAATGAAAATGGTTGTTCATATAAAAGAGAGTTAAAATGGAAAAATGTCACAGTTGGAGAAAAGAGAGGTGCTTTATTTAATCACTTTGACACTGTGTTCCACTAGTCAGTCAGATAGAAGGACAGATGGAATAAGAGATTCCTGACAGACATAATTCTGCTCCACAATGCTTAAACTTCTTTGGTATTTTATCCTTGCATCTCTAAAATATGTTTCCCTGCTTCCTTTATGATTCCACAGTCTTTCTGACACCCAGTATTTCACTTTTTGTCTTCTGGGATTAGAAGAAAAGGTTGTGAGTATTAACAGAATTTGTTAATATTTGAAAATTGTGATGTCTCCTTAAAGGTGTTTTGAGAGTTTTTTTTCCAAGACTGAATAAAACTTTAATTTTTTTCTTTGCCACATCCCCTCCCCACCCCAGCACTTTCTAGTAGTATGCATCTTATTACTAGTTGTTCTTCTTCCTCTTATCTGGTCATTGGCTAAACCACACTTTTTTCTTCAGTTAGAGTGCTCAACACTTGATTGTATGGTTTTGTCCAGGCCAAACGGATATTGAATGAAGAGTAAGATTACATAGCTGACGTTTCATTCTTATGTCCTTGTATAATTATACCAATGGGCAATAGTCAGACACTCCTGACTTGATTCTGATGTTCTTGAAGGAATGTTATTGCTGGTGCACAAATGCTGGTGGAACCTAAATAATTTTAGAGGTTTATTGGAATTTTGAGTGTATATTTGTGACAGACTAAGTATTATAACAGCACAAACATTTTTGTTCTTATGTAAGGAAAAAATTGGAAAAAAATGTAAAATGAAGCCAGTCAGATGTCTTTATGTTTGATGGGATGGAAAAGAAGAAGAAATACAACAACTCCACCTTTCTCAAGGGAAAGAGACACACTGAGTTGGGAAAGGGAACACATTGTGCTGTTGATTTCTATGTTAGATATGTGGGTGAGAACACTACTCAGGATGGTTTTCCCATTGTGTTTTGCCTCTGCTGATTCATCTACTATCTTTCTCACTGTTCTGCCTTGCAGAAGGAAAAACGCATCAGGGAATTTACTTCAGATAATAAAGAAGATACTTACCTGACAATTTGTATATTTGAATCTCAAACTGGAAAAAAGATTCTACACAAAATACTGGGAATATTACAGCTTTTTATGATGGAAAACAAATTAAAAAGCAGAACAGCAACCTAAACAAATCCTAATGGAAATAAAAATTCATCTCATAAAAATTCAAGACTTCTTTGGAAGAAGTTGGCTGTCTAAAGAAAATTTGTTATGGAATATACCTTGGTAAGTATAATTCAGGTTGTTGGTTAAATAAAGGCAAAGCTTCAGTTCCGATGATACTAAATTCTTGTGTTATGATTGTCTGTACTTGTATCTGTGTATCCAAATCTGAAGAATTTTCTTAAATAAAATCTATAATGCAGTTTGCATGGTTCTGACTGGTAGTGACCTCAAGAAGTGTGCTGGTCTGAGGCTAATTGGAATATTTTAATAGAGAAAATTACACTATAGGCTGTGAAAGGAAAACGTGGTGATGTGTAGTTCACTCATAGGCTTGGGAGATGTTTGGGAAAAATAACTCAAAACATTAGATAAGGCAGTCTCAGTCAGTCTCTCTCTGGGGGCACAGTGTCTCGGGCAGTCTGGCTTCCGCCTCCTCTTTGTCGATTAATTTTCACCAACCACTTTTCTTCTAACCCCCCCTGGCCGATNTGTAAATAGAGCTTCAGTCCTTAACTTCCAGCCGGCTGAGTTCTAGTCTGGGTCATTTTACAGTGTGGGATGCGGGGAACTCCCAAACCGTCACAAGCAGGTAAAATGTTCCTCCTATGTAGCCACTGTTCAACATGTCTGTAGACTCCAGGAAATACGTGGTTTTCAAATTCTGTTCACAAAAAAAATTGTCCATTACAGGAGGAAAAAGAAAACACAGCAAAACCATGCATGGCTGTGGTAACAGCCTTTCTCATCAGCAAAATATCCTCAATCTATTCAAAGGATATCATATATTATTGGCACAAGACACAGTACTTCTTTTGTTTTTCTTAGAAACTCTTGTCACATTTTGCTTGAGTGATCCTAAAGGTTACGTTTTTTGAATACTCGCTTATTTATCTCTTTCATGCAATTTCCTTGTCATAGAAATTTTGTCATGAGTCAGGAAAGTTAGCAATTACCTTCAAGACAGTATTAATAAAAAGTTATGTTCTTACCTAAACAGTAGCACACTAATTAGATATTATGGAGTAGATGTATCATATTATTGAGTTGTGATCATTATCCGCTTATCTTTCCTATGTATTTCAAAGCAGGTTGTAAACTTTCAAATTTTTAAATGCTTGCCTTATACATAGAAATGCATTTTAAAGTTAATGGTTTCAGACTATGTAAAAAGTAGAGGCAAAGAATGATGAGAAAATAATATTTTTTAAAAAAAAAATTTGTTACTTGGGAGTTATACATGAACATTTATAAATAGCTTATTTTCAATATTTTCCTTTCTTTTACCTGTCAAAGAGAACAAATATGTTAGATAAAAAGCACTACACAGAAAAAAAAATTGTCTTTCTTGTTTTATCATTAAATTATTGAACATAAAATCTCCCACGTTTTTGTGAAAGCCAACATTTTTCATTAAATTACACACAAATTTGCATTGATTCTGCAGTCTTTTGTACCCCTGAGGCAAGTGCTAAAGAGCTCTGCATTGTGAGGCTCCTCAGACCTACAGCTGAGGAGTACTGTGTGAAATATTTTGTGCTATTGTTTGGTTCACAGGCAGTCACGATTTTTTTTTTGTCTTTGAACTGCTGTATTTGACAATTGTTTAATCCTTTTTTTCTATGGTGTTAATGTTTACTTCTTTCATTTATTCTCATTCTACAGTCCTCTTCTGAGCCTCACATAGACAAATATGTCAACATCTGTAGCCTGTTTCCCATGGTGTAGATTTTAAATCAAGTTGGGTTTTGGTTGGTGGTTTGTTTTTTTTTTTTCTCAGCAGGGAAACAGGTGAATGCCCTGATGAAGCCTTGATCTCAATATAGCAGGCTGGCTGAAGTTAACCAAGCTGTTTTTAGTGGGTTCTGGATAAAGGCCAATTGCAATAAAGATGAGTGACAGACAGTTGTCTCAGATTTCTGTAAGTGCCATTCTGCTGTAGTCTCCATTGTATTTACCAGAGTCGTGGCACTTTCTACCTCAGAAAAATCAAACATAAACCGATACTCAAAAATCAAACCAACTAAAAGGCATATCTGATATAAAGACTTTTGGTCTTAATTGGAATGATATATTTTAGAAAATATATCATTTTTGGGGTGAAAGCTTCTATGTGACGTTTAAAAATTCGGACATCAAAATGATATAATGCCTGTGAGGGGGAAATATAAATGGTACAGGGAAAGAAAATCAAAAGTGAGAAAATCATAAAGTCTATAAGCTATGGAAAAAGAGAAAATAAAACAAACAGCTAACTTGATTTGATGTGACAGCTGAAAGTCTATATTTTTACAAAAAAAGCTCCTTCTGCTGCTTTTGCGTGGGGTCTTTATTCCCATCAGGTGATGAACAACTTTGAGAGCTTATGTTATGGGCATAATAAATGTTCAAAATGCTTTCAAAATACATGCAAATAGAAAAGGTAAAAGTACATGCCTAAGAATAATTTATAGTCCTCACATCAGTCAGAACAATAAAAGAGGCAGAAGTTCGCTATGCATAGGACATACTAGAATTTGATAGCCTTCCACTGCAGTATGCAGGAAAAAACATGTAACCTTTGTGTTTCCTAGTAAATGCTCTCCATGATACTCCTGCTGGCAAGCAGTCAATTAGCACACATCATTTCCCTGCATTTTCTTTATGCAAAGAAAGAAAAAAATGAAACACTAAAATTGCACTGACATAACACTAAAATGAAACACTAAAATTGCACTTCCAACCTTACCATTCTATGATTCTATGATTCTAATAGCGTTAGTTTGCAAACAACAATTCTCTTCACCTTTTAATGATCACGCATCTAGCAGCCAGAGAAGGGAGCAGAATCTTGCCACATACCCTATTGGTGTTAAAGGAAGAGCATGGTAACAACTGAAATATCAAACCAGTTTAGTAACAGGAACTCATTTATTGCCTTGAATTCCTAGCTGGTGAGCACTAATTTTTTTTTAAAAAGTATTTACATCTTCATAGAAAGCAATACGTAATGGTTGGAGAAACAGTTCATTGGAAATTTCTGTACAGGCAGAAGTTCTTATGGATGTTTCAGATCTTTAAATTTCATTAAAACCACTAAAACCATGGAAGCTTCCATGTAAACCATGCAATATTTGAGGGAAAGCAAGTAGAGTACTGACTGTGGTTTAAATGTGGTTATTCTATATTACATGATGCTTAAAGTTAGTGTTTGTGTAAATTTAGTAATTATTGCATGGTGTGTGAAGGGAGGCACAATTATGGAGGCATTAAGAAAGGCATTAAAAGATACTAGGCTTGTACTAGCTTACTACAAACTGAAACCAAATACAGCAAAAATACCTAATGTATCTTGAGTGTATATTAATGTAGATACTTTGCTGCTAACCATCAAAATATATAGCTAAAGGAAAATTGGAAAACATCATAAGATATCAATAAATGTTCCATTTG
Organism: Eubucco bourcierii; assembly: GCA_013396675.1. Taxonomy (NCBI): domain Eukaryota; kingdom Metazoa; phylum Chordata; class Aves; order Piciformes; family Ramphastidae; genus Eubucco; species Eubucco bourcierii. Next base: position 414,686 of record VWZE01007039.1, on the reverse strand, counting down.
CAAATGCAAACACATGAAAGACTGTGTTTGTAATTTTCTCATGCATCTTTAGCTTTGAGTGAGGCGATAGCTTGTACTGAATCCATGCGATATTGAAGTTAAAGATCTGTCACATTCCATAAACACAATGACAAAGGAATTACAATTGTCCATGGAAGTGTGAATCTTCGTCTTTGCGTTTTAACATTTAAACTTGTCAGCCTAAATAATTTTTTATTTTTTTTTTTTCTAATGAAGATTATGTAAAAAAAAAAACATGGTATTTCTATGCTATGTTTATTAATCTGTTACTGGTTTCTTATTGCTATTTAACATGTCAAGTTAAAGCATTCAATATTATTCTCTGCTTTTTCAGGAATACATCCATAGAAGAACAACTGTTGTACATTATAATGTAGAGGATGCTAAATACCTCTTCCACAACAGATGCTCTCCTAGCTTGAAGATTTTCCTCTAAGTTCACAGACTTTCTGCAAATAAGAAGTAAATTGATATATCAGATCTTCTTGAAAACCTTCTGTCATCTTTTCATTTACTAAGCAAAGATTGGCTTTTAAGAACTTCAGGGCAGAAAATACAGAAAATCTTGTCAAATAAATATAAAGGCCAGACTATTGTAGTAGCCTTGATCTTCTTTTCTGTTTATTCTGTGCTCTACATTTACTTTTTCATTGTTCCCAATTGTTTTGGTTCTCTCTCTGCGATGCCTGTTATGTTGTTTTCAGAAATAGTTATTTTCATTCAGAAGGCATAACCTTTGATGATGGTACAGACTGCTAGATAACAGCAACCATTCTACTGTTTACATGGTGACGATCCTTTGTGAGTGTCTTGATGGTTGGGGAGGGCAGAAGTTAGACTCTGTCACCTCAGCAACCTTCCACTGTTAAAACGCTGTTAAAAAACTATTCCCTGTTAAAACACTGGAAGTAGTGCTAAAGCTCTGCAACAGCATGGATGAAGAGTTTTAGGAGTCAACTCTCAGCTCTAAACTGTGTTTTCAACAATGATTCACATCAAACAATGATTAACAGTAGTTTAATCACTGAGATTGCACTTTGCCACTAATACATATAAAGAAATTTCTCTCATAACTTGGGGCTTTATATTAGTGCTAGGAAAAACCTCAACAGTTCTTGTCAATCAGTCGGATTACTATATCTTTGGAATGATTTATGTACAGATTGGAAAATACTCTATTAGTGATGACATAAATCTACCAGAAAATTTAAGATATGTGCAAGTTCATAAAAATCATCCATGTGTGTTGGCATTTTATATTACAACCTGACAAGAAAAGAACACTTCTTCATTTGATGATACTTATCTGTGACTAATGATACATGCAATTTATGAATCCAAGGGTTTGAATGTAGCATTAGATTTAGGCTTTAAAGTATAAAAAATAACAGATTTTTTCCTGATGTAGATCTAGTTGTTTGATTGTTACATTGTGTTTCACTTGGTAGGCTAAAGATTTGTAACTTTCAGCTTCTGTACAATATAGAAACTATTCAAATTAATCATTGATTAAGGTTTCCACTTGATTTCTAACCATTTATTTAATCTAAGTCCCAAGCTTTGTCAAAATATTTTCCTCCAGAATTTAGTTTTAAAGGAAGAAAAAAAATAAAATCAGTAGAAAATATTTCCTGCACTTCTGAAATAAAATACATTTTTAAAAATGACAAAAATGTTGTGATCTTGCTGACTTTGTTTTCCCAAATCTAAAGAGATCAAAATGTTGTATTTAAGGAATATACTCTGTTCCCTCCAGCTGTTTAGCTTTGTATACTAAGGTAATAGTGTAAATTACAATTACTTGAACTCTTCCTGCCAGCTTGTTTAATTATTCCCAGGCAAATAATTTTTATATATTATCTCCATTTTCAACTTCGGAATTTCTTCCTAGCTTTTGCTATTGGTAAATCTCTCACCCTTATTCCCTTTTCCCTCCCCGTTGGGAAAGGAGAGAGGTTAATATAGAGTGTCTGTCACCCATTTAGTGTCTGATACAGACACATTCTGATACATCACCATCATCTGTCAAGAGTTCTGCTGCACTTTTATGCTGGGAAAGATGGCATAAGGTGCAGATTTTTTTTGAAAACTCACAGAACATTTGCTTTTACCCATACCAGGATTTGTGTCTACATTCTTTGAAGAGGTGGTGGTTGAACCTGCACAGTTTTATACTCCTTTGCTTCAACTAAAGTAGGACTACACATATCTTTCTGGGGATAAATCTGGTTACGTTATTTTGCATTTCGCCTCTGGATATGGAGGACAGGGTCTGAGGGAGCAGTAAGATAAGGTCAGGTTTGTGAACACCTGAGGAATCTGATTCCATATAAGTCTATGGGACCTGACAGGACTTGATAGTCAAGCAGCATTTGTATCCGTATTTACATAATACAAGTTAAACTGTGAGTCTAGAGCTGTTGGGTTCTGAAGATGGCAGATGAGGAACAAGGGAAAGTGAGTTCCAACCACAGCTTGTGAGACATCCCATATAGCTGGACTTCCCTTTTTCTACCATACAAATCCTTTGCATATGTGCTCTTTTTCTTCTTGAGGAAAGTAAATTAATCCTTTTGGAGATCCATTAAGGAGAAATTAAAATTACTTCACTCACTATCCAGTCATCCTTGAGAAAAAAACCCAACAAAATAAGTTTTTATCTTGGTGTACCAAAAGAAACTAGAGTAAAGGCAGCTGAGCATTTCCTTCATATATTCAGATGCTAAAGGAAAAAGAACATTCCTAATGTGCTAAGCAGCAAATATAAGCTCAATGAGCTGATACTTCCATAAGCATTTCTACCACGCATGAAGAAATGGTTGCTATGGAGAGAAACTGGCTGATAAAGTGACAATAAGGCAATGTTTTTTTCCCGTCTCTTTCTTTGTTTTCTTGAAGGTCTGTATGCTTTGCACTTGTTGAAATTGAAACATTCTGCTTTTCTTAAGGAATAAAAACTATCCCAAGACATGCATTGGAGTTGAATTAATGAGAATGTAAAAAAGGTAATACCTACCTTATTAAACACCTATGCTAAACCTTCTCATTCGTTGTAATTTCCATTAAATCTCTGGAATACATGTGCCTTGTTCCTTACTGTTTCCTAATTCCTCTACAGCTCCTGCTGCCCATTTGATATCCTAATTTCCTAAAGATGAAATTATTCTTTTAATCTGTGGTTCTGGTTGAATGACTTTTCTTTCAGTATTATTAAGGCAATTATTTTAACCATCTCCTATTGAATGCTGTCAAGAGGGAGCTTCTGATATAATGAAAATATGAGCTGTTGTTTGGTTGTAAGTGTATTATCTGAAATATGATGACTACGATATAGCTATGGTCAGTTTTCTATTATGTGCAACAAAGGCGGCCTTGTAGTTTGCTTGGATATAGACCTTTGCAGATGACTATATTTGGTATGTGGAAAAAATGCTACTACCTGAAATTTCAGCTCATTCTGGTTTGATTTCTTTTTTCTGTTGAAGTTTCTGTTGCATAGAGATAAGTGTTAGCAGGTTTTTAATTTCATGCATGTGCATTTTTCATATTACTGATACTTAATATTTAAATGTGCCTTTGTACATGTAGAAAATTATAAAACTCAGCTTAGAGGTGTCTATTAAATTGTGATGATTCAAATGCAATCAGCCAATACTCAGAGACTTAATTCTTTCTGTTTTCAAAATACCCACTTCAGGACCATGTAAATCTAGTTTAATGTGCTGCTTTCATGGCTCATGTCATGAAAAAACTCACATCAAAAAAACCAGAACCCAGTGAAATTATTGTCTTCTACATCTAAGAGTGAAAAACCCCCATATATCCTCTGCATGGTTCTGTGTACCAAATATTATATTTAATGAATGAAATAGTAATTTGTAACAGATCTATTGGTTTGGTATTGTACTAGTTCAGATTTTTTCAAATTCTCCAGGAATGATATGGAAATGTTGGAACAGGTCCAGAGGAGGGCCACGAAGATGATCAGAGGGCTGGAGCAGCTCTCCTATGAGGACAGGCTGAGAGAGTTGGGGCTCTTCAGCCTGGGGAAGAGAAGGCTTCCAGGAGACCTTATAGTAGCCTTTGAACATCTGAAGGGGGCCTACAGGAAGGCTGGGGAGAGACTATTTACAAGGTCTTGTAATGACAAGACAAGGGGCAATGGGCTTAAACTGACAGAAGGGAAATTTAGACTGGATGTTAGGAGGAAGTTCTTTCCAGTGAGGGTGGTGAGGCACTGGAACAAGTTGCCCAGGGAGGTTGTGGATGCTTCCACTCTGGAGGTGTTCAAGGCCAGACTGGACAAGGCCTTGAGTGACCTGTCCTAGCGGGAGGTGTCCCTGCCTATGGCAGGGGTTTGGAACTAGATGATCCTTGAGGTCCCTTCCAACCTTACTATTCTATGATTCTCTAATTGAACTTAGAACAAATGAACTATAACCACTCTGCAAATACAGCATAATCATTAACATCTGCATGCTGGTTACTTATCTTTCTCTCTTCTTGTAGTCTTGATTTTTTCCCTTCACCTTTCCATTTGTTAAGTGGTCTTAGAAAATCTTCTCATGATGTGAAAGCAAATGACTACTTGATCTTGTCATCACTGAATGAAGAACTTGTTGGTAATACTGAAATTATTTGATGTTTTCATTACATTATTGCAGGTACAATAAAAGCAGATAGAACCTTTCAAATAACTCTAGGCAGCTCACTCATTTAAAGCTACCATTAGGCTGCCTAAATTCCTGATTTTAAAACCTAAACCATAGGTTACAATGTAAATGTGTGTATGCATGTACAATATTTGTATTGGTGTCACTATGGAGAAGATATTAATATTTTATCATGATACAAATATAAATCATTTAAAAAACCCAACACATCATTACCTTTCCATGTTTCTCATGCATGCAAAAGGTTGTGATAATTCTGAGTACCAATGTATTTTTCTCTTTATTTTCAGTATTTTTTTTCACTAGAATCATTGCTATTCTACCCTTTTGACTTGAATATTTAAGAAAAGAGGTCATGAATCCTTATAGGTTGCTACAACACCACCTCATTTTACCACAATGGTAATACTTTGTAAATTAAAACATAAGAGAATACTACTGCAGTGAGATATGAATATTGTCTGGACACCATTACCCAGGTGAAGCTAGCTCTTGAAGTCAACCCTTGAAAAAGAAATTGCATCTCTTTTTGCTGCATCAGTGTGGACCTAACTGCCTGCCTGAGGGGTAAGAACAATCACATAGGGTTTATTGCTGTGCAAATATGTTTACCTTCTTTCTGGGATCTAAAATAATAATAAAACCACTTAGTGTAAGACTACACTATATCAACATGTTCAGTGTTATTGGGGTATCTCTATACAGTGACACCTTCCACAGTTCATACATGTCTGAGACATAACTCAGTTCTTAAAGCTTTTTAGGAGAATTCCAACATGTTATTTTTTCCTGTATTTCTTCTTCCAGCATCATCTGTTTTCTACATCTGAAAGTGGTTTCATGTGTATTTTGGGGCAGAAAGTAGCTTAAGTCAATTATTTCTTCTAATATTGATGGAATGCAGTTAGGAGTTACTCAGAGTCAGGTGAAGATGCCAAGAGATAAATTTCCACATTTTTCTGTCATTTTCAATCTGGTGAATATGACTTGCTAAACTGCAGTCCCAAATATGTAAAGGAGATATCTGAAGAGACATTTTGAGTGCCATCTCTTCCTTGAATGAAACCTTTGGTACAATTATCATAGGCAAACCCTCTTACCTTCAGATCTTTCTCCACTCTTTCCCTTTGAATTATGCAACTGTGAACACCAGGGTGTACACTACTCTAATTCTGTTATGAAATGTATCTGAGCCACTTACCCTGGTATGCTAATTTGATTAATTCATCTTTGAGCTCAGCTAATTCACACTCAGTTTACCATCTATGTCACTAAAGTCTTAAAAACTTCTCCATGGAATACTTTGTTTATGCTGAAGTTTAAAAATCTTTGAGAGATTTCATGTCTGCATATTTGAAATCCACCTCTTATACTAAAACACTTATACACCAGAAGCCTTTCTCAAAATAGGATTTTGCATATAATGTCATACAGTAATAAGGATGATGATGATGACAGCAGATTCCCAAACTGAAGAATTATATGAGTTTGTGGTTTGTTTGGGGTTTTTTTGTTTGTTTTGGGGGTTGTTGTTGTTGGGGTTTGGGGTTTTTTGTTATTGTTTTTGTTTGGGGTTTTTTTGGGGGGGGTTGTTGTTGGTTTGTTTTGTTTTGGGTTTTTGGTTTGTTTTTTTTTAAGAATTCTGACAATATTTTTCTCAGAAAGATAATTTGGTTGGGAGTTAAAACAATGAAAGTCACAGATGTTGGAAACATGTTTTTTATACTTCAGTTCAATTTTATTTTGAAGTATGTAGATGTTATAATAGTCACTTACTGTCTGATTCAGATACCATCAGGTTCTGCTCTAGGAGTGGTGGTTCACTTTAACATTTGATAACATATCTTTCCACTACTAATTGTTCAACATTTTAAAGAAAGGTTCACATATTCTGCTTGTTATAACATTAATTATATTCCTGCCCTTTATTTTACCCCTGCCCTCTCTGTTGTGTTTCTCAATTAAGACTATTGAAAGCAGACAAGCATATCAGCTTTCCTAGTGAAAATGGCTGCTTCACAACAATAACCAATTCTAAAAGTATTTTAAACAGTTTGATGATAAAATAAAATCCTTTCAGAAAGGGGTTTTTTTTTATAATTTACTTTGACTTATTTATGCATCTACAGTTATTATCAGTCCTATTTTATTAACACTAAAGTTACCCAAAAAATAGTACTTTAGTTCTCATTGCCTTATTCATACTTTTAATTCCTGTAGAATCTTGCTTCAAGGGACCAAAAATAATTTGTCAAGGTCAGAGGAAGTCATCTATCAGCATAAATGAATGTAAAACTATTTTAGCTGGCCAGCTGTTAAGGAGATATGCTTTAAGATTTAGTTTTATTTATAAGGCATGTAATTTCATTCTACTCCCCGCCTTTGCCTCCTCATACGACACAGGGTACTCAGGAACAGTAAAAATCTCTGTACTAATATTTTAGTCAGCCTTGCCCTGAGCTAGAATTGCTTCAGGGAGGTAGACTGTCCCTTTAATCCTTAGTAGCTCTACTGGGATTACTGTCTGAAGGTTTCACGTGAAATACTGCCCATTGCAAATTGAATACATATGAAATGATTCTCCCTAAGTGTCACACAGGCCACTAAACAACCATGAAATTATATTAGCTTTTCTTCATTACTAACTCAAATCATACTCAAGCTAGAATATTATGTAAAATTATTCCTGATTATCAGTTTTCCAACCAATCTACTGTGCCCCTACTTGGACTTTTCATGCAATTGATCTAGGGTGTGTTTTTTTCTGAAGATATAGTTTCTGATTCAGGAAATTAGCACCTGAAAGAAACTCTAAAGCTTCTGCCCTCTCTTTTCTTTGTGCATAATAAAAACTTTGATTCTAAATGTAAATACAAATGTTTTTCTTAGTCATTTAAAAGTATTTGTGCTGTATAATCATCCATAACTTGCTCAAACTATCTCTAAATTTTCTTTTCCAGCATATCATTTCCATTATGAATGAGACCAAAGGAGTAGAAGGTCTTAAGATAAAATGTTTTGTTTTCTTTTTACAACTTTTGTCTCTGTTAATTTCTTTCAACATTCAATCTATTCCTGAGAAGACCATTCTATAATTCCTGAGAAGAAAAAAAGATTACAAAATGCTGGTATATTTCAGCGTTTATTCTCCTGTCCTGTTCCACAGATTGGTGAATTGTGATCTTGCATGAAGGCCTGGTAGATTTCAAACAAATTCTGAAACAAGTTAATGCCATTTCACTTTCCAATCTTATTTACTTTATTTTAGAGGGGTACACAGATGTGTGTAATTTGCATTCAGACCAATGGACTGTTGTCGATCCCAAATACATATCACACTTTACATCAGCCATCAGGACTTCTTCATTCTTCTAGAAGAGCACACTTAAATGCAGGGGCAGATTAGCCCATGGACAGATAGAGGGATGAGAAGAAAAGATTATCTATATAGCACAGAGTCAGATTATGCAAGGCAATGAGCCTTTTTTCTTTTTTTTCTTTTTCTTTTTTTTTTTCTTTTACAGAATGAGGAAATAGAATAAAAGCCTGTCAGAGGAAATGCCAACAGAAGAGGAGGAGGAGGTATTACCATATGAAAGCCATAAAATTAATTTAAATTTATCCAGGCAAATCCTGTTTTACAGAATACTAGAATGGTCTGGGTTGGAGGGGACCTTCAAAGGCCATGTAGTCCAACCTACCCCTGCAGTAAGCAGGGGCATTCTTAACTAAATCAAGTTGCTCAGAGCCCTGTGGAGCCTCACTTTGAACATTTCCAGGGCAACCTGTTTCAGTGTTCCACCACCCTCACAGTAAAGAACTTGTTCCTAACATCCACTCTAAATCTATACTTCTCTAGTTTGAAACTGTTGCCCCTCGTCCTATCACCACAGGCCTTTATCTTTCTCTCTCCATTCTTCCTATAGGCTTCTTCAGCTACTGGAAGGATGTTATTAGGTCTCCCCAGAGCCTGAACAGGCTGAACAACCCCAGCTCCCTCAACCTGTCTTTGTAGCAGAGGTGCTCCAACCATCTGAGCATTTTCATGACCCTCCCCTGGACCTGTTCCATCACCTCCATTTCCCTCCTATACTGAGGGCTCCAGACCCTGGTCTGTATTGTTTGTTCTAGCCCAGTGCTGTTATTGAGCCTCATGAGTTTTATCTGGGCCCACCTCTCCAGAGGGACAGCAATGACAGTAACTGGTAAGAAATCTCCCTGCCTTTATCCTGACCCACAGGCTTCCCTCTTCATGTTCTCCCAATTTCTCCCCTGTCCCACGGAACAGGGGAGCGAACAAATAGCAAGGTATGTGCTTGGCTGCTAGCCATAGGGGCTCAAACTACAGCACTATCTGGTCCAAAAGTAGCTATAGAAACATATGAGAGAAGCAAGACTGTCCACTTCCTCCTCTTCCATAAGTCAACAATACAAGTCATGAAGCACAGTTCATCATATTTAAAAGGCACTTTCTGTATTATTTGTGGATGAAGGAAAATTGGTAGACATCGCCATTAGATAAGGGAATGTACACAGTGCTGTCCTCCAGGGAACTTCTCAGAGATTTTGATACACCACACAAGAGCGTGGCATTAGGCAGTGCAAAGAAGGGCCACTGAGTGCCATTTGGGGCTGCCTTTATTACACAGCTATTGGTCCCCAGGAGGACACAGGTTTGAAGGGCCTAAACATTCTAGTTGTAATTTTCTTCTCCACTTTCACATTATATTACCGAGTGAACAACGAGTATTTTATGACAAGAGTTAAGTTTATAACAGTATTTTGTCAAATAAGTGACCAAACAGTGCAATTAACATAAATGTAATGATTTTTTTGTCAATGCTTTTATAATATCAGCACAGTTGTTTTGCACTTCTGTATAATAGATCAAATGGACTTATGCAGCAAATTTTTAGATTCAAATAACAAATGCTATAAAATTATGTTAAATAAACATATGGCTCTTTCCAACCATATTCCACGCAAATAATAAGTGGAAATATCCATTTTCCATGATCATTGTTTTTGTGTTGACCAGATGGTGATTGTGGCTATAATCATGCTGAAGCTGTTTAAAGTTTTTAATTTCTGCTACCACTGATTTATTACAGAATCTTAGGAAACTTGCCTGAAGAAATGTTTCCTGCTAGCCACGAGAACAAACTCCTATTCATTGAAAGGATAAAATGGAACCGTTTTCAGGGTCCAAAGAACATTATACAATAATGAAGCTCCTAAAGAGGGATCAGAGCTATTTTGTTTCAAAAAGTATTGTCTTAGATTTCTCATTAAGAAAATGTGGCTTTACATATGAATGTAGATTAGATTGATTTTTTTTTTTACCAGCTGATATTTTCTTATAGCAATAATATTATGCTGCTGTGCTCAATGAGAGTGGTCTGAGATCAATATAAAAGCACTCAGAGCAATGTTCTTAATTTTTAGCTGTGGGTGTTTCCAGTCTGTTTGCTTCAAAATGAATTAATAAAAAAAAATATAGGAAGTAAACAGTATTAGTTTTTAAAAAAAAAAATCATCCATTATTTTTCTGATATGAAAATGCAACTATGGAAATTACTTTTATGCTTACGGAATGATACATTTGGGCTAAACTTATTTTGTAAATTGATGGTATTTTTCTTATTAATGTCAAGATTTGAAATAATCTTTTTTGTTTGACTGTTTACCATTTCTGGTCATATTGAATTTCATCAAGACTATTTACACTATAGATTCTTTACAAAGGTATGTATCAATAGGACGAGGAGCAATGGTTTTAAACTAGAGGAGGATAGATTTAGATTGGACATTTGGAAGAAGTCTTCTTACTATGAGGTTGGTGGAACACTGGACCAGGTTCCCCAGGGAGTGGTGGAGGCCCCATCCCTGGAAACATTCTAAAGCAAGCTTGATGGGTCTCTGAGAAACCTGATCTAGTTGAGATGTCCCTGCTTACTGCAAATGGGTTGAGCTAGATCATCTTTAAAGGTCTCTTCCAACCCAATGCATTCCATGGTTCCATAAAGCTTTTGTGATCAGCACTGTGGCTTCATATATTTTTTTGTATTAGCATGATGGTGATGTTTTATGGTTGAGAATCTCTGAATTCACTGAATTTACATGAAGGAACACTCCAGTAGCTCGCGGTTCACTAACGTGTTGTAACTGGCTCTTCTTGGAGCAATTAAATTATCACAGAAGACAATATATTTGAAATTACTAAGAAATTGCTACACTTCAAAATGCAAAACCAGTTACAGCCAGATACAACCTTCCAGTGAAGCCTGAAACAGGGTAATCACATAGCTCCTTTGTGTTTACTCTCCAAAATGTTAACAGATTTAAATATTTAGAGTAGAAATGAAATTTTTATAGTTACTATGGGAACTGTAGGGAAACAAATAATAGCAACCTTAGAATAAAGACTGCTTTAGAAGACAAGTGACATTTAGTTCATAAGAAGCAGCATATGCTTTGTCTGCTTTCTTCAGCTCTTTTGGCTCTGTTCCTACAAGATGACTACCCTCAGCTTCTCGTGGGCCAAATTCAGTTCTCCTTGTTTACTCAACTAAATCTAGAGATACCTCATTTATCAGGACAATTGGCACTGATTCACATCAGTGAAGGTTAGAAAAAAATCAAGCATTTACTTATGTTGCAGTGCAGGGTGTTTCAAAACAAGTAGAAAATATGTTTGAAAAGGTAAACTCCCACTAAGGAGATTAGACTACATTTTTGTAACATTTTTTTCTTGCTGTAGCTGTTGAATTTTATCCTTCCCCCTCCCCCCCCCCCCCTTGTCATGATGTGCTCTTACAGATCTAGACTTGTATAAAATGTGAAAAAATATACATATGAATACCAGAGTGAGAATGTCAGCCATGTGGCTCAGATCAACATTGACTCAACTGGAATGCAATGCCTTCTGGATCTCATTTGCCTACAAGGTTGTTCATGAAATTCCACCTCACAGCAGTGGAGCTAGCCCTATCTCCATGCACAGTTTATCTATCTATAGCTTTACCAGTTTGATAATCCTTACACTTTGGAACTAGTATGCACCGTTAAAGAAGCTCAGATGCTGAAGCACCAGCTCTGTCTAGCCCACATGCTGAAAAGGTCAAGCAAAAAAGACACATGGGTCATTATCCCACACACTGACACAAGCTATGCAGGAGTACTGCAATTCAGATTTAGCCGATTTGGATTTTTTTCATTAAACTAAAGAATAGCAACTCATGAAGTAGAAATTTGCTACAGAACACGATTTGTGCAATGTCATTTATGCATAGCAATGATAAGGAATCATTAAAAGCACTTAAATAAATCATACCAATGTTGTGGATTACTTTGGTTTCTAAATTCCAGATTAAAGCCACTTAGGAAGCTAAAGCATAGGTTTTAGCAGTTTTATTAAACCATTCTTTATTTCCAGTTAATGCACCTACCTTTTTCTTTAAAAGTAACGTCACCACACTGTTACTGACAACAAAATTACAGTATCACAGATTACCATGTATATACCAAGAACTCAAAAATTATTATTAGTCTAGTTAAATATCAAGAGCTAGATTCAAATCTCAGTCACTTAGTTAGGGTTTCAGTCATGGAAAAATTGGGACTTCTGTAGAGCAGAATATGGAGGTCTTTTTCTTTTGTTTAGTTTCTTGCTTTTTGGGTTTTTTGCTTTTGGGATTTTTATTTGTATACTTACTTATTTTATGTTTGTGGGTTTTTAATTTGTATTTTTATTTTTGTTTCTGTTCCCAAAGTCTTTGATAAGAGTTCTTTCTTCCTCATTTTTAACAGTCTTCTCTGAGGATTTATTTTTTTTTTAAAGTCAGCATTTGAGCCAGACACCCAAGGTAACACACTCTATCTAGAACTCTAAATGAATCATGTGTGTGGTTCACATACTCTTATAAACTGTGGAATTTTATTTTTTCAGTGACGTCAGCTAAAATCACAGCTGTGTAGTTTCTCTTGACAACACTGCATCTGCTATAAGGAACAAGGTTGCATGAGACTTGCTGTATTTAATAACCTTCTGAGATAATCTTTCAACTCACACAGGGAAAATGTTTCAGGTTGTGGGTCATGCACATTTAAAACAAATTTGATGTCATTTGCTACTTTTCTTGCAGAGCCATCCTACAACATACATTCAAATCTGGTGTTTCAGTGTTTTTAAATGTTATTCATGGAGATTTAACTTTAAAGAAAAGGAAAAATGGAAGTATTGTGTTGATTTTTCTTGGACTATTACTATGAATTATCTGTGAATAATTATTGTAGAATTATATACTATGGGTACAATGGTGGACAGAGTTAATAACATCACAGTTATCCATTTTGTAGTTATGGAAATATCTAAAACCTTTGTGTCAGAGCATCAGTGTATATGTTTCCATATTTCAGATAAATAGGCTCAAACTTTGTTCTTCCTGACATGAATATTTATACCCTAGTCACTGGGATCTGATTTAAAAATATGCACAAGTTGAACATGGGTGTGAAGGTTTGGGAGTTCCCCCACCCCCCCACACTTTGTAAAATGACCCAGACTAGCACTCAGTTGGCTGGAAGTTAAATGATGAAGCTATATTTACAGCTCAGCACAATGTACAGCAGATATTTACACTATATACAGAATATTTACAGAAATATACAAGTAAAAGGTAATACAGCAACACAACTCCCCTCCCAGAAATCAGAGACCCCAGGAGGGGCTCCCAACCACCCTTCCACCTTCTCCCCACCCCTGTACCTTACCCCAAGGTTTGCCTTATGTGCAAGGTAAATTAGGAAGATCGGCCAGGGGGTTAGAAGAAAAGTGGTTAGTGAGGATTAATTAGCAGAGGAGCCAGAGCCCAGAAGCTGCTAGATCCCACCAGCAGCTCCTGATCCAGCAAGCGACAGAGAGAGACTGATTTATCTATTGTTTTGGTTAGTGTTCCCAAACAATTTCTTAGCAAGCGTATGAGTGAAGTAGACATCATGATGTTTTCCTTTCACAGCCTATAGTATAATTTTCTCTATTAAAATATTCTAATTAGCCTCAAACCAGCACAATGGGTCAAATGATGTAACTGTTGTTTTTGTTCATTTACCAGCTAAGAAGGGGCCGGATTTATGTTTGTACTTGCTTCATTTATTTTTACCTATTTTTACCTATTTTTATAGGTAATGGCTAATCATGTAGTTAGCAAACAAGTTCAAAAACAAACAAACAAAAATATCTAAAGTATTTTGGGGCACATATGTCCAGTCCTGAGAGCTGGGCTGAAGTCACACAAGATAATAAGAGAACCACTACAGGTAAAAGGACAAGCGTGACTCCTAATTCCTAAGAGCAGAAAGGCTATTTGGCTAATTTATATTGGGGTTTTGGTAACTACAGTGTTAGATCTCTTTTCTTTTTTTTTTTTTTTTTTTTTTTTTTTTTTTTTTTTTTTTTTTTTTTTTCCTGTTAGTTGAATTATTGCTTTGACAAGTATGCCTGTCGAAAAGAATGAACAATATTAAAGGGATACAAGATAACATATAAATCAAAATACATTCGTATTTGTTTGCAGCGAGCAAGTCAATTAGTCCAGTTTGAGATTGTTAGGTGATGTAATTTTTAGCTTTGCACTTATTTTTAGCATGTTTACTTTTCTTGAGTTTGAACTGAAAAATTCAGTGCATTGAATAAGATTCAGCCCCATCTGTACATCTTTGGATTTAGTAGCTGTGGCAGAAATAGATTGTGATATTAAGGCCAAGAAAGGCTTCATCCTAGGTTTAAAGGCATGATAAGCTCTTGTAGCTCTTCACAAAATAGAAATGGTTACTTGAAACAGTTTTAATTGCACCTGTTCTGTTTTTCTCTTTGATAAATGCAGGATGATGATTGGAGACTGTGGAAGAGTGAAATTGTGTAATACTAGCTTGACCAAAAAAAGTAAACAATCTAACCCAGTAAAACCAGACAAATACTAAAACACAATACTTCAAAATAATCTATTAAAATAATACCTTTGCTCCTTAATCTGTAAATGGTGGTGCATTTGAAAGCAGTTGACAGAGCAGCTGTCAATAACATGATCATGTTGTTAGGTCTTAGCAATATTGGTATATCAACTTGATGCGTTTCCAAAACTGCAATCCTTCTAGCACAAATCCAAGCAGATTTTAGGCTTTACAGCAATGACAAGGGGATTCACTTGTCTGCACAATCAGTTTACTGCCCACCTTTCAGTTGTTATTGAATGTAACAGCTTTGGCAAATGTCAAAGTCATATGAAAACCCATGGGGTATGTTATTGTACTTTCCCTCTTACTGCATACAGAGCATTTGAAGAGAAAAATATTTAGAGGACATCTTAGAGGCCAAAAAGGAGTCATCGTAGATTATAGCGTTACTTTTTATTTTTCCCTTGAAGCTGTAGTGTTAGCATGTCTGTTTATTTCAGTGAAGAAGGTAAGAATTTAAGTCTTAATAAGTGAGTGTATTCATGTATGTCACCTCTAATTTAACCACAGGCAACCTACCTTTTAGCTGTCATGTTTTACTTTCAGAATCTGTACTTTCAGAATACAGTAATTTAGACAACTGTGTCTTCCTCATGTTATGTTTATTTCATCCTACTGAAATAAAAAAAAAAATCAAAACACAAAACAAGAAGCAAAAAACAAACAAAAGAAAAAAAAAACACACACACCCTCCCCAAAAAAACCCACCAAAAAACCCAACCAAACAAACAAAAAACCCAAACAAAACCAATGAGTGATGGATTCAGAATCCCGTGCAGGCTATCTAATTCTGTTCACAAAAAACAGACCTGTCTCCCATGGGGATATGTGCTTTTAGAACCCTCATATCCTAACCCAAACATGAAGTCATAAAGTGCACTAAATGTGTTGCACAGACATTGAAGGGGAACTGCTCTAATGTCAGCATCATATATATTTACCAGTGGCAGACAGCAGGTAATACACGTTCATAGTCTCATCACAAAGAGCAAACAAAAACCAGACATTAGTTATCACAAGCTGAGGGTTTTTCTCACTGAAGTCTATGTCAAAACTTGTATTAACTCCAGTTCTGTCAGAGCAGAGCACTGACACCTTGCAATTCCACAATATTTCAGCATTTTTATTGTTACTGCTGCTTTTGCTCCTTACATTTTTTCACCTTTCATTATGAAGATCCAGTGATTTTTCTCTCTCAGTTGGCACAGAAAAAGCATCTTGATAATGAGAATGGTAGTTTTGAGCCATTCAAGCACAGTTTTCAGCAATGAAGTTCTGAATAATTTTTTAAATTACACTATTAGCGTTTGTGGTCTGACTGTGCTATGCCACAGAGAACTCATATTCTTTAAGAGAGAGGGTAATGAGAGAACACTGAGAAGTAGGTATGGAAACTTGCCAGTTTCATGACTGAAAAAAGGGAAAGAAAAGTGACACTCAATGTTCTAATGGGGGAAAGGTTGAAGTAGTGAAGGGCAAAGCGCAGACTTCACAAAAAAGGCAAAGAACAAGAAAAGACAGGAGAGGACACTGAGAGTGGAGAGGCTACATTTAATCTCAGGATACCAGCTGACAATTTAGGTTTCACTGTACACAGCATATAAAAACATTTACTTGTAAATATTTTAACACATGTTAAGTACATGTATTCAAATATTTACAGAAGGTAAATACATTCTGACAGAGTGTATTTACACAACTGTTCTGACAGAACAACATGAACTCTCCTGTAGATTAAAATATTAATTTTATTGAACAAAAACAACAATAGACAAGAGTGGGTTTGGTTTGTTTTTTTTTACTCTCTGATAAGAGCTTGCAGAAACACTGCAATGAATCTCTCGATATCTTCACATACTATATTATTCTTACATTTCCATAAAATATTTGCTTGTAGTTTCCAGTTTCAGGTTTGGAACCAGAAATGCCTTCACAATATCAATTATTGATGTAAGTGATTTTGGGAAACTTTAACCAAGGCCTGTCATCCTGAAACATCTAGGACTCAGCAAAACTTAATCCAAGCTACTAGCAAGGAAATAAATCTGCTTCTTTGTCTTTTAAACACATGCGGGCTAAGGAAAAACATACCCAATCACTGTAGTGGCTTACAAACTAAGCAGTAAAATAAGACACACACATTGAGTTTTCTTACTACTTTTAAATATGTTTAGAATAAGACTCACAAGTATGATTAAAAATCTTTATGAAAATGTTTCTTGCATTTGCATCTGAGAGCCCTCTAGTTGTTTCTGAGGATGTCCATTCAAGTACAAAGTGGTTTTATGTGGGTTTTATTCATATTGTGCCACATATCGGAAATAATTTTAATTCACAATACTAACAGCTAGTGAGCACAAATTTGCTAGAAAACTAATAACTCAGAGTTGAATCGTGGTGCTTCTTAGCTAGTATGAGTGAGGAGCTGCAGACATGATGTACAATATATATCTTCTTTTCCTGCTTTGTATCTCTGGATTAGCTTGGGAGCTGTCATAACCACCAGGTTAAAGCAGTGGTTATTATCCCTAGGTTCCCTCTACAGGTAAGCTAGAGAGTTAGGTAGTAATACAAAGAATGTCAAATGAGTAGGAAATACAAGAAATATTATTCTTTAATATTAAAATTAAAATTTACTCAGTGTGAACCAGTTTTTCTTGTGAGTTTGCAGAGGTCATATATTCATGTTTTGTGCTCCTGAACAGCAAAGGAGACATTCACTGTAAAATGGTGGAAGATTAGTTTTATTTCCTAATTAATGGATTGACAGAAACTTTTGGCACTGTGGCTTAATGATGGGGAAAAAAAGTATAGCTAATCAAATGTATGCTGTTGAAAACATGAAAGTATTGGTTTGGTTTGATTTTTCTCTTTGGCAAGGAGGGTTTAATATATTTTAACTTCACAGAATAACTAAAACAAATCTTGAACAAAAATTAAATAAGAAAATATATCTAGGACTCACTGATCAGAGAAAATGCAGACAACATTGTGTTTTCATATTTAGAAGAGTTGTGTCTGCTACTTGTTGTGAAAAATACACTAGCTGTACAAACTCAGTTCAAGAAAGCTCAAACATCTTCAGTTTAAAACTAAAACAAACCCCACCCACATTACAATATTTTCTTGGTTCTTTTATTTTCAGCAAAGTCAATAACCTGGAACTACTGAGAATCTTCCATCTTGTGAAGATTCCATCTGTCCACTTCAGACTTCAAAATAAAAGGTTAAAAAAAAAAAATCTAGAAAAAATATATTTCACTTGAGCCTAAGAAAGATCTTCAAAACCTGATTTCTCTCTCTCTCTCTTTTTTTTTTTTTTTTTTTTTTTTTTTTTTTTTTTAAATTAGGTTTTGTAAAAAAA